>CM052259.1:5202696-5257883 GCA_028455795.1 Lasioglossum marginatum | reverse complement strand
CTCTCTCTCTCTCTCTCTCTCTCTCTCTCTCTCTCTCTCCCTTTCCGAATATCGCTCACTTCCTCTTTTTGAGCCAGCTTTTCCGGTCCAGTGAAGTCTCCTCGGACACGATCGGCTTCTAGCACACTCAGGATAATTGAGCCTACATGTACCTACACCTTCTGAAAGATTGACGAATATCGTGGCGCACTTGCCGCTCTGTAACGAGGAAATGAAGCCGAGCACCGCAGCTGCTGTACCGTAAATGTTGGTTTTGACATTCTCGCCAAAATAGGCCGCGCGTGTCTTTCAATTATTTATGTTGACTGTGATTAAAGGATCCCTCCAATTTGACGGGGTGTAAAAATAGTTTTCTGTTTTCTGCATTTTCTTACAGCTCAGTAGTTCAAAAACGTAATTTCTGAAGCATTACAGCTGAACTCGAGAGTTTCGTAACGTTAAAACTGCTTGTGCTCGAAAATAGTATCGGAAACTTTCCGGACTGGCAGTGAAACTTGACAGATATACAGGATGGCCTACAAGGTACTAGACCATTTCAAATTCGAATCTGTTTATAAAAGAATAAATGTAAATTTTCAAAAAATAAAAGTGCTATTGCATTTCAAAATCCATAAATCTATTAACAGTCTACTTACAAGTGTCAATGAGTAAGATATGGATGAAATTTACAAACTTAAAAAAAGACTTGTTCTAATCTTCTCCAACATGTTTCCGCAAATTTGCATTTGCAGAACGTCTGACTCTCAACAAGTCTTATTAAAACTTGTATTAGTTCCTCCCAGAACTTTTCCCAGACGCAATGACCAGAGAATAGGCCAGTAGTTCGTCTAAACTTGTGTTAGAATCGCTTTGTGCACTTCAAACACTCAACTTTCGCTGTGACGCGTAGAAGAGAGACGAAGTTTCAATCGCAAGTTGAAAATCTTTCTCGCGGTAAGTTCGCGAACTGTGTCACCGATCACTTTCAAAAGTAATCATCGATTTATCCGTTTATCGGCGTCTTAATATAACATAAAGTGTCTTGGTTATCGATAAACCGACTCGGTTCCCGTCGAGCGTGTACGTGTTATCAAGGTGTAGAGAGAGAGAAAAAAAATCAATAAAATCGATGCACCACCGGCGTGCATTCCGCGCGCAGTCGTGTCCGCGATAAAGGCGCAGCCTGTCAATCAAGATGGTAGCGCGTTGTCGATGCTGGGCGAGCAATAATTTCAAAAAATGCAATAATAGTGCGCGCGCGACTGGGACCGTAATGGATAAATTGCTGAGAGCCCGTCTGTACACACCGATAATACGAACAGGCAGACAGGCAGGCAGGCAGGCAGTCGAGCAGGCAGGCAGGCAGGCAGGCATGTGGGGTGGATAGATATTGCTTAGCGGAGACTGGAGAAACCCCTCTTTCTCCTATATTATTCTCCCCATTCCCTGGTATATTTCGTTCAGCGAGTGCGCCGAGTAACGCGCAAACGTTCAAGGAGCCGGCAAAAAAGAAATTAGTTTTAAAGCGGTTGCCGTGAATAATTTTCAATAAGCTTTACCCCCGGGAAAGGTTGCACGAGATCGCAGGATCTACACGAGGGAAAGGAACGAATCATGGGGTGGTATGGGAATTCAACTCGACACGGTGTCGAAGCGAGAGATCAACGTAAAAACGGAGACACAAAGGGAGTCGAACCCGTTCTCGAATTGAACGTTACGAACGGGGCGGTGCACTCGTTCCTCCGTTTTTATTTGTCTTGTTATTCCACCGCAGACGGTATTTGCGTTCTACGAAATTATCCGTCGAAACATGCGGCAACTATTTGTTCGAAGTCCCCCGGAGGCGATCGTACGCGGTATTCAATCGACGCGAAAACCGGTCGCAAACGCGGCATGATAAGCTTGTTCCATTCAGCTGTGAATAAAAACACGTTCGTAGCCATCGATACCGGAGGGCAGGTAACCCCCGGCGCGACAATGCTATGAGCGAGATACCCGCCCACGCCATTCATCGACAATAATTGCCTTATTGACATTAATAAAACGAGCCAGATACCGACGGGTACGTCATCGGCCGTCTATTCACAGTCGCACGATCACGTGCAAATGAGTGCGTAAACGGTGTCTTCGGGAGCGGAGGTGTGGGAGAGGACAAGGGGTCATCTTGCGACGCCAACCGTTTAGCGGAAGACGAACGCCTCTCGCCACTGTATCTTGATAAGATAAAGTATGCAGCACGAGCGTTTTCGAGCCCGATCGTCGACGCGCTTCAATTTTCCGTCCATAACCTCCCCCTTTCGCGCTGGAAATTGAATCAATCGCGCTACCCGCACACCTCCATCCGGCAATCTTGATTGTCTGCGGATTATGCAGCACCGGCCCCAACAACCACCAAGATTTAATCGTCAAAAGGAGAGCGGTGTGGCCCGAGATTATGTTCAGCTCGAAATATCTTAGCTTTCGAGTTAATTTAACCCTCATCCGTCCCTCATTTCGCGAACTGAATCTGTCCCTCGGTGTCAAATTGACCCAGTGATAAAAAAAACCGATAAAATAACAAGTCAAACAATTACTTTTCGATGTTTTTTTCATTCAAATTGATTAGTTAACATTTACATCTTAGGTTTATGCGGTTATATGTTTCGCATTAAAAATATAGAAGTCACCAAGTTTCGGACAAATTGACCTACAAATAACAGAACAATATAACTTATTTCGGGAAAACTGTATCAAATTGAGGGTCAACGAGGGACGGATGAGAGTTAACCCTCCGAGTGCTGTGCCGGAATCATTTTTGACCGGGAACATCCAAATTGTCATTTATGTACTCAATTTGTGGCAATTAAACTAACTGAATACCTGTTTCATTGAGGATATCGGAAAGGCTAATGTGTCTACACGAGATATCATCAAAAGTGAATTTTTAAAAATTATTCATTAGAGCTGTGAACAATCCTAAGCATTGCCAATTATGCAGCTATAAAGATCGTCCGTTGTCCGAGGGTTAATAATCAAATTACACCAGGCCGTTCGGCATGTCTCGTGGAATCAGACTTTCCGAGCCATCAATCGCGGATGGGGATTGAATTCCGCCGTCGTCGTGCCACATTTCCGACGAATTTGTTCTTCGTTCGGCCGGTAATAGCGCCAACGAAAACGTCGCGGGACACGAAACCGCCATAGAAACGGGCGAACGACTTCACGCGATCGCGTTACAGAACGATACGAGTGACACACGGGGGTGTCGCGTGTGCGCGATGTCGTCCGCGCGATGATTAAGAGACATCACCGCTGACAGGGTCTGTTGCAATCGTGGCTGCGGCGAATTATTCCGTACATCGCAATTTCGCTTCTGATTCGCGAGAGAAAATTTTCGTGACAAGACACCGCGCCGCAGCGCGGCGGGTCGGATCGGGTCGATCTTAATACATAAGCGAGCTGGCGACACTGGCCCGCCGCCATCGTCACCATCGCTCCGGACCAAGTAATACAGATAAAAGCATGGAATCATAAGTAATCCATCGCGAAACGGGAAGTGTTACCCCCGCGATCCTCGGCGGGATCCGCGGAGCGTTTCTTTGCCGCGCACAAGTGCCTCGAAAAAAAAAAATCGAAACCGGCCCCGTTCGGTTGTGAGAGGAGCGCGGAGGACAGGCGCCGAGCGGGTTCGCAGCTAGCATACGGGGTATTTACATCGCAGCTTACACCGCGATTATTTTCGCTTCTAGGAGTTCGCCACCGCACCGTCTCGAGTATAAGCTAGAGGCAGATAATAAAAGCTCGAGGCAAGAGGCGAAAGCTGACCGGGAGTGTGAGACCGAGACACAGACAGAGACAGAAACAGAGAGGCAGAGACCGAGTTGAGGAGGTGAAGGGTCTAAACGACGCTGGCGAGGAGAAGAAGGGTGATGCCGTTGAGGGGAAGGGGAGAAAGGCGGGAAGGGAGCAGCGATATTTCACGGGTTTCGCGTGCGGGCGAACTTTAATAATATTCGTTCCATCAGGTATGGCCGGCCTCATATTAAGTCGGTCCGTGGTGGACGAGGCGCTGCAGGGGCAGCAGGATGTGACGAGAGCGGAACGGCCGGGGGCAGGCAAGAGGAAAGGAGAGGAGAGCATCGTATAGAGACGGTTTGCCGGGGAGCGTGGCGGAGGTGGAGGCGGGGGACGGCCGGGGAGCGCAGAATGAGACGTGTAATAAAGTGAGTTTTTAATTTCCACCGGTGCCGGTGGTTGGCCCCACGGGTAGGGGTAGAAGGCACGGGTTTGCCCCCATGCCCATGCTCCGGCCTCGTGGCCTGTCGACTAGTATTACTAGATAAATCACCCAACAGGCAATAACCTCCCGCCTGGCCGCCCGCTCTTGCTTGTGAGCCACCCCCTGGATCTCTGCCGCCGACAACACTGATACGCACCACCAGACGAACAGGAAGAAGCCGCTGCGAACGCGAGATCACCGATTTTACACGCTCGGCCAGCTACAGGAGTCGCGCCACGATCGACAGGATATTGCCGCCATTTATCGCCTCGTTGCACCGATTTCGGAAGGAACTCGATTCTCTCCCTACGGCTTGAGCCCTAATTTTTGCCCGGTTGACCATCAGCTCGGTGTTTCGGGGGAAGTGATTGGCTTCCTAACGAGGGTTCACGTGTCTGTGCTAATTCGCTGCTTACAGCTCCTAACTACAAAGACCTGTCTTGCTGTTACCAATAGGCCTCTCTTTTCTCTTCTATCGCTCATGGCATCTAACAATATTAATCGTGCAAAATGCAAAAGGAACGTCTTAGGCGACCCAATATTTTGTTATTTGTAAAGATACAAAAGCGACTTGAACTAACATGTATATTAATGTTATGCCAACATAAACACAGAAACGAGAGTAACTCCATTGTATGTGTCGACCAAGATTACATTAGGGAACTTATCTCCCATATGTGACTGCTGGAATTCGAAGTTTCGACAACACAACAACGAAGTTTAAACAATGATGTAGACACCATCACCGCTGCCGATAAACGCGTCGAAAGCACGGCATCAATGAGGGCATTTATCATCACCATCGATCCATGTTCCTCGCGAGCGATTTAACCTATCGTCCCAGTGATACAGTTTAACGACGCCTCCAGAGTATTTCATTTTGCGACGAGCTCTAATGGACTTTCTTCCCGCTCCGGGAAGAACAGTCGAAACGATCGGCGTTCTTTATCTTCGAACCACGCGGGTTTATCTACCTATGGGACGATTTTTCGAGCGGAATCGAAGCGGTCGATCGCCGGCCGAACACATGGCGAAATCTGAAATCTAATATTTGAAAAGAGGCGGACGGACAGACAGACAGACACGCCGGACGAGGCGGTCCTCCCGTCAACGAGCACGACCGTGTGCAGCCCATAAAATTTGGCCGGAGCGTCCTGCGCTGTTTCCCGGCTTCCTCCCAGATAACCTGAGAAAATACAAGGAGTCCCTCGAGGGAACGGTCGGCTCGACACTCTTAAGTCCGTCCTGCCAACAAATTAATGTCCTCGGATTACAGGAACGGGCCGCTGGGACAGATTCTCGTCGGGCGCCGACGGATACGTTTTTCAAATTTACTTTAAACCTGGCGCTCTCGGACTCCGCGTTCCGCGTCCGAAAATACATACACACGTCCCGGAGCCCGGGCTTCCAGACGTGTTCCTACATTAAAAATCGTATGACGGTACCCAGGTCCGTCCCTTCTAAACATAAAACACTCGCCTCTTCGACACTCGGGGCTGTTCGTCATTTATTTGAGCCAAGGCAGATGATCTCGGAAAAATGCACCGTACATGCTGTGATCTGTACAAGTTAAAAAAAACACTCGGAATCCGACACTGACTTGTACGTCTGAAGTCCTCCCATCTACACAACAAGTTGATTGTCCAATTCGGACCCATGAAAATCGTAGGTCTCTCGCAAACGATATGTTTCAGCAAACTGTTGCTAATCTCAATTCAGAAAGTTTGAAGATCTTTTAAAGACTATTCGATTTGAAGACTCACTGGAAAATACGTCGGAACGATTCCCTTGTTTATAAGGGTTAATATTCCATTTGCGGGGAACAGTAGAATAAATAAAGCAACGACAGCAATCTACGATAGTTGGTGACTTTTTTGAAAATTGATTGTTAAATCTAAGTAAATAATTGTATGACTGGCGTGTGATTGACGGAGCAATGAGCATGTTAATGGAGGAAGAAGGGGTGCGGGAGCGTGGTCGTGGAATTCGTTGGAAAGAAAAGCGTCGGCAAACGATCCGTGAAATCGATAATCGTTAATACGACGGGATCGGAGTTTTTCCGTGGACGGAGCATTTTTCTTGTCGCGTGACCACGTAATAAGTCGTCGGGTATCCCGACGCTGACACCGGGTATCGATCGTTCGACTGTTCGTTCTTTCTTGGTTCGTTCGTTTCCTTAACTAACAGGGGTTACGAGCGAGGTAGGAAGACACAAAAGTCTGTAGGAAAGAGCGAAGAGTGGAGCAAAGTGCGGTATAGAGAGAGTGAGAGCTATGAAAGCAGGCAGATTAGCGGCTTTAATGCGGCACTTCCTGCCTACAAGCCACGGCTGAGGGGGCGAGGTCTGGCAACTTGACTCTGAACTTGCTCAGAAGCCGGGAACACATCTGGAACGTTTCTTCCGCTGCACCTCCTTCGTCGACTCACCGGATCGTCCCGTCCTCCTTCTTACTTTGAACTCGGCCATCTATCCGCTCCCTTGCTCCGCCGTCGCTTTTTTCGTCCTACGCCTCTCATTCTCTTTCCCCATAATCGGTACATCGTGAGTGGTCTCGAGTAATAGGCAAAAAGCCTAAAATGATGTTCGTGTGGTTCGCGTCTATGTACCGCGCAGACCTCGGCGAGACAGCCGCCGCTCCGGATCAGAGACGGAAAAGATAATGGAAAGTTTCGAATAGAACGTCGAGCATGATTAACCCCTGCATTCTCGAATCCATAATAGCAGAATCCCCGTGACTGGTTGCTTGGGCTGCTCCTGTATCCGTAGAAACATTCACAGAGTTCTATTTTACTTATGATCGTGAAGAGGAGCTTCGCAAAAAAACTATTTTCGATAAATTATTTCAGAAGATTTTATTAAAAACAGAAGATAAAATTATAGTATATAATGAATTGATTGGCGTCGGATAGACAAAGTGTGTGTACTCCTGCTTTGAGAGGCTCGGTCAACTAAGCGTGTTTGTCCACCTTTCGGGGTTTCCCTGACAAATATTGATTTAAGATTCACGCGGTCGACTGGGGGATGGTCGAGTAAAAGTGGGAAATCCTTCGTTTTACTTAACAGTGCATAACGCACGTTCCGAACGATCTAATCGAGTCGGGGCGTCGTGCACGCGGCCAGGAGATTAGCGATTCGTTAAGTTAATTCAGAATAACAATGACAGCCGCGGGAGACAGGATGGAAACGAGCGATCCCGTTTCTGGAAAAAAGAGGGGCGCTCGATCTGAAATTACCCGTTATTCCGTCATAATTCACAGTAGGGGACGCCGAGACCCGGGGAACGAAGACGGCGAATAAACGTTTGATCACCGCGCGAATTCGTCGTTGGGGACCCGGCACGGCGCGCGGTGTGTTGCGGCGAGGGGGAACGAGCGGGCGAAGAAAGGAGGAAAGAAAGGCGTCCAATTTTCAGAATATTTTCATCCGAATCCCAGTAGCCGACAATCGTTCATTAACAGATTTTTTCTCGCGATGCCGTGTTAAATTGCACGGGCTCCGTGGGGCATTCAGGGTGTCGGCTCGTCGAGGGGGCGCATTTAAATAAAACGCGACAGTGGCCCGGAGCGGTGATATGTCTGTCGTGCTCTGGCAGTATGCAGTGTGCCTATGTACCCGGGGCGGGTAGGTGCCTCGTAGCAGCACGGCGAGGTTTCTGTGGGAGAGGGGAGGGGGAGGCCGTCGAGGGGTGCCGAGGGGTCAAATGGCGGGCAGAATGCGCGGTGATTGCTGGAGGGCCGCATAATTGCACCCTTTGTGGTGCAATCAGCGGCGCAACTTGGCCGGCGCCTACGTCTATCGGCTCTCGCTTCTCCCCTCTGCCTCCTGCGGCCCCCGACGTTGGCTCCCTGTTCCCATCTTCTTTCGTCCGTCCCCTCCCCTATCTGTGTCTCTCTTACCCCTGATTCCTTCCCAATCTCCCCTTCCGTCTCTATCCGCTCTCCCTCGGCAGTCTTAACCACCAACGACGCGCAGCCACCCCAATCGTCCCTTGAATTCCCGTCGAGTTACTTATATCGTTAAATCCGCCTACTGCCGGAGCGAAGATGGATTTTTCCAAAGGCAATTCAACGGTATCGGAATTTAACGCGGGCTCGATCGAGGATCGAGGGCCACCCGACCAGAATATGAACGACGCGTTGCGCTCGCTCAGATTGACGCGTACACCTGAAATGACGGTTGTCCTTCGGAAATATTTTCCTGGCGCGGCGCGGCGAGTCGTTTCGGTCTCGTTCACGAAAGTCGAGTCGTCCAAGGGAACCGAGAAGGAAGATACGAAGGGGAGAAAGCGAACAATTAAACAGAAACGACATCCGTGACGACGGGATCCTCTCCTCGGTCAAAACATCTTGCCAGGCACATGGCGCGGCGGGTTGCTGCCCGCATGTGCGCACCTCTCTCGTGTGTATACCCCAGAGAGTATTCACAGGAATGTTTATCTTTTCTTCGGGGTCCTCGTATTAATTCGGTGGGGTCGAGTCTCTACGAAGATTAGAGGCGACCGCAGCTGGTTCCCTTCTGCGGTTGGTCGACCCCACCCGCTTTTTCATCTTTTTCTTCTTCCTCTCCTCCCGGTTTCTTCTTCTTTCTTTTCGTCTACGGTGTCCATTACGCTCTCGCGTACAAGGTAGCCCCGCGGGCGAACGTCGCGTCGTTCCCCATTCGGTGGACGAACGAACGAATTCAAATTTTTCCGAGGCGAATGCCAGGGAGAGAAAGAGAGAGGGAGAGGCCAGCCTGTTGGCTGAGTTTATTTATTTGACAGTTGTCCGACGACGGAAACGTCGCCATCGACGGAGCGGAACGTATCTACAGCACAGTCGTCGATGTTCCATCCGCGGCGCGGACTCGACGCCAACGCGATGGACACGGAGAATGGATTCGCGTGATTGAGAATCACTGGAGCTTTAAGCTGGCGACACGACGATGCCATTACCGCGTCGACCTCCCCTGCCCTCACCCGCAAACTCGCTCTCTCGCTTCAGCTCGCCTCCTCACTCCGCTGTCTCCTCCTCGCCGATGAAATACCTCTCTCCTCCGCCACCTTCCTCTTCATCATAGTGTTCGTTTCGTCTCTCTTTCACTCTTACGAATTGATATCGGCAGGGTCTTCGTCGCTGCGCTTCTCCCGCTCTCTGCCGATGCACCCCGCGCCGCGTCTTGAATTATACAGACAGCGCCACTTAAAATAATACTCCCGGTATAAACTGTGCATCAACGTTAAAAGCTGTCATTTTCTGTAAGCCAGAATATTATGGAGATTCCATAGAGCCAACCAACCCCATTCCCCCCCCCCCCCCCCCCATATGGTTCCGTCGTTACCTCGTGAAAAAGATGCCGCGCCGTAGAAAAAGGTAAAAGGAGGAATCAAGGGGAAATAAATATAGCCCGCGCGGAACGGGAGAGACGAGGTGGGAGGATCCATTAATTTCGCGCCTTGGACGAACGATCTTATTCGCCGCCGATAATTAAAAGAGATTTGAGCCAACGGAACCAGATCGCGCAACTCGCCGGAGGATCGGAAATAAGTACAGCTCTTGAAGATTAAACAATTTCGAGTAATCCTGTAACAGGAACTTGCGACACGGCCCGTGGGCAAAATTTCAGCGGAATCTGTGTGGAGTTAACTCTTTCGACTTAAAATTGAGCCGCTTAGTTTGCTAAATCGATTTTAACTTCGCTATTCAAAGAGTACAGAAAATCGATGGAAAAGTGTATATTCATTTGTAAAGGTTCTTTCAATGTTCTTCATGCTATATAGAAAAAATTTAATCGTCAATGATGGCACGAGTTGTGGCTCAATTGTCAATGGAGTAATGAAAGCATCATCAAATATTGAATACTTTGAATATTTTAGATCATCTTCCTCAATCGGTTTCACTGATGACTATGTAGAAAGATAAAATGCAAGAAAAACAATTTTTGTAACTGTTAAAATTAGCACCGAACTTAATTAACCCTCCATTGCATTCCGTTCCCAATTGGGGACTTAAATTTCAAATGTTCTGTAGTAAATTAAGCAGACAATACTGAAGACTCTGAACATGTTGATTCCAAGTGGGAACATTGCGCTTATGAATAAAACCGCATATATATAAAGTTCCCATAGAGGAACAGTCATAAAATGCAATAAATAACATTTTCTAATAAAATTTTATTATTTATTTCATGACCACACTCATTTTTAAATAGACTAACAGCCATATATATCTTTTTCAACTCGCCATGAAAATTCATGCAATAAAGGGTTAATTTGTTATTATGTGCTAACGGTTTTACAGCACGTGGTTTTATTTCGTTAAGTAACGAGTCAGTTTGTCAAGCAACACGTTAAGCACGCGGAAGTCGGAGCGTTTTTTTTCAGCGTCGGTCGTCAATTATTAAACCGTAAAACTTCTCGCAAGGAATGGGAAGACCGATCGATTGTCATGTTCCTTGTGCAACAGTGGATTCCTTCAAAGAGAGCCGCAGGAAAAGTGAGAAAGACTGGGAGGAAGAAAGTACCGCGACGCCCGCCCGGCCGTGATTCTTTAATCTCGGCATTTATTAATCACACGGTGCAAGCGGAGGACATTTATTACGTTGGATACAAACTTCAATTACGCTTGCCATATAAGAGACGGAGACGACGCGCTCTCTCCGGGGAGAGCCGGAGGAGCTCATAGACAGACAGGGGGATGGAAATAAAGAAGGACAGCTCATTATCCGCGGCGGTCTCGTTACTTTTAAATAAACGTTGCCCACGGATAAAGAATAATCCATCGTGGTCCAGCTGTCAGAGACAGATTTTTAAAAGTCGCGTCGTAATGGGGTCTCATTATAACCATTGCTCTTAACTACTAACAGCTAGGCCACCGTCGAGCGTGCACCTAGACTTCGAAAGAGGAGAAAGAGAGAGAGAGTTAGGCGGAGAAGTAAGGGAGACGGCGAGGCACGGAGGGGGGAATGGGAAAAAAGGAAAAGAACAGAAAACAGAGAGAAGGAGAAACGAAGAGGGAAATTGATTGCTCGGCCTGTTTGCTCGTTATGCTCGTTATGTTCCCGATGTCGATGCGTAGACGCGCGAAAGAGGCTTAAAACGCGACCGCCTCAATTCATCGGGACGCGGTACTCTCTTCATCCAACCTCACAATGGACTTTCGTGCGGATGAAAGTATCGACTTTCCGTTGACCGTTGACGCGTGATTATCGACGAAAACGCGTTTATTCTTCGCGGAGTTCTCTCGCTATTCGTTAGCCGCCGAGACGTCGAGTTAAGTTACGGCCGCAATCCAACCGACCAGTTTCGAATCATTTCCACGGCGACCACATTCGCTAGAATTACTTCGCCGTTAATAGCGTTCCCAGCTAAGAAATGAATATGTAAATTTCGATCCAGAGCTTTATCGACGACACCAAAATTATGCTTCGTTTCGACTTGTATCAAAATGAATAGTATTAATATTTATTAGATGTGCCACGGAATCTTCGTTAGGGTACGGCGCGCTATATATATAGACCAACGGGTTAATTAGAATCTTCGTTACCGGAGTCGCGCAGGCCCCCTTGAGATCCGCAGATGAAAACGAAAGAACTATTTTCATTAAACTTGCCCGGCTCGCGGTGAAAAGTCGTTTCGCTTTTGTATGGGAACGCAGAGTTGTTACGCGTAAAAGGATTAAATCAAAAAGGCCGACTTCGTTTCGTTATTAATTCACTTTTGCTACACCCGAGAAACTCCGTCGGCTTGATCGACGTCTATGTCCGAGAAATTAATCACTGCTCTCGATTTCGTCCATCCGAACACCACGAACATCAAAGCAAAAATCTTCATAACAGAATCAACGATTCACGATCCTACCGGCAAACTCTTCCGCAGCAGATATTTAAAATTTCTAGGAATAGAACATGCGCTTTCTAAAATACAGAATCTGGAATGAACAAATCACTTATTAGTTGTTTTATTATTTCCTTCGCTCACTTATTATTTGCCTTATTATTGGCTTTACCCACTTGTTATATTATTATAACAGCGTTTAAACATTGAAAGACAACGTCTGTACCGACTCTGACGACAATTTCAGAACTTATTACTGGACTGCGGATCTCTACGCAAAATAAAAAATGTTCGCATTGATTGCAGGACACAGGAACTAAATAAAAATTATATTCTTCTTTCAATTAAATATTTTTAACATGTCCACTGCTTTAAATTGTACGTGCCCATTTTCGTCATAAATGCATAAATTCCGCAATCTACTTATTACACAGCGAATTCTTTACTTTCTAGAATTTTGCTATGACTATGAAAAATACAAGGTGTTCCAAAAATGTTGCACCTCCTTGAAAGGTGTTATTCCTGCAAGTTATTACAGCATGGCTATATGGTTGATTCCGACTCGGCGACCGGTCCTCCTGGGCGTTGTTGGTTGCCGTCATCTCTGGAGATCGAGGACGAACTTTTGCAATCATTCCGGTAATTAAAGATAGCTGGTTAAAATTGTTGAGAGATTTTTGGGATCCCGAAGGATGATCGTTGGTCTGGGAGCTCAAGAACCAAACGGATCGAGTATTCGTGCTTTTACAGGAGCGGGTACGATGCAAAAGGTGTACGGAAACCACGCACGTATCGCGTACCGTATCTCCGGAAGTGCCGGAACCACGAGGGTTGACGCGAGTGGGACGAAGCGGGGGAGAGCATAAATGGCATAGAATATAAAGGACGCGGCAATGCCATTAGCAAAATTACCGCTTGCCGTGTTATCGATACGCGTGCGAGGGGGTAAAGAGTATTTGGTAAGTGGCGTTCCGTTCCGCTCGAGGCTGAAAATCAGAAAGCGTCGCGCGCAACCCCGTTCCCCTCAGCCCATTCGCCGATTCCGCGGCGAATATAATTGCAAATGATATCGATCGAGATGAAAGAGGAACTTTTAATACGTTCAAGAGAATATTCCTTTTCGCTCGGACACGTTCCCAACGTCACGTGAAATTCGTTCGCCATATTATAACGATATATGTATGTACGCACGTGTATATATGTATGTTTCTATGTACGTAACCCCGGCGCTTGTCCGTGATATTCGATAAGCGCGGGAACGGATCGCTCGAATACACTCGACAAGAAAAATATTTATTTATCGATAAACATCCCCAAATTGCAGTAATATAATTAATTGCGCAGCGTTTATCGAGACCGCGCAGATGGAACCTCGAAATATTGATAACCATGCTCATCGATGTCAAAAGTAAATAGAACGAAACTATTGAAACAGATTAATAAGTTAATTATATTAATGTTTGAACAATCGCGATCAGCGATTAGCGATGCTAATTACCAACGAGTCACCGCTTTGTAATGCATTCTGCGTTACCCAGAAATCTCGCTTACCACAGCACTATATCATTTTCCAGCGGTTTCACTTGTTTCTCAACAATTATTCTGCACTTTATTCTTTCCGAATTTTCCTATTATATCACATAATCTAAAAACTATTACATTAATTCTATAAATAGGACTTCGTAGCACTCGTCTAGAACTTAAAATTACAGTTTCCTCTTATTAGTCTCAGGAGACGAAATCATGATGCAAAATGATTCGAAATTAGAGTGCGAGTCTGTTTTAAAATTGAAGATTTGCGTTTCTTTTCGAAATAGAGTTTCTCAAAATTGTTCAATAAAGATTTCAGTGAAACGATGTATAAGATTTACATTGCAGTCCAAGGAACAATGCTTGAAAACCAGCATCTCGCTCGTGAAAATAATTGCACGAGCATCGCGCGACGAAGATGAGGTTGGAAGAGCGGCGCGAAGTAAAGTGGACGATTTCTTTAATTGAAATGATACACGCGGCGATGAATCGGGTCGTAGCCGGCGGCGGCGGCGTCGCGGCAGTACAGCGAGACAAAGATTTCCGCGAATAATCGGTGTTTTTCTATGCACCGACGGAACTCCCGGTGGAAGCTCTTTTCAAGCTTCCGCGAATGTCGTGAAGGACTCGGTTTCCCCGAGCGGCGCTGTAGCCGAGTCATTTCAATGAGCTGTGTCGTAGGAGTAGCGGATGGATAGACGCAGAATGGAGAACTGGCAGGAGAGTGCAGTCACTGATTTAACGCGGGACAATTGAATCCAATTACAACCGCCGCAGCGGCCAGTGGATCTCAATCGGGGCCGTAACGCGGCTCGTTTCTTCCATTCGCGGACGCACACCGCACGATATTCCCTCGTTCTGGTAACTCGATTAAAAAAGGGAGAGAGGAGGGCCGGGAAGACGAGACCGAGAGACAGAAAGAGGAAGGGAGGAAAAAAAGGCAAACTGAAAAGATTCTTTCTCATAGCCACCGATGTTCTCTCGTCTGCTTTAACAACCGACAGTGATGTTGCTCCATTTTACAACAGGTTTTCGTGAAATTAAAGTTTTAATTGCATTCGCATTCGGCGCAACGCGACACACCATTACGCGACCATCGTAAACAGCAAACAAACGACGGTCCCCTGTCTGTTATCTTTTATCTGCTCGACTAGGACCCATTTCTTCTCGATTCGCTTTTATGGACGAACAGATTGCGCGGGCAAGCGTGCCGCAAAGACGGCGAAATGCGAGCTAATATTCCGTAGCGGCGGTGACGAGTTTACTCGTTAGGTGCGCCGCACGCGGCAGGCAGGCGGCGCGTCTCGTTAACGTCAACTTCCAATGATGTTACCGAAAGTTACGCGCCCGGCGAAGTTACGACTAATTTACAGAAAGCCTCGGATCCGTTTTGGTCCCTCGGCGTTAACTCTGCGCCGCGGTTACGCGAGGTCTTTGTTTTAGACCCCTATCAAGATTCGAACGTACCCCGACACGCCATTATTTTCAAACGCGCGGTACGATTTCTGCCGGAAACGTTCGATCTTTGATCACCGAGCCGGTTAAGTGGGTGCATCGGTGAAGACGTCCTGCGGAATACGCAACCAACCGTCTCGGAACTGAAGGGTTTTCACGCTTTAGGACGCTGAACGGTACTTAGGAACGTCGATACGGTTTACTCGTGTCGTAAACGGTGAAACGGCCGGCCGTAATCGAAATTGCCACGCAATGCGAACCTCGAATGCAACAGCCGGGGGAGGATAACGTGGTATAACGCTACGCAACGTAATCTGTCTGTCTCAGACTAGATGGCGTGCTCCAGTAGCTGCTCTGCCATCCGCCCCCTGGCTGTTCATTAGGGGCCGCATTGTCCGTTAACTAAGTACAGTCACCCCTTCCCCACAGTCCTTGAACCAGCCTACTGATCCCCGAGCCCCCTCGAGTTTCACAAATCCCTTCTTCACCCCCGCACTCGAATAGCCATCGTTCTCCGTTCACACTACCACCATCCTTGGCGATCGTCTTTTATTCCCCCATCGTTTGCCTCATTCTTGCACGTTGTTTGCCTTTTGCCCGTCGCTTCTTAAGCCCGGAACCTACTTGGCCGAGGCACGAATTCCGCTGCCAACGGAACAGGAATCAATTTTTCCTTCCCGCATGCCCAATGTGCGTGCATCCATACAGAAGAACCAGTCCAGTAGTTAACCGGTTAACCATTGTTATCATCAGTACAGTCGTGCGTAGGTTAAGTCTGCGATAGGTAGATTAGTGTCGACCTCCAGTCGATGTATAATAAATCTATCATTTGAACATTTCATAAATAATAGATTAAGCCTAGCCAGAGATATTGAAGAAAATTTAACAAATTACAGTTGCACAGTTGCAACAGTTGAACACTGAACGTTCACGATACAGTTACGAAACCTGGTGCAAACCTTTCGATTGTAGAGGAAATTACATTACACGAGTGTCGATCTCGCTTAGGAATCGATTGTTTATAAAAGCTTCTCTCCGAAACTAGCGTCAACCTTTAAACGAAGTTTCAACGTCCGCGTTCCATCCTTATCCCTCCTGCTTTCGTTGTGATTACTCTGTAACTCGGTCTCGCTTCGACATCGCGTTCGAATCCCAAGAGGACGGAACGGGATCCAGGCAAACGGTTTCGTCCAAGTGACGAGTTCCGATGTCCCCTCGGTGAACACCAGATACGGGATTCGTCGGAAAAAGAGGATTGAAATTGTTGGATGATTAAGCGGCATGACCGTTGATCAGTTATGGAGCTGCAATCTCATTTTTATATCTGCTAGTTCTAGTGAAAAGCTTAGATTCTTAATTTTAATTTTAATTCGCAGATCGAATTAAACTTTCGAAATATCTTTCATTTATAAATGTTGTTTCAACTTCTATGTTTTTAGCATCGATTAACAAACTACCTGTCCGTGCACAGTATTCTCTCCGTAACTGTCGCAAAGATCTCTACCGTAACAGACAAAATTTTATCCCCATCACTGAGGGACCCCCCTCTTGGCACCAGTCAAGCGGTAAACACGCTCGACGACCGAGCCAGCGAGGGGTCGAGTATCGATGAGACTCACGCTAATGCAAGCGGAGCAAAATATTGCAACTTTTCGAATTTCTGATTATGTTTTATGAAACTTTTGTCATTGTATTTATCTCGCTTTTCTAATTAAAATCACACCAAACACGATATAATTATGATTATAATTACTCGTGTTATAAGCGATTGAAGTTCCAGGTGTGAAAGAGGACGGCAAATGGAACAGAAAGAGAGGTAGAGAGTCGAACCGTCGAACCTCAGTCCCTCTTTTTTCAGCACACTACGAAGAATGTAGCACCTCTACTGGAACTGTCGCTCGGCAGACTCGACGGTACGACAGTTACGGAAAAACTGCTGTAATAGAAAAATATTTTCATATTTTACAAGTTCTATTCAAACTTGTAAAAGCTTTCCATTAGAACTTGTAACGTAAAGACGTTTCCCAAAAAATTCTAAAAGTTCCATAACTTGCTGGGTTCCTGGTTAAAACTCTGACCACATCAACTTATTCTTGTGTTTATCTCCGTGTGTGTAACATCAATGTTCCTGAAAGATATTCAGAGATTGATAAGGGTTAATTTTAACACATTACCGACCGGTGATTATTGCATAATTTTGAGAAATCTATGGTACATGGCCGAACTTTTTAATGGAACCTTCAATAGCAACAGCAATTTTCATTGTGAACTAACAAGTCACCCTCAATAACGTGATCTAATAGTTTCATTTAAGATTGTAATGTAAAAGAAAATTTCTATGCTTTCTTCTGGTACAGCACAATTATTGAAAATCCTATTAATAGTCTCCGGTAGGTAAAGTGTTAATATAATGCGTAGACTGCGGATCTTTATGCATTTATGAAGAAATTGGTTGGGTGAAATATAAAAACAGTAAAAGATTTTTAAAATTCGAGAATTTTGTAATACTGCTTTTAATGTAACAAAGTGGTTACGGGATGAAATCAATTTTTATGTTATTCCTGCTTCCCACAATCAATGCAAAACATTTTTATCTTGCACAAAGATCCGCAGTCTAATAATGAGCTACGTTGATAATCGAAAAGACGAATGTATACGTATACATAATATGTAAATGCCCCCTATGTAATAGCTATACTGAGCACCTGCCAGGGGTGGCAACCACTGCGCGAACGCGGTTACCCAGTCACGACTCATTGTCAGATCGCTAATCCTTCCACACGTGAACAAGCGTCAATCAGTATCAAACTATTATGTGCGAGCTCGCCCTCGGAACGTGACCAATATATGAACGTTCTTCCTCTCATTTTTCTCGCACTATTCTGTCTTATCATCGTGTATCGATTCCCAGTTCCTATTGTGTGGGCTCGTTCTTTCCATCAGAATACGTCCGCGATGAGAAATTAAATACCTCGGAGTGTGTTCTTTTATAATAGAACAGCCGCGACTTATATGACAATTTATAATTCGTTGGTCCTCCGCGCACATCCCCTTTCGTTCTTCACCCTCGTCGCGATTTCATCAAGTTGGATCGTACGACATGCAATTCATTGTGTCCGGGATAGAATCCAATCAAGGGGCTAGCAAGTCACTTTCAACCGCCGATGTCATGGCCAATCAAACATCGCTATTCAAATACACGTTCGAATAGCCGTAAGAATTCATAAGCCCGGTAATCACTGAAATCCAATTTTATGTGTTCCACGATTAAACAGAAATAATTAGGTCGAGACCTTCGACGAATCTAACAATTATTTTTAACTGCCAATAAGTATTTAGAAACACTTGAGACATAGTAAATATTTCATACAAACGTATTAATCGAACGAAAATTGTTCAACAAATTATCCTTTATGTCATGTAGCCTCAAAGGAAAAATTTCGTATGGGTCCTTATCCAAACAAAATTCCAAAAGCTTATTTGAAAGCCTTGGAATTCTTAAGTCCCAGGATAAATTGTTTATTATGTTATCCAACGTTATCATGTTTCCCCACGGAAATCGAAACTGCTAAAAAGTTAATACAACCTTCCAATTACCGTATATAAATCTTTCATCGATTCCTGAGCGGAGATTGAAATCGCAAAGTACCGTTGGGGTAATCAGGTTTCCCTATCAGAAACATTCGAGCGCGTCGAGGTTCCGGTGAAACCGGCCGGAAGGAAGTCGATTCTCAAAATTAGAAAGTATAAGTGTAAACATGGGAATGAGTCAGGGCGGAACGCTAATTCGATCTATCGCCGTCGCCGGCCCGCTAAATGCGCATTACAATCGGCGAGATATGGAAATTTAGTTACGCCTACCCACCGTCCTGGAAACACTGTGGGTATTACCGTAATACCCTCCTCGACCCGCTTCCTGCCAAGCTATCCTTCTACCGGTGGACAGCTAGCCCCTCTCACAGCTCCCCCTTTCCTCCTCTCGCCGAACGACCGTCCCGACAGAGCCGTATTATCCAGGCCGTATACCTAACTATGTAAATAGAAGTCAGCGGAAATTGGTCTTTCGAGCTGGTACGTGACCCCGCGCCATCGGCGTCTTAACAGAAAAACCCACGGCGCGGACCGTGAATTTCCATTTACGTATTAGAAACGCGTCCACGACGATCCAATATTGCATTTAGATAGCCAATCTTGCCTCTTCGGGTTTCGAAATCGAACCGACGCGCCGAGCGCGGCGCCGCGCACCCACCAGCCGAGAGATTGATGGACCGAAGATGCGCCTTCCTACCCGGCTGAGAACTCCGTAACGAGGACAATCAGAGCCGAGTCGGCTCGGACACAAGACCTACATCGATTTTAAACCGTATTAACTACACCATTGAACAGCGTAATATTCTTTTTAATGAGACTTTCTAAATTGGACACAATCCAGTGGCACCAACTTTGGAAATGCGGGAGACAGCAACGTGAAATTTCTTAAAATATTCTAAATAAAATAAATAAGATATCAGATGTAAAAATGAATTTGACACAACCTTAACCCTTTACAGTCGGAACTATTTTTAAACTCGAAAAGCAAACATTTCTTCCGACATAGAATAATTCCATTGTATATAATCTTTTTCATTTAATGGATATGAAATTTTGATATACAGTTGCACCTCGATTAACCGGATCCCGATTATGAACAAATATGCGTTTAAATATGATTATATTGCGAAAGGAAATAAATTTTCAAAAATAAACAATTTATTTTGGAATGTAATGTACATTTTAAATATTTCCTTGGGTGTCGATTATTATCCATCGGGCCTTGATTTATCCGGGCTGTTTGTCTCCCGATCAAGTCGGTTAATCGAGGTCCTACTGTAATACCTCATACGAAAAGTACTTAAATGTTATATACGTAATATTTAATAATGTAAACAATATTGTGAATAGTGGTACAGCAATTTTTTAGTGGTGACTCCGAGTCACCCTTCAACTGCAAAGGGTTAAATTATAATTAATTACTTTCATAAACAAACTGCGGGCTTTTACTTTTAGTAAAAATGTCTACTTCAAAAAATAATTTCATCTCTTAACAATTTTAATGAATTATGGAGATAATATAATTACATAGATAATATAACTGCTTCTAATGTATTTTCACCGAGTAATTTTTGTAATAAACGCATAAAATCTGCAGTCTAGTTATAACCAATGATAGGATCAAACAGCTTTTCATTGGTCTGTCTCTTTTTAATGTTAACAAGCAATGCATTAACGCTTATCAGTTTCACCGAAAGAAAACTACAGCTTTCAGAAATTCCACGAAACCCGTGAACGCGCGTGTTCCCTTTGATGTTGGTTTCGCGATGAAAATAGAGAACGCCTAATTGCGTTTGCGCGCATTCCTTGCGAAATAAACGCGGAATTAATTGATAAATCGTGGATTATTCATTGGTTCGCGTAATGCGCGCCGATGAGATTCGAGTTGGCAGAAAATGCGTGTGCATTAGCCAGGCTTATCGCGCCGAAACCGGTATTACTACTGGGTTGCAGTTTAATCGCTTATCGCGAGACCACGTAAAGCACGTTTCGCGTTTGTACGTAACGCGACAGGATCCACTATTTAACGCGCCCGCATGCGAGACACTTCCTCCCCCTTAGCCCGAGTAGTTTGCCAACCCCCCGCAGTTCTCTGCTCCATGCATATCCGAGGGAGCAGACAATCTAACTCGGTTCCCGTGCCCGGGTTCGTACATGGCCGATTACAATAATGCGTTAAAAGTCGCTCGTTTGTTCTGTCTGCGAGCGATTACCGAGGCGTTACAGTAAATCCGCGGCGCACGGGACGCGTCCCTAGGCGGACGGGTGGGTCCGCGGTGCTCGTGCTCGTGCTCATGCTCGTGACCTGTACTTGTGTGTTCGATCCATTCGTAAAACGCAGTAAACGGAACGAACAAGCGTTTCGCGTGTTGCTGGGGGATTGCGACTGAACTCGGGATCCGGCGCTCTGGGCGAACGATTCGGAGCAAGCAAATCCGCGAACAAAATTGATCTGTCCGACCTCCGAGGAACGACAGGTTGTATTATCTCGTGATGCGCGAATAATAGACATGATACGCGGGGGATAAACGGGAACCGCGCATGAAACACGATACAGATTCGACCCGAGGATCGTTGACAATGCTTCCGCCGCAGCATTGGAGCGTCGCGCCGCTAGGTCTAGGTTAGGTGTCCCGGCGCTGCGTCCTCTTTCGACCGGTTCCAATCGAAGTGTCGCGAAACGCGTTCTATTCCCCGTTTCGTCCGGCTCGGCTCAGCCCGGGTCGAGGACGCGGCTCAAGTTCGAAATAACCGTCGGATCGGACACGGCATCTTCTCGTTTCCCAGCGACGTTCCACAGTTGACCGATCGGCGTACCACCTATACACACGGGCCCGGACCGCCACGCCGCGCCGCGCGCAGAGAAGACTGACCTTCTCGCAATCTTCTCTCGATCCAATATCCGAGTTTTTTGACAGCAATTTCGGTCACGTCCGATAATATATCTGGATCATTAATATAAAGCTCGGACCACACGCCGCGCGTCCCTCGCGGGGAAATTGCTTTTCAATCCCCTATACGGACCTCCCTCTACCCCACACGATAGGGAGCTAGCTCTCTCCTTGCCGCCCCACTATCGCTGCCGTTGCTGCCGCCACCATCCGTCTCTGGCTTTGTCTCGGCCTCTTGCTACCGTTCTCGTCTCCCGCTTCCACCTTTAGTTTTTCCCTGTACTTCTGTCTCATCTTTTCCCTACCATCTTCGGAACATCCGTCCACCCCCACTGTCCGCCGATTTCGATCTCCATCGACGTTCTTTTATTTCACGAATAGATCGCCGTGAATTCGAACGGCCTTCGAACGCACGTCGCTCCCGTGGCACAAAGTCAGTTTGCCAAACGAACGGGCTAAATACTTTAATCTTGAGCAATATTGGGTCACTTCGATCCGATTGAATTTTGTCGTAAATGGACCGACCAAAGAAGAATTGTTCGAGTTGTCCCTCTGCGTGACAATACACTTGAAATCTTTTTATTCAAATAAATAAGAAGTAGAGTAATTGTTCCAGTAGTTAGTATACAATTTTTTGTATGAGGACATGGGGCAAGTGAGGAATAGGCTTGAAAGTGAGGTATAGGCTGACCATTGTGCTAGTTTATAGGAATTTGTTAGCACATATCTCTTATATTCGATCAATTTATTTTCAGAAAGACTTACTTCTGGTTAGGGGCTGAAATAAGGCACATTCACCCTAATGTCAATCTTTATTTTAGTATCGTTACTGCAAACAATTTATAGACCCCAATCGCGTTGATGTATTACCGTCTGGCGGAAGGTTAAATAAAGTGGCCGTTCGATAAGTAGCCGTTAAGATAGCCTTCGTTCACGTGCGCTACTCACACACGTGTGCTCACTCTACTCTGTCGCCTAGTGTACTGCTTTTACTACGGCTCTGCGGGAGACCGGTCTTAACAAGTGGTGGGGATGAAATGCGATGGTTAAGTGTACCCGGATGTGTCATATTTATCGAATCTTTATCGTGTCTTGTTAGAGTACGTTACTTCGCTTTTCGCGGCGGTTTGATGTAGAGCTGAAGAGAAAAACGAAAAACTCATAGTGGAGTTAGCCGCACACCGTGGATCAGCTCGTGAGCATCGAAATCTTGCCGTTATATTATGGACATACCGAGTCTTCGGGAAGAACACGTCACTGGCCGCTCGATAAGTAGTCAATTCGGAAAAATAGACCTCCAGGGCTCCAAAAGAGGCCGAGAGTAAATGATTTGTAGTACATTTCTAGCCTTCGCAAGGTAAGATCTAATAACACATAAATAGCCAGGTTGGGTCTCTTAGACCCCGACAAATGAATTTTATAAATAGCTTCGTGTTTAATAAATTTGGGATAAAGAATAACACAAGATAAAAAGTAAACAAACAGATTTAATTTTATTAATATAAAAATTCTTTTCAAAAATCTGAAGCTGGAGCCTCTGAGACTCCACATTACCTTGCGAAGGCTAGTTATATTATGTAGTATCCGAAAAAGAAAGAAATCTTTATTTTAATGTTTCGTTTTATACGTCTTTACAAGAACTCCGACTCTCTACCGTCTGAATATGCTGTCGTCTTGACGACGCATCAACACACGCGGCGGCCGTTGAAACAGCTGAGCGATTCATAGAATAACATATGGTGGGCCGTTGGAACAGCTGAGCATTCTGATCTTAGAATATTCCTACAATTATGAATTATCCCTACGTTTAATTACTGTAGTAGAGTACAGTGGATTGCCTGCATTCTTTATCCGAGTATAACTGCAAACAGATGTGCTGTGATTACAGTTGTATAACGGAGCGAGGATGCTCGTGTTCAAAACTGTCTAGAGCCTCTTCTACATGCGCTCGGCGGCGCGAGTCGCGCGTACCAGTCGAAAGTATCCACACGAGTACAGGACACGAAGTACTTGGAGGATAGTCGGGTAAATGGTGGCGCGTGTGTACATATGCGTCGATATAGAGCGACGGAGAAGCGTGCACGGACCACCCTCCATAAAGAAGATCCCCTCGATCAGATAAAAAATGTATTATAGCCGCCATGATACAGGTCTCGATACTTCGACGAGACTTCCCCGGGAACGGACAGCGTATCCTCCCGCAGGATTCAACCCCGTCCCGCATCCCCTGGCCCCCGGCCGCCACCACCAACCTCCCACGAACGACAGTTCCTCTCCTTCTTTCTCTTTCTGGGACGCGCGACAGGTTTACCCCTCTCCCTCACCTGGAAATTGCTATCGGGCGATTCAACCTCGAATGCAGATCGGTGCACTCTCTCGAGTCTCGAGGATGACATTCGACGAAATTAGATTCCGAGGAAAGGTAGAGGAAACACGCATGTCCTCCTTCTCCTCCTCCGTCGCCATCCCCCGGCCCCCGACTGCCCCTATTTCTGCTTCGAATTCAGCTCCTGCTTCTCATTCGGATTTCCTTCCTCCGCCGCGACGGCAAGACGAAAAATCTACCCCTCGCAGTTACTAGCCAATCTATCGAATGGGATGCGCCGCTCGAAACACGGGATTCGATTCCACCTAAACAATCGGAGCCAAGCACGGGATTGCTCGTCCGTAGGTTCGCTACCTCGGTAAGGAGTCCCACGCCACACTTTCCATCCCTCGAGACTGCTTCGCAGCGGTTTTCAGATCGTTCGACGTGAACGATTAACCGATTTTTTAGTTGATGCGTTTGCAGAACACGCGGCTCTTTCAAGTAGATAAGAAATTTTACAGAGCGTGGAAGCTGTATTTTTGTTCGAGGTTCGTGATTTCTTGTTAAGTAGACTTTGAATACAGTAGAGGACAAAATTACGTGGACGTCTCTCAAAAAGTACTTTTTAAAAATTGGATTTGCTTAGATCTACAAAAGCACAGATTATACGCAATTTGTCGCGATTTCGACAAATAGAAATTTTTAAGTTTTTCTACACATTGCCTAGTAAACTAGTACTTCTAAAAAGAATCCAAGTCGTTCGACACGATCATAGAAAAGTTATTAGTTTTTAAAGGGTGTCCAATTAATTATGTTCCCGACTGTATACAACAATATAAACACAAAATATTTACGCTGATCCGTAATTTTTCCATTTCATTGTTCAACTCAAAAATTTAGTGAAACTTTTTTCCCTATAATATTTGCTTGGCTTTCTGCCTTGTTCTGCTGTACAATGTTGCACCTCTTTATCTTTAATAATTTTGCAAAGCGAAGGAAACTGGAGAATTGAAATATCGGAGGTTCGGATAATCGAGGTCCCACTGTGTTTGTCTTCTGCGTATTATTACTAGTTATTTTCTTTGCGTTTATTTATTTTCTCCCACAATAAAGTATGGAATGCTGTTCCCATACACAATTAACCCTTTTAGTCGAAGAACGATATATCGTCGACACGGGTCGGCACTAAAAGGGTTAAAAATAAAAAATAAAAAATAATGGCTCGTGGCTTGAGACTTAATGTGTTAAAGAGGGCCAGGGATCATGATACACCAGTGTTCCGCGACTGCAGCCCTCCAGTGCTCGACGGTGAACCCGCGTCGCGTCGTATTTTATCGAACGGCCCCGGCCCGGTCGGCCTGCTTCAGCCCGCCGAGCCGCGCCGCGCCGCGCCGCGCCGATTAAATCACGTATAGCGATCGACTTGCCCGACGAACGAGGATCGATCGCAAAAATGAGCGTCAAGGATTACAGGAGAATTGACGGTTTATGGCGCGAGGGGGGTGGTGCGGGGTTGGGGTGCGGGCGTCGATACGGGCGTGCGTACATCGGAAGCGGGCTCCTGCGGTGGCCGGCGCGCGTCAACAGGACGAAATGTTCTGGCGGCGCGAACGCGGACGGGACACACGGTAAAAACAATCCTCTCCGGTCCACGACATCAATAACATTAGTCTAAGTAATGTAATTGGCCGAGTTCCCGGCTGCGCGTCGGCTAACCGTATCGTACAACCCGCCACTGGTATTGCGACGACGTCCATACCCCGGGCGTCGTCAAATCCAATTCCACGTTATAGTGGTCGAAAAAGGGGGCGACACGAAGGAACGCAGATAAAATTAAATCTTGGAAGTCAAACGCTATGTCGCCATTACGTCCAATGCTTTCTCCAGTTGGTTACGTAGCTTGTGATTCGTTGAGCTTTTCAACCATACAACCATAAAAAATGATAACACTCGATTAACCCTTTCGGTACGAGTGCCCGATATATCCGGCATCCATCTGATGACCTGTGTGTACGAGTATCGGATATATCCGGCATCCATGTGACACCCTGTATGCATTAGCGCCATCTATAGTTGGTAACACACCCAAATATATTTATTAGCCGTTATATTAATATATTATCTAACTTGTGTTTCTTACTAATTATAATAAACGTTTCTATTCGTACAGTCTGTAAGAATATAAATGTCTAAAAATATATATGTAAACTGTAATTATTTCTAGTGTTACTTATATGATTAATAGAATTTTATATAAATGTCTTTTAATATTGAAACGACACTTATTAGAAGAAACATTGTTTTATTAAGCACAGTTCTTATTTAATGCTTAAGAAAATCTTCATACAAGAGAGGACTGACCACGCGCTATGTGTGCCTTTTCGGAGCGGCGCCTCGTACAGCAGGAGTGTCACGGGGGACAGAGCGCTCGTACCGAGAGGGTTAAGAACACTTTTAATAAAAATTAATACATATTTTAAAGGTATAATATGTACTAAAAATTTGCTACCCATAGATTAGAGAGTCAACCTGAAAAAAAGAAGCAGAAAATTCCTCGAACCTTTTGTCGCACACTCCGCGTGGAAGCTTGACGCATCTTCACGGAGAAATGCAACGTCTTTGTCTCAAGCTGCTCGAATGCGATAGTTGTCCTTAGTCGCGCGGCGCTCAGAAGTAATCGTGCCACTTAATAAATTAACGAGTGTACAAATGGCAACGCGCACGTGGAGGCAACGAACAAAACGGGCGAGGGCAAAAGCGAGCAACGGACAATGGAGGAATATTGAGATAAAAATGGAGGTCGTCGTAAGCGAGGGGGAGGAAGCGAGCGAGACGGGGGTTGGTAATACCAGCGGGCAAAGGGAGCCCGGGGACTGAGGGAGCGTTTAATTCATTACAGACATTAAAAAAGTAAATTGCCCTGTGTCTACGGGGAAAAAAGGAGGCAAGATGATCACGGCGAACGGACATTCGGCCACGAAAATATTTAATTAAATTCACGACCGCAAGATACGCCTGTTTCGTTTGCGCTCGCTGAAGCGAACGCCCGAAAACCGAAAGTAATTATCTCAGTCTTTCCGAACGAACGGCCACGTCTCATTTTCGCACGAAAGAACGGAGACTGCTAGCGCGCCGCTGCGCTGGATCGTTCCTCCGATATCGCTAAATAAAAAGAAGAAAAAAGGACGACGAAGATCGCGAAGGAAGAAAGAAAGAGAGAGAGAGGAAAGGAAGGAAAAAAATAAGAGTGGAGGAACACGAACGAAAAGGATCGACCCGATCAACTCCACGGTTGATCTTCGGTTAATACTTTTTCTATCACGCGGCCAAGGACTCGGCCAGCAACAGCAGCGCGCACGCTAGAGAGACTCGAACGCTTCGAACGAATTAGGCGAGTGACTTGCGACTCTCATCTTTCACATGTCCGAGCCAGTGCAGCCGCCGACTCTCGGCCCCCTCGTTTCCGCCCGGGACGAACGAAAGCCGATCCGCAGCCCGGAAGACACCAGCCCAGCCACCCCTAAGGACAATCTCAATATTCGAACCAGTCACCGTTAACCGTCAGCTAACGAATTAATTATTGCATCTACGGGATCGTCTGTTTGTGTTACCTATATACACGCCGTATCAAATCCACCCCTGGCATATACACGGCTGAGTGAACAATATGTTATTACGAACGAGCTTTGTAATCGACCCCTTATATCTTCCCCTTCGCACAGCGCAATCTCATTATTGGAGGTGCACTTTCTGTATTAATACCGAAAAGAATTAACTTTCGGGGACGCGCCGAACCAGGCAGCCGCTCCGTCCTATCAGGAACACGATCGCTTCGGCAGAAAAAAATGTATTAATATTATAACTAAAATTATTATTTAGAATTACAATACGTAGAATTGTAATTGACTGCGGATTTTCTGCATTTATGATAAACTGCTAAGAAAAGAAATAATATTTTAACGAACTTCTAATTCTCACAAATGGCACGGAACATTTTTATTTTGCATGAAGGTCTGCAGTTTACTGTTATAATAATTAATTTGTCTTGGTAGGGGATCTTTGACTGTTGCAATTAAAAGATAATCTGGAGTAGATGATAAACATTTGGTAATTTCTTTTTTGAAATCATTATCGGGGGAGCTTCGATTCCAAATTGAACAGGAAACGAGCAGAACAATCTGCGCCGCTTCATGAGAGATCGTTTCAACCATACCCGGACATAATCGCTAATTCTCCTTCCAACGATGAATAATTTGAACGTCACACTCCACGGTTAGGAATTTAATGGGTTCCATCGATTTGTTAGCGATCGGTGCGCGCAACTACGACGAATAGATTTAACCGATTAGCGTGCACCAACGCGACTGCGGGGGCGGGATAGGGTTGGCGAGCAGGGGGATAGGTGTGCAGGGGGCTGGCAGGGATGGTGGAGGTGGAGGAGGAGTACGGAATGTTCCAGGTTGTAACGCGTCGCTGAAAATGTTTGTCATACACGTTCGGGTGCGTATTGGATGCAGAAAATACGCTGTACGCGACTCGGCAGACAGCACCAAAACGGATTTTTCCATACAGCAATCCCAGCTGACACGGAGGAGGGAGGTGGAAGAAAAACAAGCAGCACGATCGCGCAATTTAGAGTAAACTTAATTGGGGAGTATCGTTCGATTGGACAGGAAACAAATCTGACTGCTAATCGAACGTGATACTGCGCGAGTTAAGGATTCCGTAGCGAAACGCCAATTTCATCATCGTCCGCAATCAAAACTGTGCTTTGCGAGATCCTTTAAAGTTTTCGAAATTAACAGGCAATAGCTTCGCCCTCCCCGAAGTGAAAATGCCCTCCCCGAGCTGTTATCTTTTAATCTGTAGAGCAAAGCAACGCGCGTTGGAGATTCGATAGAGGACAAATCTTTTGTACTTTTTCGGCGGCTGCGACCTTTATCGAATATGTGTGACCATGGTAAGTTGCGGAGATAATTTTGTTCGTTACATCTAAGGTGTAGCGATTAGCACAATGATGAAGATGTAGATTATTATCGAAGCCTGATGCTCAGCTCAGCTTATGGTTAAGCGGTATGGAATAGTCAATTGTGGATTAGGCACGATTGACAAACATGTTTGGCCGTCTATTGATCACTTAACGCTTCACGACCATATGGAATGGTGATATGGCCACTGAGATGTTTATCGGCTCAGTAAACTTATGCCGCACTGGGAAACGGTTCATTAGAACTACTTCTTGATCCTCCATCACATTCAGCCATTTGAACTATTTTTATAGGCGTTGGAAGTACTTAGGAGAACTGAATTTTTTATTAATTATAGTAGTGATAGGAGTAAAATCGTAAAAAAGGTACTACGTACAGTCATGAATCGACTGCGTATCTTTATGCAATTTTCAAATTTCGTAGGCAAATTTTTAAAGACAATGGGGTCAAATAAAATCTGATCTTCAGTGGTAATAGCCTTTGTAGATATGAAATAAATAAAAATCGTACTCAATTCTATCGAATTTAATATTATAGTATTTTTCGAAAATTTTCGGAACTCATAAATGCATAAAGATCCGCAGTCCAGTCATGAATAATAGCTCATATATGTCTTGCATAATTTAAGGATGAAATAAATCCAGAAAACAAAATTCTCATGTTAATACGTGGAACGACGGGTATGGTCGTGTATACAGCAACTCGGTGAATACAGAATAAGCTACAAAATCTACGATTTATTGCCGTAGAATGCACAAGTGTCGCATTACGTTCAACAATCGGCGTAGTCGCATAAAACAGCCGCGGGTGGCAGCGACGTATCGTTTAGCCGATGAAAATTAATAAAATATCGTAGAGCGATCGCCCCGAGAAAAGTATCCACGGTTCGATATCAAACGGATCCTTCGGTGGATCAATGCCACATATCCGATAAGCCGAGGTCCCAGAAGGTGGCACGGAACCTCGCGATTGGTGTATCGGCTGCAGCATCGCATGGTGCTCCTTCGTGGGCACGGGAATGCAGCGCGGGATCACCGGCTGACAGCTTCCTAATGGAACCCATAAACAGCGCACGAAGCACGTTATGTTTTCCAAATGAAATCCCGAAAATTGGTTTTGAGAATCGGGGTGGGTGTGCGCGCCTGGTGGGACGCGTTGAGGAGAGAGAGAGAGAGAGAAAGAGGAGAGAGAGAGAAGGGTAAGAAGGGAGAGGAGTGAGAGCGGAGAGGAGAGAGACAGAAAATGGGGAGGTAGGTGGCGGCGGCCCACCCCCGGCAATCCGCAGGGTGGTTTTGCAGCGTGTAACGCCGCCATATCGGACGGTGGCCGTAATAAATAGTTTATCGGGGATCGACAGCGCCATTACTAATGTCTTTTATCAAACGGCCGATTCCATATTTCCGATTACCGGCGAAATTACTTCGAGCCCGCGCGGCCGGAATCATTAAACGCGCCCTTCAAAATTCTCTCCCGTTTAAATACAGCTCTGTTATTAATGACAATAAAAGCCCGCTGATTTCGCGTAAGATTAATTAAACGTTCCCCGGGCCGCGCGCACAGAGGCGTTTATAGCGTTTCGCGATAATTTCGTACGGTCGACAGCAACCGATGGCCGGAGAGTTCTCCGATAGCTCGCAGCCTCTGCCAGCTACGAGTTTTCGAAAAAGGGGTCGCACGCCCCGAACGACCGCTCGACCAATGTAATTACTCGGTTTTCTTCTAATTAGCGAGGCGAATGCGCACCGCTTAGACAAAGACGCGCGATCGTTTGCGACGCCGGGCGCGCGACGCTAATTCCAAGATAATTGGCCACCGGTCCGCGCAAAATTTATGGCCAGGTAATTGGTAAAAACAGTGTTTTCTGGCGCTGAGTTCGCGTGCGCGGGAGCGCGCGTGCTTGCCCGCTGCCAGCGGGAAATACGTCGCGTCGGGCCGGATGCTCGCCATTAGCAGTTAATGCAACGTCACTGGAAATCATCGACATTACGCTAGTATTAACTCGTTGCTGCGAATCAAATTGGATAGCTCATTGTTAATTGTTGCGATCGCAGTCGCGTGAAAGACACGACTTAGTTAAAGCCATCAATATTTATTTTTAAATGGATCTTCGTTTACAGTGTATTTGATGTATTATAATTAGGGGAGAATGGGGTCGAAAGTGACCGTTAATCATTCAAAATCTATTGCCTATGGCCTATAGCAATTAGCACAAATTTGAGCATGCTCTTGGATATTACTTGTTATAAAGCGGAATTGCTGTGACTTAATAATGTCATGTAGCTATGCAAGATATAAAAATTGTTGTCGTTAATGTAGTAGTTTTTGCGCGACGGTTGTCCAAGTCAAAGTAGCTTTACTGTTCCTTCTATATTTTTAACTTTACCACATTTTATTGCAGCATTAATGAGTTTTTATTGTCTCCCAACTAAATTAAAATAGTATCGTGAAGTTGTTTATTAACTTGTAATACGAAGTTTCCTCGCTTCATTTTGTTTCACTTTAGCGATTATGAATTTTTATTTTTTTTTCTTCTTCAAAGTTACTGCGAAGCTTTCTGACATTAAGTGTTGTTATATTCAAAATTAATATTACTTACTTCTTTAAAGCCATCAATTAGCATCTACCTAAAAATAATTTTTGTTTGTAACGCCAGTCAGAGAATAATGATCAATTATTTTTTACTGTGTTTAAAAGAAAATTGCTTTGAAGTAACATAATTATATATTCTTCACTGTATTTGATTTCAGTTTAGCAATTATGAATTTTTGTTCAGCTAGACTGAAGTATTAATTTGCCAGGATTTTATTACTTTTGACGTCATGAAGCGTTTTGCCGTTAAAACGCGGATGACAGACGTGCGTATACGAAATTAAATTTTTTTGTAAAATAATTTTAACTGGAAATCACATTTTTCAGTTGAATTGCGCATAATTGGATACGACGTCAACAGACAAGCATCAGTGCAGTGTATAAACGAGCTATGCGAAAGAAATCTTGCTTTGTCCATCGGAATGACATTGCGTAATTAGTCGATTATCGTTTAATTTAATTTTCCATCCGATGACGCGTCTACTTTAATTATAAGCACCATTCGTACGTGCCCGATTAATATTCATCCTCCAATACTCTAATAACGTACTACTGTAATATCGCGCCACTGTAATGCCGTAAACGTAATAATAGCCCGATTATCGTCATTTACGCAGAAATAATTATTCCTCTCGTGGAAGCCCTCGGTATTGTGCAATAGCGAAAACGCCCACCAATGCGGCGGAATGGAAAACCAGAGACCGAAAAAGAAGCTGTGCGAACGACCAGCCTTTGAATCTCATTAAGCTATGATAAAACGGACTCTAATCTATTAATATATAAATGAACAATACAACTTATTTTATAACTTTATTAATCCCTAGCCTTACAATATCGTGTCTCTCACGTGATGAAGATTCTGAACACATTCTGATAAAAATGTATGTTAATAATTTCCTTTAAATCGAAATAAAATTCTATTTTGGTTTTGTTAATATACAGCTATTGCAGAACGTATAGGCATACAATTTATATCAATATTCTCCTTTTTTAGGAAATTGCGATCTACAAAAAAAGCTCTAGTCACTAAAACCGTACAATAAATCGTAAGGCAAGAGGTTAAGCATCTCTGCGGAAAGATTATACGTTCAGGAACAATGGAACTGTAACACGATGTTTCGCCTAAAGCTCTTTCAAAATTGCACAGATGTTCCTATTTCGATAACCTTTAAAAGTACAAGGTGAAAAAATTGGTCGAAATTGTAGAATAAAATTTTTTCGATTTTCTTTCCAACTTTCGATGGAAGTTTTTCAAAATACCAACAAATTGTTTTTCTATTTATGTTCTGCTATAATCTACACATTTTTTCCACCAGGTTGGTCATTTTTAAATTCCAGTCTCATAGAAAGTAGTTGCACCCAATGTCAATTGCACAAGAAGTATTCTACCTCTTCGTTACTATTGAAACAATATCCGAGAAGTATCTAGAAGAGGGGACTCCTGACGGATTTCAATGATCTTGTCAGGGTCATCATTCTGAACAACTTGTCCCTATACATATTATCAGGATTTCAATGGATTTTATACCTTCGATATTGTGCAACGGAAGTCGGTGTTGTAAAAACGATTAACTATTGCAGAATAGCACATGCTGCAGATTGAATGTAAGAGACCTGTTCTTAAACTTCCGCTTGTTCTCGTGTCGATAAAAACGACTATGCTGTTGTAGAATACAAAGTCCTGTTAACATTTGACTGAGCCTCGTGTTTCTAATGAAAGAACAATCAGATAACGATAGGAAGCCATCAATCTGAAATGATTTGAATACACTAGCGAAGTCGTCGTTGGTCTCGGTAAAAGAACGAGAAAAACAAAGATTTATACGAACCTTTGCGGACCTTATTTCATCGGCGCGCTCGGGAAGACCACAATTTATGAAGGATCCTGCATATTCCAGAAAATATACATCTTAAACGAAAGGAGGGAATGAAATTTAACTTCGCGGACGGTACACACTTTATCCACCGCTAAAGTGTGTACCGGCGTTTGATGAAAATATTCTACGGGACTTTGTGCGATGCACGATAACCGGTTATGCATCGTCGATGTCAATTAAATTTCATTTTCTGCCATCTACCCTCTGCCCACACAGGGAGGGCTGCGCGATATTAAAAAGCCCGGGTGGCTCTTCCTTTGTAAAAAATCATCTTAACAGGTCGAGGATCGGGCAGGCGAGACAGCGGCATGCCGGGAATCATTTTGCCCTGGTGGTGTAGCTGTCGGCTGAAATTCAAAACGAACGCCGCCGATCGAACGGCGCGGCGTGACTGTCGACTGACGCGGGAGGAGGCGGGAAAACGGGGCCAATGGGAGAGGATAGAGTAAGTGAAAAAGATCGCAATTTTCGCGGGTATACGAATTCCGTTGGGAAATTATTGCGAGAGATCGAGGCGGCGTCGTCGCTTTGTCGCGTCAACGCCGCCTCGTAATTTTATTAATCGTTCAATTACGCTCGGGACCCGATAACCAGGCGCGCGCATTAAATATCACCTTACTGTTGTCCGACGCGTGCCCGCCCCCAGTAAATTTCAATGTTACGCGTCGCGAGGTAAGCAGCACGCAGCCAAGCAAGCAAGCAAGCAAGCGAGCGAGCAAGCAAAACGCATTAAAGAATCGTCCCGGATAAAAGTTTCTCATCGAACTCGCGTAACTAACGCGCCACGGAGATTGCTACCCGAGCATGGTTCGCTGGCTGGCCGTATTTACGCGCGAAAATGGATATGCGGCTCCCGTGCTCGACCTGATCAAGATCCCATGCCTCGCAAAATTATATTTGATTCTAATCTAACAAATGGGACAGGGCCTGCAATCTATTTATTTACACTTGGCTTCGACGAGCCGCGGTGATAGTATTGTCGCCGCGACGCGACGCTTCCTTGTTAAATCTCATCGATTACACCTGGTGACGTAGAACGTGGCCATTAGGGCCAGAAGAATATCAGGAGCTCGGACTGCAATATACCCTTCAGCTAATGAAAATATTAGAAACTCATTTTATAAAGACCAACATCAATATTTTCTTTTATTACAAATATAACATTACAGTCTTTCGAGTTCGACATAATTCTCGCACGTGCAGAACGTAAAAAATTGAATACTTCACCGGAGTAATTTTAGATATCTCCGGCTATAAAATCGAAATGTTTAGCGGATGTTAAAGAAGTATTGCGATATGGCAGCCGAAATCAATATGCAGAAAATTTTGCTGGAAGAATGCGAGACCGTTGCGTGCTACCGCAGAATTAATAGTATATAGTTCTTAACTTCCTTTTCATGTACACGTACATTATATCTGTAAGTTAAAGAGTAAGAGAAAATCAGTTTGATCGTGGCCTAGAAGCCGCAGAGAAAGATTTTTGTGTTATAAATTTAAAAATCCTGAACCGTTTCGAGATTCGAACTGTCAAGAACGATAAATTCGAGTCCGAGTGTGCTTACAGTGCTAATAGTGTGTATAGAGAAAACTTACGTTCCGGTACAGTTGCTTTCATTGTCAGAAATCGATGGTCACGAAGAAAACGGGCATAGGCGGCGAAAGAAGTGGAAAACAACAGTAGAGAGAGCTGAAAAGGATAGAAGACAGAAAGGATGAGAGCAACGATGAGGATCGGTAGCATGATCGCGCGGGTAAGCACGGCACAATTGGCGTCCACCGTTTTTCGAACAACGGTGCTGCTTCGTTCTTCTCGTCTGTTCGCTCGATAAACGAACGAAGGGACAATTGTTTGGCGGCGGAAAAGACAGCTGGTCTAGCCGCCCACAGACGCGACCCGCTGGGACGAAGTGGCTATTTTCCGGCGACTGCTCACCGATTAAAAATCGAATCCCCCGCCAAGGAGCAGGAGACAATTTGAATCTACGATCCGTTCGGAGCGAATGCTTTCGCTTACTTGCTCTACGCTCTGCAATGTAGCGGACCCCTCCGGCTAAACAGTTTTATTTCGAGATCGCCGTTTCTGACCCTGTGCTCATGTGGATCCTTTAGATACCTCATTAAATTTAATCATTTCTACAGAAGTAAGACGAAAATATTTATGAGAGCATCGCCATTTTTTCTGAACCCCTTGCCGTACGAGTCAGACTCGTGATGAAGATTTTAACAAAGTCTAACAAACATGAATGCTACGCGTTTCTTTTTAGATGAAATAAAATTTGATTCGTTTGTAATCGATATTTAAGCATTAAAATAAATGTATCCATACAAAACATATAAATTTTATTTTCTCTTCTACAACAGTTTTGGGGATGAAGACGTTTTAATCGCTGTAAACTATAAAGAAAATGTTACGTCAACGGGTTAAAATCGTACTATTCCACCGATTTTGCATTCATGTCATGAAATTAGTAAAAGCATGAATTATCATTATCAACTGTGCAGAATGTTCAAAACAAATGTTTTGTAAGGAGACAATATCAAAAAAAGAAATATTAAATTTTATGCTATACCATTTGTCACATACGTAACAGAAATGGTTATATTGGTTATCTAATCCAAGCCTAAAAAATATTCTTTACTATTTTTGATCGCATACATCTAAAAAGTAAAAGAACACGAAAGGTAAATATCGGTAAAGTATGAGCAACACGTAGAAAGTGCAATCACGTTTTCAAAAATCTCGATACGAAAAAAAGGTTGGAGTCGACCAACTTCAAATTTGTCTTCATCTGATTCCTGCGTTTCCAGGTCGTTAACTGTGGAATGATCGCACAAAGGATTCGGATAGAAAAAAGATGACGAGCCGATATTTATTCCGCGCTATTATGCGCGCCGGAAACAGTCGGAAGGACAATCGAGTTGAATCGAGCCGACCGCGCTTAAGGAACTGAGAAATGTCGCCATGATTATTAATGGGCATCGAATAAGGAGAATAATACCCGGGACAAGCGTACGGCCCTACTCTCTTGTCAGCTAATCCAGCATGGTTGCTCACTGTCCGATCTATTATTGGAGATCACGTTAATCTTGGTAATGCGATATTATTGCGGTCAACGCTCATATCGTGACACCGGTATAATCGTCTATACGAGAAGCCTCTCTATACGGTAGCGAGTCTATACAGAAATCCGAGACATAGGAGCATACAGGCATGTAGACATGCAGGCGTGCAGGATACGTGAACTGTCTGAGCATTAATTACCGAGAGATCGCCACCAAGACGATCGGATGCCACGAGTAACGCTCTACCCCTTGTTTGCCAGAGAGATCTAGATTACTTCGGAATCCGATCGATTGGATTCGTATCCTTCGATCTTCTGTTTCCACGGAACGAAGGAGGACGGGAAGAGATAAAGAGTGTGAAAGAGAGCTGATTAATTCCGGGAGCAAAATCGGAAGCGCAGATATAGCTTCTCGGAAACTAATACACGTCCGGCGACTCCGGCGCGGCGCGGCGCGACGATGACCGGAAGGAAATTAATAACCTTGAAATCCATCTATCGGTAAGACAGCGGGTCCGCTCGTGATAATGAAGACCGGGCTCGCGCGTTACGTTACATTATTAATCGAGAAGCCGATGCTCCACTAATAATTACGGGCAGCGCCTATGTTTCGTCAGGCGTACGCGTCGGTTTCAAACAACCAATACGTTTATTGATAAATGAACCGGCAGACGTTCGTTTCTGGAGCAGTCGGTTACCAGTCGAGAGAGAAAGAGAGCGGGACAGAGAGCGTAAAGAAAAGTGGCGGCAGATAGAAACTGACCGAACGACGCCGACGGTGACCATTACGGATCCGACTATCACAGTTTGAGGGGATGAACGGCGAAGATACGGACGAAAGGCTCGAAATAGCAAGGTTATAAACGCGTATTACAGACTCATTAGTGGAACCGTTAGAAACGAAGCTACGCGCGGCCACGTCACGCCATTATCGCGACTTGAGCTCTAATTAGACCGCTCATTATGTCGCGTTTAAATATTTCCTTACATCGATGCCGGTTCTGTACTACCGCATCGTCGAACAGTTGGCCGACTCGTTAAGGCTCGTCCGACTGGCCGATGGCGTTCTGTCGTCCATCGGCCTCTGGCTCGTTACGCAATTAATTATGCCAATTTGCTGTAGAACTTATTACTGGCCACATGTGACGCACAGGAAGTCGCTCGGCCAACGCGGGGATTAATCGCAAGAGCCGCATCGATGATCGGCCTCATAATCTGGATATTGTATGTGATTCGAACGTAATTTGCCATTAACAAATGTCACGGTGAGTGACAGGCTCGTTTAAATAATAGGAAATTAAAACCGGGGGACGCGAGCACCGGCGCGATGCGACGCGACACTCGGCGCGGCGCGGCGTCCGATCGTTTCACGGCGGAAGGCCTCAATGGTGACCGCGATTATACGCGTCTGTATATCGAACGAGAATTTATTCGTGTCTCAGCTATAAATCAGTCACGATACCGAACGGGGATCGGTCAGCATATCGCCGCGTCGAAATCGATCGAGTCCGATCAACGCCAAATATGCCGATCGTTACTTTCCGCATCGGTTCGGCTCGCTATTAAGCCGGGCAACGATTTGCTCGACGAGGATCTCGGCTCGTAGATCGCGCGTGGCCGCTCTCTATCCAGAATTTAAGATAAAGAAAACGAGAGGTCGAGGGAGCGTGAGAGGAGCGGGAGAGGTAAACGGTTATAGGGGGAGGGTTAGGGACCGGCCGTGAAGTAAATAGGAGTCCTGGCCGTTCTGCCGTAAAATTGTATGTGAAATTGTGCGATGTGTCTTGCGAATTGAATCGCCGGAAACGACATTGATTTTATTGCTTGTTTTCAGTGCTGTATACCTCGTTCCGTTCTCCTTCTTTCCGCCGCCGCGCCGTGCCGGGAGACCTGAAACCGACACCTGATTCCTTCTTTCTCCCGCTCGCATCGCTCCGAACCATCGTCCGTCGAACAAACTTTCTCCGCCCGTTTCCCTGCTCCCCGCGTGCGTTATCCATCGCGGCGAAGCTTCCGTCGCGCGACTGCATTACAGCCGCCCACGAAGGACAGAGAGGCAGTGAGAGAAAGGGAGGGGGTTAGGTTAGGGGATCTCTCGCAAGAAATCGTGCTCGAATCTTCAACGCACGAATGATCTTTAATACGGTGACTCATCCACCGACCGGAAACCTTTTTTCGATCCCGGGATACCGATTCGATCGCGATTCCGCCATCGCCGCGACATCGTGGAATCGTGGCGAATCGGCGATCGAGCGGGGATTGATTGGGGCTTATTAACGCGGCCGAAAGAACCGTGACCGGTAATGCCGAGCGGAATTCCGTGAGCCCGACCGAAGCGAACATTTTTCCAGATATAGAGGAAAGTAGTTGACCGAGAGCTGAGGCCACCGGGTTTCGCCCATAATTTGTTTTCAATGATTTACCACGGGCTAATTGCAGAATGCAGCGAACGGTAATATCGCTTTGCAGCGTTACGTCCGGGAGCTGGCTATACTTTAGTTTGCAATTTAAACTTTACTTCCTCCGGAATTGATTAGCTTTTAGTAATTAAGCAAGCAACGCCTTGGACCACCCCTACCACTTACCCTCCACGATCCAGTCTCTTTCTCCTTCTCCCTCTCTCTCTCTCCTTTTCCCTCTACCGCGTGTATATGTATGTACCACCTTCATCCTGCCTCTTCTCCTTCTTCGCCTCCTAGCCTCCTAGGCTTCTCCCTTCGCTCGTGTCTGCACACAGTCGCCTGTTTCACCCTGGTGCGCCTGCGTCCGAGCACGCGCGCGCTCTCTCATACAATTGCACACACGCACCCACACAATGGCTTCACGCACCCACTCACCACGCGTACACACGCTAGCCCACCCAAACTTCCTCTGCCCCCTCGTCGCGTCTCGCTCAACCTCTCCATCTTTCTCGTTCACCCTTGCTTTAGCTCCTGTCTCACCCCCTCGCTCTCTCTCTCTCTCTCTCTTTCTCCCTTCGTCCCTCTTCCTCCCTCCCTCCGTCTCCTTCGCCCCCTCCGCATCAACGGGTGGGTTTTAATCAACGCTTTACGAGTGTGAGACAGAGGAAGTTAAGCCGAGGCACCGGGAAGAGGGGTAAGCAGCGTGAGCACGAGCGCGAGCGTGATTACACAATACGCCCGCGTGCTCCCGTTACCCTGTGCACGCTTACGCTTACGTTTAGGCGAACGCCCGTTTCGCCGCCCGTTTCGACCGAACATTTTTCGACGCGCGAAAACGCAACCTCTACGCCGCGCGTCGGGGAAGATTCGCGTGTGTTTCCCGTTGAATCGAGTGCGAAGCAATTTCGGCAAGGAATGCGTTCCCTCGATACCTCGTACACGGGTATAGCTTGCCCAGACGGGACAGGCTCAACCAATTTCAACTTCCATTATACACCCTTACCCGATTCCGTGGACGTATTTCCAAAGTATGCAAAGCGACCGATCTGGATTTCCATGGTAATCTCGACGCTTTACGCCCGGTCCTACGACTCTCCGACTTCCTCTCTGTGTCTTGTCTTCCTCTTCCAACGTTCCATTTCTTTCCGGAGTAAACAATCTTATCGATCAGCCCTCTCTGCGTTTCTAGTTCTCCTTTTCTTTAATGAACACGAAACAATGATCACTCGGAAAGTGGTAAAGTCAACCCCTGCCCGTTAGCGCCCGTTTGATGATCGAGACTACTGCGACGTGGTCTACAAACTTTTATTGGAAATCTCTGAAGTAAATACATTAAAAAATAATTCATTCGTGTAGACAACTGAAAGATTCAATTTTGGGATTCTTACCGATACACCGTTGCAAAAGGATTAAACAACTGTAAAATTACCAAAACTTCGAAAATCTTGTTAGCTTAAATGATAGTTTGAAGTGTAAAGAATGAAATGTGCAAAACATTTGGAACGTAAATACCGTTTCGATTCACAGTTACAAAGTCCAAAGTAACCTCGTATACGTACCTGTGCTCTGAATTGCTTCAACTTGAAACGCGGTTATTTCATAACGGTGTACACGTTATCTCAACCTGTACTGATACAACTGTAATATTGCAAATATTGTTGGTCCGTTAACAACAAGAGGTCCCTGCGACCACATAAAAATGTTACGTACAACGTTGTAATAGTGTTACTTGATTGATTTTGCGGGTATTTGAGGGTGGGATTCTATGGATTGGTTTGGTGCCGCGCTTCCAAATTCGCCGAGCTCCCTCACAGGTTCCGGAAGCTCGCGCGCCTAGGCCACGTGCCCCAACGCCCGACGAATTTAAAAACGCAATTTACGGACAATAGAATAGCGGTCGGAGAGTTCGGTAACCTTGTCGGCGCGCAGGGTAGGCAGGCTATGTAGAACAAGGACTACGTTAGACCGCGATAACATCGGGAAACGATGGGAAAGCGAATTTTCGCGGTGTCGTGAACCGATTTCCATTCATCGACGTACCGCGACCCCCACTCCATTTTCCCCGAGCCGTATCCCCTCCGTCACCGACATCGTAAAAATGTTGTTTTTTAATTTAGGGGATGCCGCGGAGGTTAATATACGACTTTAATTCCAGGATTTCATTTAGGGGTTAGCCGTATCGAGGGGATCTCTGAGGCCGTGGATACAGAAAACTTGAAAGAAGAGTGGGCCAGTGGGGGTGGATGAAGGGAAGGTGTACTCCGAAGACAAGAAGCACTGGCAATTGAGGCTGAACAAGAGACGGTTGACCACTCTCGGCTCGATTGCCTTTTCTACCACGTCGAGATCGAACTCTTTGGATAATGAGCGGAGTGGATTGCAAACATTCGACGCAACAAGAGAATTCACATTGATCTTCCGAGGAAGTAATCTTTCGGAGCGTGCTATTTGCTCCTCGGTTGGAATCTGACTGATTCGTGAAATTAGCTATGCATGTATATTGGAAATAATTACCAATACGTGTACAAAATAATATCGTAGCTTTTCTACAATTAACACATTTCCTACCGGGAATTATTTAGAGCTTTTTAGAACCGAATAATTTCAATAGCAGTAACAATTTTAATGATGAACGAAGAAGTTCTCTCGAACACAAAATTGTTAAGGTCCTTTCTGATATTGCAGAATCATCGAGAAGCTCGATAATGGGTTTCGGCGAGTACAGCGTTAATATTCGATGAACCGAAAGTGTCCGCAAATTTTCGTAATTTGAAGACACCAAACATCGACCGCATTAACCCGCAAACGCGAATCGATTAATCGTTCTGTTCGGGGGCACAAGTTTGCCCGGTTAATCGGGTAATTGCCAGCGCCAAAGAAATTGGCCGTGGATTGGCGGACGTTAACGCGACTTTCCAGCGGTGTTCTCGCCCTAACTTCGACGGGAACGGCGGTCGGTCGTGCTAAGGCAATTAAAGCTCCACCCAATTAATGCCTCGGCGGGTGGGCGGCGAGCGTGGCAAGGAGGGCAGCGCGCGTTTCTCTCGCAAACAACGCCTCCTTGCTAGTCTAGACGCTGAGCCGTGCCGTGCCGTGCCGAGTCGAGCAGTACGGAAATTTCATTCAGCCATTGAAACGTAAATGCACGCAGCGTTTCATTCGACCAGAGAATATCGTGGATTGTCCGATAATGCTCGATTTATTCCGCGGTCAGATTCAAAAGGACGACGATGCTATATGTATATCGTATAATACACGCCGTTCATAACTGCAACTTCCCTCCCCCACCTTCGTCCACCCCCATCTGCTCTACCTTTTTGTCAGATTTATTCTGTGGAACGCAAGTCTTGTCAAACGAACGCGACTCTCCTGCTCCATCCTGTTTCGGGTTACGGCGTGACCGAGTACGAAGGAGGAGCGCACCGAGAAACCGGCGAGAATGAAAAGAAAGACAATCGCGAGTAGTGTAGCAAATGGGCCTGTACGTTAGAACACGTAATTTCTTGCGAAACAAACATGAAATCGGTAAACTGCTCTTTTTGCGGCGAGTAAGCCGAGAAAATAAATCAATAATTCTCCAACGAACACAGTACAAGAAGAACGAAGAATACCTGGCGGACCAAACTCGCCGGATGTAAACAACAAACCCTCACCGCCTTGAACGATCTCCGAACGACAACCGGAAACCGAACGGTGCGGCGACGCAACTAGCGCCGTTGCAAAAAACACGCGCGCATCCAGCGTTAATTGAAATGTCCCGCGTCGGGGCCCGGTCGGCTTGGACAACCGTGTTAAACACCGCTAGACTATCGCCGCGCTTAATAAGATCTTCGAGTTCTATTCGGTGGGCCCGCGCGAATCGATTTAATCTGTTTATCCGTTGGTTCGAAACCTTTCAACAGTACATAGATACATGGGTACAATGCGTCGAGTTACTCACCGACGGGAGAGCTTCGGGAAGCCTTGGAAATCCTTAAACCGGCGAGGACCAGTTTGAAGGTCGTCCCCGATCCTCTTGGCAGTAGTCAGGGAGATGGTGACAACAGTTGGTGGCACTTATCAAACACACTGAACGGGTCAACAGGATATTCTTTGAACTCGGTTAGGGGCGGAGGAAGGTAAAGCTAAAGCAGGTTAAAGTTAGAAGACAGGTTATACATAGAGCAACCTCGGTGGGTAACACTTCGGAGTCACTTGTCGCGCGATATCGATCGATCGAGTACACGCGTGCCTCGGAGTCGCGTGCGGTCGGAGGCCGCGCCACGAAAATAATTCAATTCATTAGCGTTCGGCGTGCACGCGGTGAGCGGCGGGGGCAGCGGGCAGCAGGCGGCGGGTGACGTATCGCGTCCGTGGTACCGCGCAATGCGTTATTGCCGGTGCGCGACGGTCGCCGGCGGATAATCAAAGGCAACAGCAGAGAGCTAGCGGGCAAGAGAGCGCGGAGGCTGCCGGTTCAGTCCGCAACGGCAGCTCACTCCGGAATGGAGAGAATCGCGGCGGGTACGCGAGACGACGCGCGACGACGCGACGAAGGACCGCCAACCACTCGGCGCACTCTCAGCTCTCGGCTCTCGGTTACCAGCTCTCTCTCAGAGCTAGACTTTGCTCGACGCGCTCGCTCTGGCCGACGCGACGACGCGACGTCTCCTCGCTTCTCGTCGTTCGGCCGCCGCGGCTCGTCGCTCCATACTGCGTCGTCATTTGGCACGTCACGCGTGCCCGTGCGCAGACTCGGTTGCCCGATGGGCGCGTGCCGTCTGCACATATTGTCTCCGACGCTGGCACACCAACACCTACGTCGGGCTTTATATGCCAGTCATCTTTATCAATCGGCCCTGTCACCAAGAGTCTTTGACCAGGTGACTGTCGCCTCGCTGTCGATCGCCAGTCAGTCTACCAAGCTGTTGCTACGCACCCGCTCTCTCTCCGCGAATTAGCCCGCGCTTCCTGCCCCGGATTAGCGCGCGCGCGCTTCCACCGCCTCAGATTAGCGACCGCCCCGGTCTTACGCGCACCCATCTGCGAATGGTAATTTCAGTCTGACCCTTCCGAAAGGATTTGGGAATTAACGAAGTCGATTTTAATGGAAACGAATCTCGTCGGTATTCAAATCCTCATTAACCCTTATGTCAATACCTGAAACTTTTTATGACGTTGGATAGATTATAGTCGCCAGAGTGCGTGGTTTCGACATATGTATAATTTTATGTCTCTATCTACAACAATTTTGCTGGTTGTTAACGAAAACGTACAAAATATTCTAAAGACGTAGGGGATGAAGATGTAGCTTTTCCAAAACATTAAAAGATATGATACAATAATTGTAATCGCATTAGCGAACATGAAATTGTTGATTTCATTTTTTGATAATTAATACATAACATTTTCGTCAAAAATGAAGCGTGCAGTTTCCACATTGTATATCAGAGTTCTCGGCTAAACCAATTAAAAACTCACTAATTAGTGTTACAGACCGACATGAAATATAGATCCATAATGAGTCAACCATTCGAGATAAGGACAGAATATAATGAACACGAGTAAAGTATAATTAATTTGCTGATAATGATGCAACAATAGATATCTTTGATAGAGGATTGACGAACATCTGTTCGCCAATTCGATTCAGGCAATCGGCCAGATCGCGATCGAAACAGAACTAATCTCGAGGCTAATTAAAAGTTCTAATTTTGAACTCGGCTTATGTATAGAATATTTAACTGGTACTATATCGGATTGTCGTTCTCTGCATCTTCGGATGAAATGTCCACTCGAAAACACCCGGGAAATGTTAACAGCGTAACAGATGAAACACCGATTACCTCGTGACGGTCGCAAAATATTTCGATCGGGCGGTGGTTGCGCAGCGACTGCGATAATTACTGCTAATGTAAATGTTCGTTAATGGGCGTTATTAAATGCAACGCGGCAAAATAGTCACCGAGCGTCGCGGCGTGCAAGCTGCGCCCACGCCTGCTAACCGGTCCAATTATATTAATTAAATGAACATTATAATTAGCTAATTAAATCAAAAGCATTTCGGTATACGAGGCGGGTATATACGAGAGCCAGCTCGATGATCGCGCCACGGTCCAATAATTTTCGATGTGCGCGTGCTCCGTGTCGTAGAATGCGATAAAGGTTTAACAATGACACTGGTAAGCGGTATTGTTCGGCCAGATTTTCCATGATTTTACAGGGGCTGAGTATTTCGGCCCGGCTGAGATTATACGATAATCAAATTCCCACGCGGCAAACAAAATGACACAGCACCGATGGCGGACGCGTCGCCGTGGCCCGCTGGCTTGCGTATTGTTAAACCGCGGCCGGCGCATCGCATTAGAAAAGCTGAACGTTCGCCGAACGATCGAACCCCGTCGGCCGTGGGGCAACCGCGAGGTTCGGTCCCGTTCGGTTCGATCGGGGATACCAAATGCTGGAACGTTTTGATTGAAATTTTCCACAGCGACCCGAATATTCCGCTGGCCGGCTGCCGGAGAATTCCTTCAATGGATTTTTAATCGAATACCGTGGAAAGTATCCGCGTTTCGGAAAGGAAAAACCAGGTCAATTAAAATTAATGGACGGCGTAATTAGGAAAGTCGTTACGGGAAAACTTGCGCGAGATACGTTTCAATCCAATCAAGGGAAACGAATTCCTTCTCTCATCTTTAAAAAACTATTAAAATCTCCCCTTTCTCTTCCTCTCTTTCTCTTTCTCGTCGCACCAAGCTATCGGTATTGTATACAAAAACAATGTCCGCGTGATCTGACAACGATTATATCCGTTCCGTTGAAGAGAAACAATATTAACCCAAATCTTCAGAATTTGAACTTACACCACTATGACTCTCAGCCCGCCATACAATGCGGCTCCATTCACAATGCACAATTTACAGAACTCGTTGCTGACTCCTACAACTGGTAAAAACAACGCGTCTTCTTGTAACGTTTGAGGAACAGAGGAACTTCACTGTCTATGCAGTCAAGTAGCTGCGGATAAATCCAGTTACAGGACCATCAGTTCTCATTAGACTGCGGATCTTTATGCAAAATAAAAATTTTCTTCGCCAATTACAAGACACAGAAACCATACAAAAATTTATTTCTGTCTTTAACAATGTTAACAAATTGAGAATAACATATGGATCTTCTTAAATTGTCTTAACATACTATTTTAACCCCTTGCCTTACAATGTCGTGTCAGACTCGTGATGAAGATTCTGAACAGTCTAATAAATATGTATATTATTAATTTCCTTTAAACCGAGATAATGTAAATTAATAAATAATGTGTAATGTAATATCATTTTTCTTCTTTTTTAGTATATTACGAACTACAAAAAAAGTTCTAATCACTGAAACCGTAAAATAAATCGTCGGGCAAGCGGTTAAATTACATCCACCCATTTTGGTCATAAATGCATCAAATCCGCAGTCTAGTTCTCATTGTACGAATGAAGAAATGATAGCGGAAGGCAGAGCTACTGCTATTATCCGAACGATCCAGTTATCCGAATCGTCCTGTCCCCGGAACGGTTCGTACAAATTGAGTCCCGCTGTATTTCAGCGAAACTTGGGAACGATTTAATTGCGTGATCTCTAATCGTAAATAATTGTGAGCTAACGCTAATGCGATTCCAGGTTACGTATTTTTGCGCAGGTGTGTAACGCGACGCGTGCATGTAACCGTTCGACGGATCTGTGTGTATACGTATACGTAGGAGGCTTTGCAGGCCAGCCGGTTACAGCGACTCTCGAAAAGCACCTCGTGTCATTAGTATGTTAATTGGTAACGCTCTGGCTGCCTACCCAGGCTGCCACATCGAGTTTCGTACACATATACGTCGTCGGAGCCCAGCGTGTTTATACGTTAAGATGTTTAATCGCTTCTGTAATTATACTGTCCCTCAAAGGGTTAATTGTCCCATAAACCCATGAATACGTTAACGAGCGCGCCGTGCGCCTCGCGAGCATCGCCAAAGAACAAGGAGCCACTGGAGGCGCCGAGGGGAACGGACCGAGGCATCGTGCTAAAACCCATCGACGAACCCACACACGCGACCGGCAACCTGGGGTAAACGAAGAAGAGGGTTAGGCGGTAATGCAGATTTCACCAACTCGCCGACGACTGCGACTGGTCTGCTTCGAAATAAACACGCGCCCGTGCACACCTTGGCTCGCGACCGGCCACCACCCTTGCTGAAATATCTAACGGTTTTTACACCTTGTGGATATTCTACACTGCCCTTTTGTTCTACCTTGCGAATGCTTTTTGTCGCCACGTGTCGCCACAGGATGGTTTTCAATCAGTGCATCTCTGCACATGGTTACTTTGAACATTTATATTTCGCGGCGTTGGGGTTGAAATTTACCGAGGTATAATAAAGACATGTTTCAAGAGATCGTCTAGTTAGCTATTGGGTACAGAGTACTGTACATGTGTACATATTGTACCATTTAATTAAAAACTTGAAATAATTAATAAACGAATTAAGACTATTATATCTAGGACATATCCCAGATAGCACCCGGACGTCCTATGGACGTCCATGCAGAACATTCTGTACGTACCAGATAAGATCCATATATATAGATCCTATAATGGCCTAGTTATAAAGTGGATGTACGGTACATTCTGTGGACATCCGACTAGACATATTCAGGATGTTAATAGGACATTTATAGAACATTTAAGAACGTGCGTACGAAATGTTTTCCTGATGTTTAAAACTACTAAGCAACGTTCATATATGCATATAAGATTAAACTCAATGAAAATTTCATTTATTACAAACACACGGATAGTACAATAGTACATAGTATAAGACGTCCAAGGACGTCCGCAACGGAGGTAGGACGTTTGGACGTAAATTGGACATAAAACGGACGTCCTGTGGACGTAAGGTGCTATCTGAAATGATACATAAGGTATGTCTCTTTAAAGAATTCAAGGTGATGGTAAATAAAGGAGACTGGACCACGAGCACATAATAATATAAATGAAAGAATATATTTAATGCTCGAACAATATGCAACGTGTGCGATACATAGCGCAGTTAAACTTCTTCTGGTAGAAAAACTTGAGCATCCCTTCCGCCAGGGGTTTGCCGCCAGGAGTCTGCCGCCAGGAGTCTCATCATGGAGGTGAACACATGTATGATAGTTCATGGTTGCCAACACAAGGTGATCTTGAAATCTCCGAAACAATTGAGTTCTTTCATCGAAACGAATATATTTGTTGAATAAACATTTTGTTAATTGCGAATGTAATTATATTGCATAGAGTAGTGGAAACAGAGACATAGGGCCGTTCAAGATGAGGCAATCGTCGTGGTAAGAAGCCGAAAGAATTAATCAGGAAAAGTATTGCGCGCATGTTTGTGGCGCGTGTTGATCCCCAGGATAAATTCCGCTACCCAGCTGCTACGGACATGGTCGAATCTTTCTTTTCCGTTTAACGAGCCTGATACCAGAGGGCGATGCCTCGGACCCTTGGAAACTTCCCGGGGAAATGGAAGTGTTGAGGAAAGAAGCAACAGTGGAAAGAGTGCATTGTCACTCCGTTATAATTAAGAAGATAGACTTTAAATCCAGAATGCAAAGCAAAAGAGTGGGCGGGCGGAACGGGCGAGGGAGGAGTCGTTACGGACTAAACGAGTGGTAAAAGGCAGGTCTGCGAGATGTAGATGGGGGCCACGATGGGACAAGGAGTGAGAGAGAAATAGGGCTTGGATGAAAATTAATTCATTACTCTAATGCGTTGAGCAAGAGAATGGGCCGCCAGTTGAAGCGTCGAGTGCCAAGTATTTCGTGAAAGATGGATGTCTCGTTTTCATTTTGAAAATTAGCGCTCTCCGTTAGTTGCCAACCGCTGAAAAAATTCTTTTTTCTCGGTTCGTCTTTGTTGATTTCCACTCAGCCTGTCTGACAATGAGTTCTTCTACCCTTTTGCCTTGGATGTCAATGGTTGTCTACTTTTTCACAACGACGCGAAACAATTACAAGAAAGTGAATATATATAAATCAATTATTCAATCTCGATTAAGATATTCTTCTTGTTTTAGTACTACATCCACGATTCAACGACAACAACAAAAAGGATATACAGTAAAAGAATGAGGGCAAAGCAAAAAGTCAGCAATGACCGCGCGATGGCTATTAAGTCTCAGCTCTAATTATAAATCAATCGATTGGACTCCGTTATCTCTAGTTTCATAGATAACGGCCAGTGACCTTTCTACAAGCTGGACTATATGCGGTACGTTTCCTAATGGTGTATCCAATATTGCAGCCCGACGCGACGCGACAGAGTCAATCGGAAGCATTAATGGTTAACAAATTCCTTCGAATTTAGCTAGATAAGTTAATTATAGTGTCTGGAACGGTTTTAGAGAAACGGCCATGAATGGATAAGGAACGTCGTTTCACCGAGACAGACAGGGATAATAATTCGGTTCCGGTGACGGACGGCCAATCTCCTGTTCTATTTAACCATACATCACTAATAATATCTAAGTCGTGGAATCGAGAGCTCTATCCGGCCACTCTCTCCTTTTTCTGGCATAACGCGCGCGCACAGTCGCAGTCGCGGCAGTGATACGTTCTCAACGATCCAGAACTGCAATTCGGATTTCAAGCGGTCCGACCGGACAGATCGAACCCGGACGTGTCACAAAGTCGTCCTAAAGGGTACTATTGATACCAATTTAAAGCGAATATCGGTCGCGTTTCCTCGGATATACGATTATCGACTGCGAATCGAAGTGGACCCGGACAAGCTTTGGGCAATCCGCAAGCTATATCCGTTCGAGCAGCCGTCACAGCCACGTGTAATTAAATTTAACGCGCAACCTTTGACTTTCCCCGTGACCCATATCCCAGATATTCCAAGCGTTCTTTTCCACCATTCACTGACGCTATTTCCGAACCTGCTGCTGTTCCTCTTCCAGTCTCGCCTATAACTCGCGTCACACGGACGCTGAACGTCCCGATACCGCGTCAAACTACGCGAAACTCGATTTAATAATTGGATTGTGGTGACCGGATACAGCTGCGAGGCAAAGGGACGAGGAACGACATTAAAATCGTCGGATCACGCGCGTCCCATGTTGAAACGATCGGTAACTTCGTTTGCTGGTCTGCCTCAAATTGACACGCGCGACGAATGAATGCACAGAGGCTGATCGAAACGTTGTCGCCACCGGTTTCATGGAAAACGATCTTCCCAGAAACGGCCCGGTGCTCCCGGAGGCATTTGTGGGCATCGGCTACGGCTATAAAGCAATTAAGGGCTGAATTGCTCATTTGTTGGAATTTAAATGCAACAATTAAAGCAAACAGCTCGGTGCGCTCGCAGTGGCGCAATTTATTCGCACGAAAAAAGAGGGAGTCCACCGATTGGTCGATCTCCACTCCTGCTATTATTAACCAGCTGGATCGGCCGGATCGCAACCGAGAACCTGCCTCGATCGTTGGACAATAGGCCGACTACCGCGACCCATCGATCCATATTTACTTTTTTAAAATTGTCGAACATCCCGTCGGAAGGAAAGGGCACGCCGCGCCATCGTCGCCGCTCGTTGGTGATTGCGGATGCCTTCTTCACTGTCCCCGATGTAATTTTCTGAATGACTGCGTAATTAAAACTCTAATTTCCTGCGCTTAATTGACCGGAGTCTTGGCTCCCTCCTTCCTTGGTTTCTCTCGCTCCTTACTTCGGCCAACTCGCGCACACCAGGCATTCTCTCCTCTCGTCTCTCTGTCTCTTTCTCGCGTCTGCCTTCTCCGCAGCTTCCCTCACCATCTCTTGGTTGTCGTCCCTCGCTCGATCTCGTAAATCGAAGAACGAAGAAGGACAGCCGCGCCGTTATCCTTCGCGCCTTTAAACGCGAAAACTTTTTTGCTCGCGACACGGTTACGAGGACAGCCGTGTTAATCGAAAGATATTTACGGGTTCTTTCGCGGAAAGGGATATCTCTGTCACTCTCGACATCGTTCTTGAAAAAATCACAGATCAAATGATTTGATCAACTGGACGTAATGTCCCGTTGAGAGAACAGCGGAACGAATAGAAAGTCACTGCAATTAATACTTCATCTACCGGAAGCCTGTTAGTAGGCTTTTCAATAATTCTGCTGTTCCAATTGGAAGCTTGAAAATCTTCTTCTACGCAATAATCCCAAACGAAATTATTAGATCACATTATTGCGCAATTGAAATGAAATTAACTTGGCAATGCACCTATTATGCCAAACATATAAAATGTGTAACCGTAAAATAATAATAACAATAACTTCCAATATTTTCTAGTAAAGTTTGAAAAAGTGATATGAAGTCTTTACATTAATTTTACATGTGACGAAATTGACACATTTCTTTTTATTTTTTGAACAATTATGGTAATTGAATAATTATGATATGATAGCTTATTTCTTGATAAGTGTTTTCTTCAGACAAGGAAGGATGTCAAATCTCCATTTAAGTTGGTCAAAGCTTCAGTTCCCAGGGCTTTACTCAATTAAATTTAGTATGAACGCATAATGAGTGCAGTTTACTTACGGTTTGTATCCTAAAACGCTTAACTGTCAACACAATTAGATCCGAGGGAAACCGTATTTGCCAGCAGCCTCAAGTTTTGTTCCGAATGATACCCTTACGTGTTTCAACCCCACGTCACCGTGTATGCCCAATTTTCGAGGAGCTCGCGCCATGCAGCCGCGAATGTTTAGATAATTACATCCGTCTCTGCTGGCCGGAGGCAATTATAATTGCCGACTCCTTTCGCAATTATAAGTTTCTGCGAGACTTGCCGTGGCGTAGCGTGCCAACGCTGAAACAGGGAGAAAGCCGGCTGCTGAGGGTACGAATGCTGGTAGCGGGCAAACCTTAAGAGAGAGAGGGAAAGAGAGAGAGAGAGAGAGTGAGACAAAGAGAGAGAAAGCCAAAGGACGAAAGCGAGGGGACGAGCGAGCTGCACGTGAAAACGTTAATTGGGGTGACCTGCTCAGAAACTAGTTACGGAAGGACTGTACTGACATTCCATGGACTCTACGCGACATTGAATACGTATATGTATACAGGGGTTGATGCACCGGCTCGCATTTTATTCCATCCGAGGATTCGCACCGTGACAACGGTGTCTATTCTTGAAACTGTGTCGGTGTACCCGAGTCCGCGTTCATCTTTATAGGTGTTAATCTCGTTAAAACCGTCACCCGTTTGACCGGCACGAATGGGACGGCTCCTTGAACAGAGAGAGCTTCGTAACGAACAAATGGTATTGTGGGAGAAGACCATGAAATATGTAGTTGACTGAGGTGGTGCTGCTCGAAAATAGCACCGGGAAGGTGGTAGTAGTGGAAGAAAGTGGAATTGCAAATAAAAAGTCGCAGAAGTAACGCGTAAAGTATAAGGTAAACTAAAGTAAAAGGAGCGACTAGATGGCAGGGGATAGAAATGGATGTTACTTAGGCTTCGAAGCATTTCTATCCGGTCCCTCTCCCTTCGCGCCTTGCTCATCCTTATCTGTCATTCTCTGTCTCTCATACGCGTAAGTTCCGTCCGCCTTCTCTCTCTCTCTCTTTCTCTCTCTATCCGAGCTTCTCTGGATGGTCTAGCGCGTGTGTCCCCGCTTTGAAAGAGCTTTCCTTCTCGTTGGTGTCGCGCGTCTTCATATCATGTCCCATAAAATCCTCCTCGAATTCTGACGCACGGCTTTCGCGGAACGTTCTTTCCGATCCGCTCAGCCCCCTGGTAGCCTAAAGGTGCCGACGAGCTCATTTCAAAGGTGTTCGCCGAGAAACTTGCGGGACTACCAGATTTTCTCAAAGCTAATGATCTTCTTCGTTAGAGTGGCGACGCGCGTACAAAAGGCTCCAATTACGGCACCCAAGGAAAATTACGAAATAACGAGACCGCCGTTCGACGCTCCCGGGCACACGGAATTTCGATACCTAACCCCCCGTCCGACTTGATATTTACGAATAAAAAATAAGGGTGAGAACCGGCCGAATCATTCCCGTTCCGGCCTCTTTCGTGCTCGCCTCCCTGTACGTTCAAGTACCGAGCATTTCGAGTTTAGATACCGAAAGTTCCTCGCCCCTCTGCCCCCCGCATGTTATAACCCCGTCTTTTTTAAACTCTCGCCCCCTTCTCCTTTGTAGCTAGCACTCTTTCTCGTGGACGCCGCGATGGAAACGGTGGCTTCGTGGCACGGAGAAGTTAATTATAAGCGATACCAATCTCTCGGGGTTGTTGGGCGGTTGGTAGAACTGGGAAGCCATGACAGCCAATTACCACCCCGTGCAGACCCTCGCGCACGAGCCACCGTTCCTCTTTCTCTCTCTCTCTCTCTCTCTCGCTCTCTTTCTCTCTCTCTCTCTCCTCTCACTTCATCTCTCGTTCAACTCTCTCACACCTTCATTCCAGCAGCGTTCTCTTTCTCCTCCTCCTTTACTTGAAACTTTCTCTTCCATTCTCTCAGCCCTATCTTCCCTACATCCGTTTCAAACGAATGCACGCATACACGATCACGCGTACACCGACACGTGCTCTCGCTCCTCGCTCCCTGCTCTACTTTTCTCTCTCGCTCTTGCCAGTATAGGAAATTAAAAGACTGTGCGATGATTGCGCGCAGCCCGGCCTGGCCTTTCCACCCCCGCCACCCAAGAACCCTCGGCCCCGCGCCCTGCCCCATCGTACCCGCAATCTACCATGGCTCCGCCGTCGAGAAAAGGAAAAGAGAGAAAAGTGATTGGGATTGGCCCTTTTGCCGCGTTTGTCCGTGGCTCGTTTCGCCTCGTTAAAGCACCCGTAACGGACACCCTGCTTAGCAGCCTCCTTTTCTGCCTGACCGCTGATCATCGGAAGAAGGATTTCACCGATACGTCTTCCAAGGCTAACGTCGATAACTACAACCCTCTGGAACGACTCGGGCTCAAGACACCACGTTCACCGTGTGTCTCCTCCAGACCCACGGCCAGCCTGAACGGTGTCGATTTATTGTTTAATAAAAAAGATATGTTCAGCCCCTGTTTGCGTTCCGCTCGTCGTTTCAACCAACAAACAAAGTGAATTGAATTCGTTGCGCGTTTGTACAGGGTGCGCGCGGATCGGTTCCATCCATTAGAGGCTTATGTCAGCCGACAATAGGGATTAACCTCCAGGAGAATGCACCGAGAAAGCGGGAATGGCTGCCATGACAGCGATCGTACCGGGTGTCGCGTCGTTTTTAAGCCGCTTCCGAGCGAAGACTTGTTTACTGTTCCTGTGAGAAACTCGAGTCCGTTCGCCTGAGCCTTGGGAAACTCCGAACAGAAATCAACGATCCGCGAGTTACTTACTCCGATAGATCTATAGAATTTGAACGATGCAAACATTTGGAATGTCGTTCGGAAAAGATGTACGATCATCTTTGTTCGACCAACTGATCCCGATCCGACTGTACTGTAATAATTCTTCAGTGTGGAATCATGTGAGGAATCTTGGTTCCGAGACCACAGCCCGATATCCATAGAGTGAAACGCACAGTTGCGGCTTGCTGCAGTTAACAGGGTTAGCTTGTTCACCGGTTAGGTTGAGTTAATTATAACCGATGGTTATCAACCAGTTAACTCCAACACGCTATTACCTCACTTTGCCTCGCAACGTCGTCGTCTGCTGCTCCCTCAACCCAGTCGTCTCTCAGCGCTCTCTCCGTCCCTCTGCGAGTGTCATTTCGATACGTTCCGCATACCTCGGGCCACCTCCGACGCTTCCGATGCTAATTTCCTAAACCCTGTGATTCGCGGGGCCGCCTTATACTCTGCCGAGAAAAGTCTCGTAATGAAAGCTTGTCCGGAAACTTCCACCGGTCTGTTTGGAGGAGAACTTGCGACCTCTTCGACAACGGAAAAGCATCAAAGGATGTCCGACGAAATTGCCTGCACTATGCTTAAACTTGCGTGACTCTCTTTTCTTTGCGAGTGCTGCCCTTTTTTAAACTATCAGAACCTCTCGATATTCTTCCATTCTTTATAGCACGCGACGCAGATAAATTAAAATCAACAAAGCAAGTAGCAAAATGCAAAGTAAAATAGGTGATAAAAGAAGTGTTTAAACTTTTAAACACTTTTTTGTGCTATCTGCTTTGCCCATGAAAGAGTATTTGAATAATCTAAGTAGGTCCGATCAGGGGACAATATCAGAGATAAGAAAAATCGAAGATAACTATCGACGATTGGAATGTAACACTCGATGTAACGTGAGGTCAACTGGCAAACTTTTTCCATCCTAACAGAAACAAAGAATTTCGGGGCTGCGAAGAAGTGTGATCCTATCGCGACCGAATCTCGTGTGAAGGATCGCCCTAATCTCGTGCAATCATCAGAACGTGGCTGATCCGCGTGCAATGTACAGTAATCGCTCGTTCGTTGTCTGGCATGGTGGGCAGGGCCGTTG
>CM052259.1:5142924-5196062 GCA_028455795.1 Lasioglossum marginatum | reverse complement strand
AAAATCTAGTTAAATTCTAGTTTATTTCTAGTTATGTCACGTGGGTACCATTGCCTCTTAAAAGAAAGCTTTGTTAGTGACGAATCACGGTGAGGAGACACAAAACGATTTGTTATCTTTGAACACCGTTAGTTGCATTTCCGGCATCGTCCTACTCGCGGAGGAACAACAATCAAAGAGTTGACTTTGCTTTACCATTAGGCTGAATTGTTTTAGCCTCTGGACGACGTTTCTTAGAGTAGTTTATGGTATAATTGGGTGATATAATTGTCTGACACAATTTTCCTAGCTCCAAAATTAATTGTAGCTACGATATGCTCGTGTACACTGAATTACAGTAAAGCCTCGATAATAGACATCCTCGAACAATAGAAAAATTAACGCGTCTAATAAACATTCTCCATTATCGCCAACTAACTTCCTGTTTTTCCATATTTTAATTGCATCATCGTGTTTCGCCGCTACGTGCAATTTTGAACTGTCGATCATAGACGATCATTAATAACATTAACCTGACAGCCGATACGTTCACGACCGATCAGCGTTTCGCAGTTACAAGAAGCTTGAATAATCTCAGGACATTATTAACAGAAACGACCATGCTCGAAAGATTGGCGCAGTCCACCTTCATGAAAAGAAATGCAGATAATTGTTTCAGGGCAAAATGATTATCCATGGAAATACTAATCGAAGATAAAAAATCCCATGATGTTCTCGATTCGATTTAACACGTTAAGACCAGTTCTTTGGATCATCCATTGGAAGTCCGTGTCGTCTTGCTACTCTGTCACGAGCATTTATTCATTTCGTAAAAAATTACAGGCATCGAGGTCTTAGGCACGTATTGTATGCACTGATGCTACTGTAAATTCATTTATTTCAACATCGCCAAATGCTCTCGAGCGTGTTCCGATTGCTAAATACTGCGGTGATATTTTATTTCATGTCGTCACCCCTTTTTATTATGTAAACGAGTCGTATTTACGGACAATTGGTAAGACTTTAGAAACCCTCCCTTCCTTTCGACATGTGACATACGTCATTCTATTCGTTTTGACATGCTGAACACAAAATGTAAGTGTCATTTTTGGCTGAAATGAATGGTTTTCGAGATATTCGTGAAAAACTGCCCTCCCCCCTTCCTTTCGACATGTGACATATGTCATTCTATTCGTTTTGACATGCTGAGCACAAAATGTAAGTGTCATTTTTGGCTGAAATGAATAGTTCTCGAGATATTCGTGAAAAACTGCTCCCCCCCCCCTTCCTTTCGACATGTGACATACGTCATTCTATTCGTTTTGACATGCTGAACACAAAATGTACGTGTCATTTTTGGCTGAAATGAATAGTTCTCGAGATATTCGTGAAAAACTGCAGTTACTAGTCATTGAATTTTGTATAGCCAAATCTAACCCAAAACTAATCTCATTTCCGCTCGCCCCTAAAATAAACTTTTCGGAGTAAGACTTCGGAATCGCTTTGACGTGTAATACAGCATACGCGCCACTCTTTTTTACTCTTCAAAACAATGTCCGAACGTTGCGTTTGCGTTTTCATTGATGCAGGACCAAACAAATAAAAACAAAATGAAAATTTAGAATCGTGCTGAAAATTCAATGTATAGTAACTGCAGTTTTTCACGAATATCTCGAAAACCATTCATTTCAGCCAAAAATGACACATACATTTTGTGTTCAGCATGTCAAAACGAATAGAATGACGTATGTCACACGTCGAAAGGAAGGGGGGGGGGGGGAGGTTTCTAAAGTCCAGCCGGACAATTTGCTAGGATACATTTGATTTTGTGTAACAATTTTTGTAGAAAGAAAATTCTATGTAGGAGTCGTTTATTTTAACACAAGCGAAGATGAAATAAAGAATAGAAGATGTAGATTATGCTATTGGTCTTACCATGACGATTGTTCGTCCACTGAATCAGTACACTCGTTTATGATAAATGATGGTGATCCATGATTAATGTCAATCGACGAATCTTTTCGTTAAACTTGCAGAGTACAATGGAAAATAAAAGACAATCTAAATTATTAATTTATTATTCCTAGTGCATGCACGACGTACTTATTTTACTGCACGGATGAAAATATGTGTGTATGTATCACTCATATATCTTTTATTAGAAGCCTCTCGAGTAGACAATTAAAATAACGTTTTCGAACTACAAATTTACACGGGAACGTTCGATCGTAATTTCTGAATAATAAACAACACATGGGCGTAAAACACTCAAGAACATTCAAATACAATATAATCTTTTATTTCTATGACTCCTGTCCAAAGAACGTAACAAGTAGTGTTAACTTTTAATCAGCACTCTCTGCTGGAAAATGGCTAGTCCCTAGTTAGATTGTAACCGTTCTTTCGAAAACCTTGCACGCATCGAACTCTGATATAATGCAGTTAATATTACTGTTCCGAAAGAATAAATCCATTGGGAATTACGAAATAATTCGTGACGAATATCCAGAATAATACCTTTTTTTTACAGTGCGAATTGAAAGACACAGACATTCCTTCGAATATATTCAATTGTAACATAATAAAAAATATATATGTATATATAGTGGTTTTCCTCGGTAAAATTGCGTCTTTTATGAATGAACTTTTTCGAACTGTCTGATTCTTCGATTCCTCTGATCAAGAGTGATTTGAACGATCGCTCTAAATATGTTTAAATGGAGATGTGCCCGCTACTGTAATGAGTGCTCGTTCTGTGGTAATAAATTTGGCTTGTGGCTCGTTCGTTTCCCTATATCGTTTAGCTACAGCTATAGCATCTCTAAATGTGACATCGCGAACGGCGACATCGATCGATTTTCATACACCAGTGGCGCTACACACGGAAATCATTTCGAAAGCAATGAAAGGCACTATTCAGACGTTACATAGATACAGGTAGCGCCGATAACAATTAGAAAATGATATGGTACACACTTCCGCAGCCCTGTATTTACAATTACGTTGTTGTTATGTCGTTCGCGTGCCCGCGATTCTGCTACTCGCGAGAAATTACGTGAATCAATCTGGTATGTATATATATGTAGGGCAAACTGTACAATGATTGGCACCCTAAGCCAAAATCGTAGTAAAAATCTTTTTATCTCCTTTTGAAATTTTTAAACGAGCTTAACTTTCTATTATTATCAGCTGGAATGGAGATTTTCCAGCTAAATCAAACAGTTTTACGAGTCATAAATCTTTTATTATAAAATATATTCATAACAATGATTGTTATGAACATATGAATAACAGTCGTAAGACAAATAGTACAATCATTGGCACAACGTTGCTTTAAAATATAAATAAGAAGCAACAAGAGATGATTTTCTATACCAGGAATTCTTAATATCTGCCGTTTAAATGAAAAGTGCCAAAAACTATTGTTGTGCCGGCAATAGTACAGTTTACCCTACGGCAGGCCTGGGCAACTTGCAACTCGCGAGCCGCGGACGACCCCTCTCCCTACTCCTGGATCCTCCCCACCAAACTCCTGTGAAGTGGAGAAGGAGGTCGGGGAGGCTAAGAGTGTAAACATAGGAGGCCACAAAGCACGGTAGAGTCAATATGAAATAGTTGACAGTGGGGGAACCGATACGCTGGTAGTGGGAGTCGTGAAGCGACAGCGGGGAAGAAGTTGCCCGGGTCTGATGTACGCGGCCCACGATATTCTCGATCACTAACGCTTTTACCAACTATCCGATTATTGATCACTAAAACGCGTGATATTATCCAGCCGGTGGTGTAACCTTTAAATAGTTGATTCTACGTGAAATGTTCGAACTTTAGATCACATTCGTGGTTTCGTAAGTTTAACGAGTTGTAAAAGCAGATGTTATCAAACTGTTAAGAAATTATTGGAGCTATGGCTGTAAACTGGAAGACGAACGAACAAGTTCAATTTCTTGTACCTTCGACATTCTTAAAAATAAATGAACTGAAGCATTTCGAAATTTACACGACAATGAAGGACATGCTCAGCCTTGCAGTCTACTTTGTTTATGCACATAATCTTGCGAGAAGAAACGTTGTACGTGAATTTTGACAATATCCAGCCACTCGTTTGCCAAATCGGTTAACTCTACGAAGTAGAGACAATTTATGAAATAGTATTTGCTTTTGTCACTTGGTGGTATCAAGCCGAATTATTAAGGACATTTATATTATACAGGATGTTTCGTCTAAAACAGGACACCTAAATATCTCTCCAGGTTATTGCGATGCAAAAAATATTTGTTACGTAATGTGCATATCATCAATGGACCAAATATCTGGCAAGAACATTTTTTTCCAAAGGTCATTTTTTCGGAGTTATCAAGGTCATCGATGTTTTTTGATAAATAACTACATCTTTATTTTATTGCATCGGGTAACTAATCGAAAAATACATACAGATATGTATAATAACATGACCTTGAGCTTGATCTGAAGGTAAAACTTTAATTTTCGAAGATCTAGGTCATTTCAAGGTCATGTTATTATACATATCTGAATGTATTTTTCGATCAGTTACCCGATGCAATAAAATAAAAATGTAGTTATGTATCAAAAAACATCGATGACCTTGATAACTCCGAAAAAAATGATCTTTGGAAAAAAATATTCTTGCCAGATATTTGATCCATTAATGATATGCACATTACGTAACAAATATCTTTTGCATCACAATAACTTAAAGAGATGGACCGCGCAAGGGAACGCCATTTTTCGAAGATCAAGGTCATTTCAAGGTCATGTTTTTATAAATATCTGAATGTATTTTTCGATCAGTTACACGGTGCAATAAAATAAAAATGTAGTTATGTATCAAAAAACATCGATAACCTTGATAACTCCGAAAAAAATGATCTTCGGAAAGAAATATTCGTGCCAGATATTTGGTCCATTGACACCATGCACATTACGTAACAAATATTTTTTGCATCGCAATAACCTGAAGAGATATTTAGGTGTCCTGTTTTAGATGAAACACCCTGTATATTAAATGTTGAAAACACCAATAAGTGAATATCAAAAAATTAGAATGGTGTTTGGTCGATGTGGCCAAAACGATCGCAATTATTCTGTAAAATATTTGCCTATTTCTTCTGTCAATGTAATAATAGCTGTGACTGATCCATTATAAAACTGACGTGAAATTGTATGTGAAATTGTAGCGTCGGTGTTCCGTCTTGCATGACAGGCTTATGGCTGCGCGAACAAAACAGACGACGGGACTGAGCGTGTGTAATGGCATTTCGGCTCTGACGTATTTTTTCAAAAGGAAAGGCACTGGCACTGATAAATAAAATGAAATGTTCCATTTTGTTCGAGCATGTTTGGTGAAGGTCGCTAAACAGAAACTGTGGATGTCGTTCGTGTGCGCGTCAGTTAGGCGTGCAATGCAACAACGATATGTCTTACTTCAAAATTAATTTTTATTACTTCAAGATCGATTAAAAATTATCCTTAGCTATACTACGTATATTTATTACATATTCATATTCGCGAAAAGATGTCGAATGAAAAGGAACGATTAATTTCCAAACTTAACTTTCACATAGAATTAACTGTTCTCTGGTCGTTCGGCTGCTTCATTGACACTATATATGTATACTACACTGAATAGTTCAACGGTCAAACGTAAAAGAACTCGTGAATAATTAAGGAACAGTATACAATATAATGAGTCTCTCTCTATTCAAGATCTCGTATGTTAAATATTATGATTTCATCGAGAAACTCGTCGTTGGAGAGTGTTTCTCTAGATCCCCTATAGGTTCATGCTCGTTGTAAATTCTTAACTACGATTTCTTGGAGTGTACGCTCTTTTCATTGCATACGAAAATACAAAAAACCTTCGAGTGCAACCATCGAAAGACAGGTGAGAAGCGATGCCGTGCCCGATCATTGTCGTGTGTAACATGATTGGAGGTCGATGTTTTCTGAACCAATTTTTATTTTGAACCTGTTGTAAATCTGTTTCACATCAGTCGGTTCCGGACAAAATCAGATAGAGACACGTTCGTCGACGGAGAAACAACGATATTATTATATGTCCATTTCCCGCTTGTGCAAGCAGCTCGTGGCAATCTCGATCGATATCGGGCTCACGACGCCTTAAAACGGTTAAACTCTCTTAATCTCTCGTTTAAAGTTTCTCTCTCTCTCTCTCTCTTTCGCTCTTTCTCTCTCTCTCGCTCTTTTATCTTTGTTTAAGTACAATGTTGCCGTAAAGTACGTGACTCGGACATGCTACGGATACAATCGTTTATGATAATTGGTCCTGAAAAAATGATAGAACCAAATCTGGTTGAGATCCATGCATGCTCGGCGCTTCTGCCGGTGTCCGGATCTCGATCTCGATCCAGGTGTCTCGATCACGGGACCCGGGACTCGGAACAGGGGGAATGGAATGATATGGATTCTGATTAATTGGGACACGTTGGGATCGGATAGTCTGCCCCAATTAACTGGTACAGTGTTCTAAAGAAAAATTTTTCGAAATTTTTGCTCTAAAATTCCGTATAAATTTTCTCAGATATCTTTCAGCACTTCATTCAAGACTAAATAATCCAAATGAGAAACTTGATTATGCGAGCACAAATCGAGGCCGCGCAACGAAAGAGGTAACCTCCCCACTCCGGGATATCGTGTAGCCACCACAATCCCCGCCACGACTTCCAGAACTTGTAACAACTCGTGGTGGGGATTGTCAGTGTATAATGAGCGAGGTTCCACTGTATTTGTTCCAGTTAAGCGGCGGTTCTGATTAACCGGCGTCCCAATTAACCGAAATGCACCGTACCTAAGAGTTCTGCGCTCTCTACGTGTCTACATTTTCACACCTCTACTCTATGCTCCTTACGTTATTCGCGATGATCGATTTCCCATACAATAACGAATGCGTTCTCCGACGGATCGTACGAATCGGTGTGCGCGCAGCTTTGCCGACGGAAGCTCGCGTCATCGATTGCGTCGTGATACACCGAGCTATTTCTGGTTAGTTGAACCGCAGCTACATAATGATCCCCGGAGACTATTACTAGTAACGTTCGCTTTCTATCGGTGCTTTAATTCCACCTATGCAACGGCATCCCGTAATTATGTACATATGTATGTTCGTAGCGCTGGGGTTTTCTCGAATTCGCATCGTCTAAAATGATAGAAGGTCAGAATGACGTTCACTGCGTGTGTTCGATAGATATTGAATAATGTTTACAAGCGATACAAGATCGTGCATGCATGCGATACACAGATCGCGAGCTGGTCGGCAAAGTTGTGCACATACACGCTTTCATTTCGGCTGGTTTAACGTATTATACCTTTCCTGGACCAGATCCTCAATCATCTGCTATTATTCTTGCAACTGAGCCTTCAAACGATTCCCTTTTAGGAGGACTGATATAAGCGGTATGATGGAAACAAAACAGCGATTTTACCGATTCTTGCAGCTTTCTGTGATTATTAGACTGCGGGTTTTATGCATTTATGATAAAAATGGGTGGGTTTAATTTTTTACTGTAAAGAAATATGAAGAACTTAAATATACTACTACATTATTTTCAACCGATTAAACATATTCAACAAGAAATTAAATATTTATTCCACCCGGGCTTGTTGCAATTCAGGTAGAAAGTTTTTATTTTGCATAAAGATCCGCAGTCTGGTGATTATGAATGTTCCACTTTGAATCGCAAAGGTCGATGCCATCTACTAAGGGAATTTTGAAACGAGTTCGCTTATGATTCGAAATCAAAACAGCCTCTGCCACGGATAAAATGATGTTACTGGTAGCATCGGTAATTAGTCTGAAGAGCCCGTGTTCCTCGAAATGCAGACTATTGAACGATCGGCCTTGGTCAACGAGATGCTCGCCAAATTGAATTTCATGACACGTCGGCTTATCCCTAGGCTTAGGAGTCATCGATAACAGTCGATGGGTCTTCGTAATTTGTGTAACGTAACCGAATATGCCACGTAGGTCAATTCGCCAGAAAATGTGGAGGAAATTCGTGTCGTTGTTAGTTATGCGTTATTTGTTATTCTAATCCCTATAATCGGGCTTAAAAGTTTCTGATTTAGCGTTATTCTCTTTTACGTTAGAATTGATATTAAGTAGATATTAAGTAATGTGATATTAAGAAATTAATGTGTTACTAACAATCTCGCGTAAAGAACCCGTAATCTAATGATAACAATTTCAAAGATTCTCGAAGAAGTTTTGAAACAACTTTAGAAAATAATCAATGCTCGATATCGATTGATAGTTCACTTTACGTATAAAAATGAAAATTGTTCTTGTTTGTAAAACCTGTTTTAATGGTAAATGTAACATACGATAACGAAGAGCATTAAACTAGGAGATGCGTGAAAGTTTGAAGATGAACGGAGAGGTTGTTCTTGAAATTTTGTCGGCGTTTTCGAGCGAATTGATCGCTGTACAGTGGAAATGCGATTTTAGTAGGGTGGCTCTGAGAATCTGGGAGCGACATGTCATGTGACCAATACGTTTTGCTGTAAAAAAAAATGAAAGACTAAAACGATAAGCATCGCGAAGTTCTCGGGTAAACCTGGACCATTCTCCTCGACACGCGGCTTCGTTACGAGTAAATTATCACTAACGGTGTTATCGATAACTCTATCGTTTATATGATCGATTAAAGTATAGCTCGGTCGCGTGCAACATTTTTTTCTCCGTTTTCTCTTTCTCTGTACGCCGAGGGAGACGGAAAACAAGACCCTTCGAAACGGTTTTTTCTTTTCACCTAACGCCTACGATGAGATTAAGTACGAATGGACATACATAGGTAATAAGTACACAACGGCTATTCGAGGACATGTTTTTCCTTGTCGAAATATGTACGTTCCATGGCGGTGATATTTACAGAGTCTCTATGCATTGATCGGTGTATGAGTGTATATATGTATGTCTGTGAGTGTGGGTATGTGTGTGTGTGTGTGTATGCTGTGTCTCTCTGTGTGGATGTGCGCGCGCACGCGTGTGTGAGAGAGAGATGCATGATGGGGAAGGTAAACTGGAAAAAGCGTTAAGGCCCGTTTACATAGATTTCTTTTTCATTCAATAACAATGCGTTCTCGAACGTGCTTTCGGTTATCGTTGCGTCGCGTCGCCGGAAGTTCTACCGTCCCGAGGAGCTTCGAACAGAATTCGAATTGAATTTCTAATCGATCACGTCTCGGGATTACACGCATACGCGCGATAAAGACGCTACTTTTATTGTACTAACCGACCCGTTATCCTCTGCTTTTTTTTTTCTTTCTCCCCTCAGTCGAATTCGAAGCTTCAAGGTTCAACGATGCGATAAAATACATAAACTTGTTACAGCAGTCGAACTCAGTTAATACTGTACGAACTTTTCCGCTTTCTAACAATCGATTCTCTTTCATCTTTTCCTCGAAGAATACATATAGTACAATAATATACGTATATATATGTATGTATATTTACTATGATATACATGCACATATACATAATGTAAGATTCTCGGGACGTTCGTGGTTCAAGTGTATACGTATATAACGTGCGTTCTCTTTTCGTTTGTTTCTAATCCGACACGGTTTTTTTGCTCTTCGGATTCCCAGTAAGTTACACATTTAAGGAGAATCATCACCGTCGATTCGTCACTACGTCTGCGATGCTTCTTCTCCTTCTCTTTGTATTCCATTGTTTTCTCAAAAAGTAGCTCAACGGAACACGATAATAATGCAAGTTGTACAATCGGTAGGCCCGTTATGCTTGGAAAAAACAGTAACAGTATCCGTATATATATATATATAACACGTGGTAAATATTTATATATATATATAATACATATACGTATACGAATATGTTTACAGTTGCACGTACACGCGTATGTATAATAAATATTTGTTTGAAACGTTGAGGCGCGGCCTGAAGGGAGAATCGAGTGTTCCGTACATTATTATTATTATTATTTAGAACAACGCATTTTTATTTCCATCGATTTCTCTTGACGATCCCGCGCCGATAGTCTCGAGAACCCGGCGATCGAAACGCGGATCGATCATGCGCGACCCGCGGATTTCTGTCTCTCGCGTACATACTATTTGAGATTATGTGTAATTCGCACGCGCGAACCGCCGCATGTGCATCGGTCGATTACAACGGTCTCTCGGTCGACGAAACATGTAAACTACGAAATAATGCTTTGCAGAACCGTGATAATCGACGGACGCAGTTATAACAAAAACTTGTGCGGTGTCTACTTGTACATATGCCCGCGAGTCGAACACTGTGTGCAGCGTGTCCCATCATCGATTCGCGAGTTTCGTTTCGATCGACGGTGTCCCCTGTACAGGTAACGCATAGTCTAAGGTCATTTTCTTTCTGTTACGAAGATATCGCGATTCCTTTTGCGCGTGGGAAATCAGAACCGAACAACGAAAATGAAACTCTCGGGCGCCGAGAGTAAGCTTACTTTCAAACGTAGGAATCGTATTTAGTCAATTAAGTATACATGTGTGGAGCGTTCCTCGACTGGTTCGTGACAATGGATGCATTCGTTTTCTATATATGTATACATATATATGTGTATATGCATACATATGTATATAAATATAATCGTTACATGCCCCTCGCGCAGAATCGTCTATAATTATAATCATACTCTGCACGAACACGACTATCGGCCTGTACAAATTGTCGCTAACAACTCTTCTTCTTCCTCGTCTTCTGCTTCCCTGAACGAAATTACACGGCTACCCACGCTGTTCAAGACACAATTCTACGTCGTATACATTATATATCTATATATGTTTGATATACTATATATACACGAAGATATATAGTATACGCATATGTATAAATATATAATTTCTATCGGCTAAATAGCGTTACGTTATTATTATTAATATTATTATTATTATTATTATAAACACCTTATCAAACGCGTTCGCGGCTCGAACGGCAAAAGGAAACGCATTACTACTGGAGGCATACCCAGACATCTTATTTGGAAGTCAGAAACACATGTTTTTTGTTTGCAAATATTCAATGCTTCATCGAGATGCCTCGATAAGAGGACGCGTGGTTTTTTCTTTTCTTTTTTTGTTTTAATTCATTCAATATTACATCTACAGAGAAATATAGTAGATATACATACGTATATACAAGACGCTACACTTCATGAGAACATATTATTAATACTAAAATCTTCTTGGTGGTATTTATTGTTATTTAGTTTTTTTTTTTAGTAATAGATTATTAATACCTACTAAGTGCCTGTTTTCTCCTCTTTGTTCGTATTTACTCGCTCTCTTTCTCGCTCTCTCTCTCTCTCACACGCGTTCTCTCCCACCCTGACATTCGTCCTTTCTCTCCCTCCTATCGTTCACTCTCTCTCGCTCTCGCTCTCTCTCGCACTGTCTCCCGTTTTTTCGTGCATGATTACTTCTGTGAATAAACGACCAGTTTACTTGACAAGATCGTTGCATCCTTTTTCTATTATTTTCTCTCTCCTTTTTTTGTTTCTTTGAATTCTATTTAGTTCACACCTCTTTCTCGTTTCCTTTCCTTTCTTTCTTTGTTCTAGGGTAATGCTGCCTCGTTCGGTTACATCGTCCATGAGTATCGTTGGGAATTATATATATTTTTATATATATATTATATATATATAGTTTGTCGAGTGGGGTTGAGGATGGGGGTCGGGGGCGAAAGCGAACGAAACGGAAAAAAGTTTTGCTTTTTCTGTACATTTGTCGTGTCTGCTTAGAACCTTTGGTGTGCATTACCTTAACTGGACATTCTCAAACGACCTTTTAGTCCTTCTTGTCGCCGTCTTCGGGGTCCTTAAGCGTATGCCATTGAGCAATAGGACGTCTGGGGCAAGCCAACATGTCGGACCAGTGTCTCAACTCTGTTCCGCTCGCGTTGTACCCCAAGACGACCTTCCCAATGGGTTCTGAGGTGCCGATACGATCGTAGTCGACTACCGTGACAACCAATTCCACTTTCTAAACGCGAAATCGCGCATTAATATATTGTCCCACAGGAAAATATATCGCCATAACTTCCGGATTATAATGACAAACGAGGGTGCTGATCATCGAGCCAGACGGCCGACAAAGTCTGCCTTCTAAGCGCGGCCTGACTGACTCCATGTCCACGGTTCAATTATAATAAAAGTCTCAAGCAATAGTAAGAATATTAAGGGATCTCTTGTTATATTTTATAATCTGGCAAGATAATTAATTAAAGATTAGTTCAGAAAAGATAAATTGTTCTGTGAAACTGCACTTGTTCAACCAATGAGTTGTTCTACCTATAAATTGGACTGTTCAACCTATGATTAAAAAAAAAATTGAAATTCGTTATAAATAAAATTTCGTCTCAATTCTAAATAAAGAAAAATATCAATTCACTGTTACCCAAATTTTGACATACATATTTTTGTATTTAATTGAATAAAATAATAGCTTACAGGGATTTATAATAAAAATAGATTCGATATTGAAACGATTTTGCTTGAACAATCTTGTAACTATTCTTTAGTTAGGATTTCGAACAACTTATGTTTCTTTAACCTGAGAGCCTTTAATGGTTTTGCAACAAGCGTAACAATATAAGTGTTTTACCTTTCATACAGAACACCATTTCACGGTGTTGTAATATGATCTATATGAATCCAAAGTGGTACAACAACAAAGAAGAATTTTATTTAACCGGATAGAAAGCTTCTGCACGTTTCATTGACGGATTTAATTAAATGTTTGCCTTTTACTTCCTTTATCAATGCTCTCGCTTGTAGGAGGTAAATTTAATTTTCCTTTGTTGTGCTAGCAAGACTTATTACATTCTACGTAGTATTATAATAAAGCCTTGATGTAAGAGAAACCCTCGGGTACGTGCTGTCTTTTATTGTTAGATCGTATGGTTCTACTATTTCTTTATGATCTCGCCGACCGTGCAGAACGTATATAAGGACAGCGCGGTTGAAAATTTACTGCATATCGTCAATTAAACCAGGCCCGCCAATTAGTGCTCCAAAAGTAGATGATGTAGAATCTCTCTCTCGGATACCTCCACTATCGCGCTCCGGTCGCTCGTCCGGACAAGTTCGGACCTGTCGCGGCATGTTTACATTTTACACTCCTCGGCGACATAGGCAGCTCGACCTTCACAGCCCCTCGCGGGGTATTCCCCTCAACGGAAATGATATTCGGTTTTCATAGATTTTACGGTTTCCGTGTTCTCTTAAATCAAGGCTTTACTGTATTATGAGAAAAAAGCCGCGAAAGCTTTAAAATTTTACTGCAAATTGCGCTAGTTTTTATAGGAATAATAAAAGTTACCAGATAAACTTCATAGCATAGCAAGATTATTTATGAACGTTATCGTTATATTTATAAAAGTTGCAACATAAATGTAAAATGAATAATTTGGAACAGAATGTATTTTATATACCTATACTTGAATTTTTGTCTGGAAAAGATACAGGAAAAAATAGCAAAAAGTTTAGTTTCTTAAGTTTAAGTAAAAATGCAATAATCAGCCCAGAGAAAGCGTAGAAAGGAGTGCCTCTGCAAGTGATAATAATCGAAATTCTTTGATTATGAAAGCAGCATATTCGCCAAATTTGCAAAAATTTTAGGTAAAACACTTAAAAATAGCATAATTTCTTAGCTGATATAACTTCGTAGAAGAAATGCAGTATGGCTAATATAAAAGTCTTACAATCCGGAAGTATGGAACTTTTAAAAAGTTTGTTTGAATGTTTGACCCTTCATAAGGTAAAAAATGTTTAGCAATGCGGATATATATACACTGTATATATTAATAGCAAAAGAGGTCGTTATAGCAAAAATACTATGAGTTGTGCATACTACTACCTCATGAAGGGTCAATTAAAAAATTACGTACGGTCCATCTGTATTTGCAAATGTATCATAAAAAAATGTAGTAATCTACATAATTCCACTTACTATAATAGAACTACAATATTCAGTCTTTAAGTTCAGTCCAATTTAAAAATACTGTAATTGACATTTGTCGACACATCTCAATACAAGATGCCCGTTCGCAATTGATCAGAAAACTACTTAATTACTTAGCCTATTAGGATACAAGAAAATAATGAATAAAGTTATTGGCGTGGTTTCTGTCTAGGAAAATTAATAGAAAAGAAACGTGCGTTGTCTAATTAATTGTTAGTTATAGGTGTGGTGCATAGTTTAGCATTATATGTAATGTTACTGTTACCTGTGTCGATTGACTGTGTCAAATAAAAATAAGAAAAAACGTGGAGACAATAGACGAACGTTAAAAATTCGTACCTTTATCTGCTCGAAGGGTACCTCAAACGTAAATGATTCGTTGTAATACGGATTGAGTGTGCACTTCTTGATAGTCGTCTTCTTTTTCTTCAATCTCTTTCCGTTTTGCATCAGAGCAATTTTCACGTAAGGATCTGACAGACCGCCGACGTCCATTTTCTTGAGATTCTTTGCCTCCAAGATGACCACTGTCAATTTGCCAGCCGTAGGAACGTATCGGAGCGAGAAGCAAATGTCACCCAATTTATTATCCTGTGAACAACAATTTTTGCGAGATCAGTCTATCGTAAACGCATAATGTTACGATTTCATTTAAGGTTTCGATAGCTGTAACGATCATGATGTCGGTCCGTGCTTGCTCATAGCCGTAAAGACATGTTAATTTACTTAGATACAGGTAATTCAGAGTTGTTGTATAGTCCACCGTAACTCTATCCATTCTTACGAATCGAAGTTGTATTCGACGATGTTGCGAACGGAAAATTTCTATACATATTATTATTATTATTATATTATATAAGACGGATTTATTGAAAACGACAAATCCGTCGGTGTTTTACTTGAAAAAAGAAAAACTTGAATGAACCCGTGAAATAGTAAATGTTAATTCGCGTAATTCAAGAAGAACATTCCAGCGGAGCATTTTTCTTTTTTTTTTTATTTAGTTAAAAGGTGGGACTTGAATTGGAAAATCTGATAATTGATTGTTAACTAATCGAGATCGAGTTCTCTGCAATTACAACGATTTTATCGTCGTACATATTTTTATACAAGTTTCCTGCAGTCTTCGAACAATGTTTAAACACGACAATTTAAAGACAAATAAATTATTCTATAATATATTCTGTAATTAATAATACAATGAATAATGTTCTGGAACCCATTTTGGGTTCCAACAGAACCCAAGACGTACAGTAAATCTTTGATAGATGTGCCCCGCAGTGGAAGGGATATTTGTTTTTCTTAGATCGAATATTTACTGTACTGTGTTTTATTGGAATATGAATTGGATTCTATAGATTTTAGATCTAATATAGGAAGTACATGTATGTACACTTATTTACCTGACCACCTTCGCCTTCTACGCTCTGCAACTCTCTCCATTCCTCGATCGTCTGAGCCAAGTCGACTTGGCAAAGCGGAACCTTCACTTCACCAATTTGATCGTGTTTCGAGAACCTGTCGAAGTCGAAAATCGCAAACACGAGTGTCTTGTTCATAGCATCTGCGTATGGGACCCCCTAAAAGAATGAACACTCCATTAACCCCTTGACAAACGAATGAAATGAAATATAAATTGTTGATTTAATATGTGCGAGCAAGAATGGATGATGCATTTTGCTAGGATCTTTTGTGAGAATAATTCCGATGGTTCAGAAAGAAAACATCCACAGAAGAAACTTACTTTGAATGTGAACGTTTCTTGGAAGACGGGATTAAGCGTTTTCCTGTGCACTTTTGTTTCAAACTTCTTCTTCTTGTCCGGTAACAGGTATACTTTCACGTATGGATCAGATGTGCCGCCCATGTCCAAGGCTGGCAGTTCTTCAGCTTGTATCACTGTTACCGCCAGACTGTTCGTATTGAAGTCATATTCGAGCTGTAATTATTCAAATAATCGTTGCTAGAATAACGTTGTAGACCTCCCGCAATTTTTCAGTGAAATTCTGATTTATGTTTTTACACAGATTTCTTATTTAATCGACGTTATTTAATATGTGGCGATATATATTCATTTATTATATATACATATATTTAATAGCGTGGTGACTTTAAAATATTTTCAATGAAGTATCGCGTAAGAGACACAAGCATCACGTGATGCACCATATATTCAACATCAAATAATATTGCTTAATTGAGTTTCTGTCTACCTTCTACTGATTTAAAGCTACAACTTGACCTAGTTACACGGAACACTTTACATGTACATATATATGTACATAATCCCGACAATTTTAAGTTAAACGAATTAATTAAACATCCCGAAATTGATAAAGAAAATCGCCCAACGGGAAAATTCTAACTTTTACAATGTCTTGTACAAACTGCTCGATAAATGATCGTTTTCGGGGCTACAGTGACGTTTCTTCTCGTTTAATAAATACTAACCTGATTAAAAAAGATATAACCAATCATGTTGGTATAAACGCTTGTAGTAAACAGCGAAACATTTTCTTCATTTATTTTGTATACTTAATTACCCGTAAAGTAGTGTATTTTGTTATTTATACATATACATACACTACCGGCCAAAAATTTGGAATTACTTACTGATTTTTGTAAAAATCGAATGTACCGATAAATTTTGAAATAATAACGCTCGATAATAACGCTCCGTCGTTATTACATTAAATATTAACTAGTTGAATAATATTTCTAATCAGATTTCAGCATTTTCTTATCTACCTATTGCTCTTTTCTAAAGGGACATCTTTGGCAACTTCGATAAGAAGCATGGAAAAATATCAAATTAGAAACATTCGGAAAACTAATTGCCAGGATGTCCTGAACATGTCAGGAATACGTCATTAAAAATACAGGCGGTTTTTTTAAAGAAAGAGGTTTCTTAAAAGAAAAATAATACAAAATGTAAAACATACTACTCGTAAGTTTTTGACAAATAAATCTTCCTTGGTTGCTCTGAATGCATTCAATTTTTCTTATAAACATCCTGTTCCTCTGAATATTTTGCAAACTTTTGGCCAGTAGTGTAAGTGTAAGTATCGCGGTTCAAATATTGACAATTTCTCGGTGTTGTAATATGATCTATATGAATCCAAAGTGGTACAACAACAAAGAAGAATTTTGATTTCGAGAATCGGAGATTTAGTGTTCGAGATCACTTTTCGGATGCAGTCGGATGTCAGTAATTGACAAATCAGTGTCATACCTTGTATTGAAGCTTGCCCAGTTTTACTTCGCTTTGTTTACTCTCGGCCTCCTCCGGTTCCTCCGCGTTGTCAGTGAGTTCTTCCATATCCGGCTGGACCTTAACAGATCGAAGTGGATTCCACGAGTGTAGAATGTGCGTCTAACATCTACAAAAAGTCATGGAACACCGAAAACGTACCTTGTCTTTGTACGTGGTGCCCAATAGCTGCACGGACTTCAGGTCCACCGCTCCCTTCAAACCTTTCTTGCCGTCCTTGGATCGTCTTTTGCGACAGCATCTTCTTATGCAGCAGAAGCAGATTCCGAGAACTAATACGCCTACGACTACTCAAGCGAGAAAGAGAAAAATTCGACCGAATTAAAACGCTGCGACCGGACAAGCCTTTTTGGTGTTGTTTTCGAGTTGCCTGAACCAAACAAATGCGTTCCCTAGATGCGCGTCGGCGTTTTGCATGTAGTAAGCGTAATTCAATATAATGCGTAAACATTCTGCGTTTTATTCTATCGTATGAATATATGTGATCGTAAGGAGATGTGAAATATGTGAGACACGGTCAAAGTTTAACTCGATAGCAACTGGAACAGAGTAAGTTACATTGTTACTGTGATCTGCCCGAGATTTAGGAGTCTGCAATGTCTGGATGTTCTGAAAGTGTAAAGAGCTGTCAGTAAACGAATAAACTTGATGGACACGCGAGTATTAAAGTCGATGAAGTTCATTTTGTATCGTGTCTTTTCGTTTCACATACTCTCTTGTTATCTAGAACAATATTTTCTATGAACAGACATAAACGTTTGGATCCGTTTCCATGAAACTTTCTTCTTCTCTAGAAACGAGCCCGTAGGTGTTCGTAGAATGTTCAAATGTCAAAAGCAACTGTGTAATTACTATTATAAAACTCCTTTGATCTTTGAAGATCAAAAGTTGCATTTTTTCGGAAAGTATATGAATCCATAAAGCTTTGTCCACACTGAGGCAATGTCGAGCAGCTTTTTTTTACCACGCTTATGTAATCTTGTAATCGAATTTTAAACCACTTCCCATAGTCCAATCTTGCTGTAATTTTGTGTACACACTTGCTTCCGATGACAATATTTGCCGCCATACTCGTGGGATCAAAAATGAAAGTAAACAAGAAACAAACAAACAAACTTACTGACGGACGAAAGACAAAGACTGAAACTGCTACGCAACGGAAAAGACGACTGGAAAAGGCAAGACAAAAAACGGGATAATAAATTATCTAATCATGACACAATATTTTCCCTTTTACAAAAGATCTTGGTTGAAAAGTGGTAATTAAAATCGATTACAAGATATGTAAAGACTAAAAAGTAGAAAATAATATATATAAAAAAAACTTTTTAAAAACTACGCTTATATTAAAGTGCACTAAAAAGGAGAAAATAATATTTTTCCTGGTTCTCCATGAAATACCGAATCCAGTTAAATGATTAATAATATTTTTCCCCAAAATTTTAAGCAATTAGTTCAAAATTTCTTCTGTTATAAAATTGATGTCAGAATAGATAGAAAAATTTAACATAAATTTAAATAAAATCATGACATTAGTGACTATAAATAAAAGCGTGGAGCGCTAAATTATATTGACGTAATCTTCGTGGGCGCTCCAACGCTTTTATTTACAGTCACTAATGTCATGATTTTATTTAAAATATTAAATTTTTCTATCTATTCTGACATCAATTTTATAACAGAAGAAATTTTGAACTAATTGCTTAAAATTTTGGGGAAAAATATTATTAATCATTTAACTAGATTCGGTATTTTATGGAGAACCAGGAAAAAAATTATTTTCTCCTTTTCAGTGCATTTTAATATAAGCGTGGTTTTTAAAGTTTTTTTTATATATATTTTTTTCTTTCCTCGAATGAAGCGGCGACGAAAAGTTGTTCGAAGTCTCTGCGGTGTGAACATGAAAGTTGGAAGTCTGATAATTCGAATTCAAATTTGTTGAATAACAAGATTTCAGCTATGACGTTGGAAATGGTTTGTAATAATGGATCCCAGCGTTGATATACCATCAGAAATTATTTTCTTTGAATTTGTACTAGAGATTAGAGTAAGTCAAGTTTCATGAATTGTTCGCATGTACCTATTAAAATGGTTACGAGGCCCCATGTCGGTATGCCCATTTCGTCTGCGAGCTCCTTCCCAAGGTCCTCCACCTTGGTCTCGAAGGACTTCTCAGCGGTTTCGGTAACCACCTCTGCATCTGTGCCTAAAACGTAGCGAATCCATCAGAACAACGTTCCCGTCAAATCGAACGTTACAAAAGAATCTTGTTTACCTTCTTTCACTGGTATGTCTGTGCTCAACATGTTTTTCAACGACGACGATTCGGGCGGCTCCGACGGAATCGACTCGTACACGTTCTCCACTTCTCTCTTGATGACAGGCATTTTCTGCACCGAAAAAGATCGAATAACAATTTAGTATGTTCTTTATAGTAAACGTTCATAAGTCAGAATATTGTGAAATATTATCTTTCGACACTTTTCGTTCATTGAATAAATATTTTAATATTATCTTTGAATTTTAATTTAACCCTCTATTGCAGGGGTTCTTAAACTTATGTAGTCCGAGGCCCCCCTCTTGAACAACATTTCTTTTGCGGACCCTATCCCAACCCTAGGCATCTTACGTCGTTCTTGGGACTTGATTTCTGGCTCAATAATCTCATAGGCGCTACGTTATAATAAATATTGGTAAAAATGTATCACTGGTTATTTTAATAAATGGTCTTGGGGGATGTCGAGTTAATGTCAAAATTGTTTCGCGGACCCCCAGGGATGCGCAGACCACAGTTTAAGAACCTCTGCTTTATTGCATTCCGTTCTCAATTGGGGACTTAAATTTCAAATGTTCTATAGTAAATTAAGTAGACAATACTGAAGACTCTGAGCATGTGATTCCAAGGGGGAACATTGCGCTAATGAATAAAACCGCATATGTATAAATTTCCCATACAAGACCAGTTATAAAATGCCTAATAAAATTTTATTATTTATTTCAAGGCCACACTCATTTTTAAGTAGACTAACAGCCATATATATTTTTTCAACTCGTCATAAAAATTCATGCAATAGAGGGTTAAAAACGCTATGAACTTACGTTCTTAGCGAATATTTTGTTTTCCACGTGAAACGAGCCGTGCATTATAACCGCCGTGAATGACGCAACAATGATTTAATTAAACCTGCGAATAGCTCTTATTAATTTTGTTGCCGAAACCCATGATGGCCATTGTCAAGCCTGTCAACCGAATCCATTATTCCTTCCATCAACGTACACGCAGCCAGCGAACAAACGTTTCATTGTAAGATCGCTAGCATAACATCTTCTAGCGTTATGTATCGCGCGAGCGGGATTAACCTATTTGCATCGCACGAAAGGATGAAAAATAATGTCTCCGTCATCAATTTCTTTTATTATATTTAAATGGAGAAAGATGTTATGTTTCAATGATACAGATTTCAGATTGTTATACAGATGGTTACGTACATGCATACTAATATTAATAGCAGTATAAATTTTTTGTACAGGAAAATAGCGCGCATATATGCGCTAATGATGCAAATGGATTGACGAACGTTATACAACTTGTGATTCTACAAATCTGGCGGGTGATGCCACCAACTCGTCGCTTGTTAATTGCACAGCTCGTTGCGCCCGTAATGACTAAACTGCGGATTCTATGCATTTATGATACAAATTAATAGATATAATCCAAAACAGTGAAAATATTTAAAGCATTTAACGCTAAACCTATCGAGCCTTAAAAGTAACTGGTTGCCTTATAAATATGACAAGATTGAATTTATTTGAACTTTCTGCGGTTAGTATTATAATATGTGCTCTCCTAAATATAATCATTTCCCACGGAAGCGTCTTTATCGTTCCAAGAATCGTAGAATGAAAAATCTGGAATTTGTCAATTTGATCGGTTGTGTGGTGGTATTGTTTTCGACCCATTAAAATTACTAAGAAAAGAAGTAAATGTCTATGTAGTCCTTGCATCCTGCAATTAAGGCAGATTTTTATTTTGCATAAATACCAAGTATTTATTAAGCACCAAGATTTTACTATTATACAAGGATTCTATGAAGTCCAAAATAGTCGGTGAATCCGAAACTGGACAAATCAAATTATAGGTGTTTTTATTGACACAGATTTAGAAATTCGCGTGCAAATAACGACGCACAGTGCCGAAAGACTGGGTTAACCAGGGGGAAAGTTCTCTTTTCTCGAAGGAAAACTTTCTCTTGTTCAGGTGCGCACCTCACGCGGCGTAACTCGAGCATAGGTAATAAAGTTGACAATTGCCAGAGTCTGACATTACGTTGACATTTACCTCGCGTTCTTGCTATTGTTTTCGCTATTCTGATTTAACGTAGTTATTATTGTCGGCCGATTTTGTTGCTTCTGTGAAGAAACGAATTGTTTGTAATCAACACGACATTGTGTGTTAAAGTACGTACTACGTACTAAACGTACGATAAAAGTATAATTAAATGGAGAGGACTAAGCTAATCTGTTTGATGTTGCCATAAAGACATTTATGTCCTGGGTAAGTGCATATTAAGCATTTGAGTCTAAAATACTCATTGTATTTTCTACCATCAAAGATTGACTCGTTAAAGTAATTTGTAGTAATTTACCTTAAAAATTTTACTTGGAATATTTTAAATAAAAGAATTTTTAAGTTTGGTATAAAACTGTTGCAGTATACATACATACGAAACTAAGAGACAATGCTTCGTTCGTGCAGCACAGTGCCTCGACAATAGGAAATACCAAGCAACCAAGCCAATAAAAGCTGCTTTATCAAAGTATCACTCTTCAAGTCAACGTGGAGTATCAGAACAATCATATTGCGTGAAATTTCATTTCTCGTCGTTACCAAAAAAGAAACGCGAAACGCGACGTTTGAATGAACACTGAAACATTTTACAATCAAGAGCCTGCTTCCGGATTCGTAGATTACGTTTGTATGCATATCATAGCGATTGCAAGTCCCAGTAACTCATGCGCGATTGAAATATGTGGTACAGTAAGGACAGCATCTGTTTGACAGCATATTGTTTGTAGAAATATATAGACACTGAAAATTAGAGAATCATTGGGCAAAATTACCGACGACAGGAATAGTAATATTAATAATAACAAGAGCTGTTAGTAATTATAGTATAAAAATGATGAAATGCACCCTGGAAAACCCTGTCATATTGCTAACAACGAAAATATTAATAACAGAAAATCAGAAAATTCAATTTATTGAAAAACGTATATACAGAAAAATCCGAACGTGTAAAAAAATAAATGCGAACATTCGAACTACCGAAAACAATAGATCGCGAAACAAGTGAAATATTACAGCAATAAATATTACAAATAATACTGAAAATGAATACAACACGGTAATAAAAGTAACCTGTAAAGCCTCAGCAAATAAATGCAATCTCGAAAAAATTGTGCAATCTGTAAATTGTACATAAAAAGATCAATACCGAGAAATGATATAGAATAAATTATTGAATAGCTTTCCCCAAAGAATAATATATATATTGAATACTAAAATGCATCATACGTATAAAGCTTTTCTATTTAAATGTTGCAAGAACTGCATTTTCATCTCGACACGATCGAACATCTCTGAACAATAATTTCATGCGAAAGTCTTTGAACCTGGTCGTTCATCGGAGTGACGTTAAGCAAGAGAAGAGTGCCTAATCCGTTGTCATGGTTTTTTTTCAGCAATTTTATCTATTGCGAAGAGCTCCCTCTCGGCCGAATAGGTTTAACTTATAATTAGTTGAAAAATCGATGTCGGCGCTGATAAAACGAGCCACTCCAGAATCCGGAGCCGACTTAAACGCATTTCCCTAGGCGATCGTTATCTCATATAATTTAATATTACCTTTCAACGTAAAAGCTATATTCTCATATTGTGCTGCTCTTACTCCACATTCAGTAACAGTGGTATTAAAATCGTATCTAAGTAATTATTAATGGGAAACCTGGTTTCATACCCTGACAGAAGTGATCCAGCGAAAGCGGTCCATGTAAAAAGTATAACGAATCGATTGACATTACAATAATACACCACGGGTACGATTAAATCGAAGACAGTTTATTTGGACAATTATATCGTCGAATAGCAAATGTAAATGAAGCACAAATACATTGTGAGCTATCATGTATCCTCTTAATTTCTTAAATAGATTTGTTAAATTTGTTCCCTGTTAAATAAGCCAAAGTTCTGTATTAATTTTTGTTAAATGCTCCCTCTGAAATTTTGTGAAAGTTCTTTATTCAATTGTGTTAAATTTGCTATCTATGAAATAAATTTATCACAGTTCTTTGTGAAATTTTGTTAAATTTCTTCTCTATTAGGTTTTATTAAAATTATTGAAACCTTTCCATTCATTTCGTGCAATATCTCGGCCTGCAATATTGCATTTGATTAACAAGGAATACGTCGCCGTTTTTGGAGTTCTCAAAAATTGGCTACAATGAAGGTGACTGACGCAAAACAGAAGTCCAGTAATTGTCCATCAAATGAAAACTGCACATAAGTTCAGGAAATGAACAATTTGAAACTGTACACACCTCACAACAGATTAATTAATTGGTCTGATCTGATTGCACAGGTTACCATTCATGTTATTTACACACTGCATGTTTCAACTTAGGTTTAAACTAACGTTTCATACTTAGACAACGGATTTTATGCATTCGTGGTAAAAATGAATGAAACAGTAAAAACATCAGAAGAATTTAAAAACACTGTTATATTATTTTCAACCTACTAAACATATTCAGAAAGAAAATAAACTTCTATTTCACTCCAGTTTGTTGGGATTTGTCTAGTAACAATAAAGGAGAACACGGAGAACAAAACAAATAGTTTTCCAAGGAAATAGTGATAGAACTTTCAGCGAACGATTGATTGGAGAATGGTTTCGAAAACATTGCAAGTATCCGATAGAAAAATAACCAAGAAATAATGCGGCACAATCGGATCGAAATAATTGAAAATGACGGCAATTTTCCGACAGTAATTTCAGCTATGGGGCGATTGTTTTTATGCGTTTGTTGGAACGTGGTCGTGCACGTTCCGGGCTCGCGGACAAGAGCTTTCATGTACCACCTCCTGTGCGAACACCGTTCGCTAACAAGTTCGCTATAAGGTACTCGTTACTCGCGAAAGTGGCCACACTGCCGGCGAACAGAGTTGGCGATTAGTTCGCGAACTGCTCGCAAACACCGATGTCGATCCGTCATACAACGTAGCACCGGTCTAATTAATAGGCGAGCGAACAAGAATAAGACAGATGCGTTTCGTCAATCATACATGCGATCTTAGAATCGTCTCCATTGTTGTCTATACAAGGTGTTCAGCAACAGGTGGGTAGTAAGTTTAAGGGACGATTCTCCATAACCATACTAGAAGAAAGTCAAGAATGAAAAATTATTACTACGCACTCTCTATTGAAAATGGTACAGTTTTCTTTTCTAACAAGAAAACAGCATTTCAAATTTCATCCAATTCGCAAACAAAATTTTCTGCATAATACATTACATTTTATATGTATAATTCAATTATTTATAGCATCACTATAGATAGAATTTAAATGCAGAATAACATTTTTTGAAATCACTCGATCGTAAACTCACGATAAAAATAGTAAAATGAAAGAGAAGTGATAATAAAATGGAAAAGCATAATTAATCAAATTATGATGAATATAATTTTTCTGTGCGTGTATGCAACTTTGGCGAGCCGTGGCACTGTAATTTCTTGGACCCACCGAAATGAACACACTGTAAACATTCAATTATGGAGTAATTACACTCATTATCGTGTGCAATTAAATTTCGTAGACAACGGAAGCGATTATCTCGAATCACTAGAGCAGCTGAATAGAACCTGGCCTTTACTTGGGTGTCCCGTATATGTATAATCACGAAGAAGTGTCTAGTCAAAGCTTAAATCGATACGACCGCGCACTTATACATACGGTCCAATAATATTAACCATAGTATCTCGGACTCTTTGTCTATAGTATTCTACTGTTGTGTTTCTCAGCGCGCGACTAAAATACTCTGCAAATCCTGTTCGAGACCATTACTTCTATAACGTGATATAGTTCACTTAAAAATAATCTTCTATAACGTGATGTAGTTCACTTAAAAACAATCTTTCCTATATGGCTGTCTATTACTTCAATTTGCTACATCTTCCCTGAGACGCTCATTCTTATTCTAGAACAAAAACGATTACTTCGAAGAAAGTTTACACCCTGTACATTAATTTTCATTGTAGAAATTCGACTTTTGTTAGCACTGCTATTAGAATTGTAAAATGCAAAGTTTATATAATACAAAATTAAATGAAGCATTACTAATTGTAAGTATTATAATTAAATTATAATGCAAATGTTATTTGATGAAAATATCAGGTAACAGATTAGAATGTTATCCTACATGTTATTTGTTTCAAAAATTACACGGTTGATCTGTCGTACTTCCGGTTAATGGTCATTCTATTTACTCTATACTTAAAGGGTTACTGCTTTAAATAAACAGACGAAGTTATTTCAAGCTAATTGTACGCGTCGCGTGTATAATATATACTGTAATCTATGCAATGACTTGTCGCACTTGGTAATTGTCATCGTGATTACAATGCAACGTAAACATTTTTACTACTCGAAGCACTTTGAATTGGAACACCATTTCGCGTGATTTTTGCCACATAAAAAGTAAATACACGACTGCTTACACTGTTGAACAAAACACAATTTGTTGGTGAAATGAATTGATCGAATTAGTAAGACTTCAAATTAATAGTGATTCACCACAATTGATAGAAAATCTAGCGTTGCTTAAATATCAAGAAAAATTAAGGTAATCACTATTTTTGTAATTTCAATTTTGACCTCTTTTGTCTGATACGAATAGAATACATCTTATCCTAATTTTTAAAATACGTCATTTAACCAAAATTTATATGCACGCGTATGCAACACTAAACTATTGTAATACAGTGAATTTATTTCTATATTTGAAATATGCTTTTAAAATTTACGCAATTAAAAATATCAAAAAATTTTTTTAAATTCTCGTCTCTTTTGAACCAATACACCTACGCGCATGGTAAAAAGCGAGGACGTGTTAATCGTACCATTAAACAGGCCCAGCAACTCGTGCGAAACAATGTAAGTGTTCACGATATTAATCCGATTGCAAATCATGAATAACGCAAAGGCATCAAAAGATTCTTCATCACGAAACATTAATTACATTCATAATCAGCCATCATTCTGACTAATTTACGTCGATGCTTGCTTCGATTCTTTCAGATAACAGCCATTTCTCTATCGACTGACCTCGATATCGTCAAAGCTGTTCTTGGCATGATGTCTAGTCAAAGTACGCAAAGTCTTTCGAATAAATGGCTCCTTTGTCGAAATCACCAATTTTTGTTTATAATACTTCAGTCGTACAATTCTTTACAGTATCCTTCCTGTGCTTCCTTTGTTTCTTTAACGTAGACTTTACGGATGCATAAACCACTCCTTTCGATTGCTACAAGTGCCTTCTTTCCTAATTTGTTTGAAAATGGTCTCAAAATTATCTATATTATCAAAGATTATACTTTAGTGAATTTATATCTAAATCATTAGTCATATAGTCTATCTAGCTGAGCTGCTGCTTAAATAATATGCATATTATAAATTTAACCTGAACGTATTCAGATTAAAACAGATACTATCAGTGCATTACGAATTACAGGTACCTCTAAAATGAGTTTCACAAATGAAAATTCCTAAAAGTTATTGCGAATACCTTGAACGATTCAAGTATCTGACCTATCTACCACCAATTAACATATAAACTCTATCTTTTACCGAACGACTTAACAACGAACCCGACGATCGATGACAGCAATCGCAATTCAAGAAATATTACGAATATCGCAAATGCACAAGCATAAACGCGTCCATGAGCAAATACACTTGCCCGCCTCCCACGCATCTAAAATAAAACACGATTCTGGCTGTTTAAACAGGACTTACTGTCACGCGGAAGACAATAATGCAGCGGAATCGTCAACTGAGAGATTAAACTCCCTCGGGAACAATGGGAACATCATCCGGCACAGGAATCGACTTGAAGATTGACTGTCGGGAATGAGACCGTATGAAAGTTTCGACGTCGATAAACAACGAATCAAATTCGATAATTAGCAGTGGCAGAGTAATAATTACCAAGAAGAACATAGACAACGTTGAACGTGTTGAAATATTCGGCAACAAAGCCTGCCGAAAGTTCGTTCTGCACGCGATGAGTTTTCATTCGCTGCGAAGCGGCTAATCCGCGAGAAAAGCGTGTCAGTATAATTCGGCTGGGAGATAACAAAGAAGGCTTTAGCCTGGCGAGAAGAATATTCGCGAGTCCATCGGCATCTGCTTGCGAAAGCCTTACGGGACATATTCGACTCACGTAACCGGGCCAGGAGAAAATTCGAATCATAATATCTCACGCAAAGAACGCCGGGATGGGATCGATTGAGTTGCACACGTTTTGGGAGACATGTTTCGAACGGTTTCGGTCAATCGAGCCACTGCAACGATAAGAGGAACAGAATTATAGCAAGTTGTAGGATCAACATTTTTGGAATAGTTAGAAAACGATTCGCAAAAAGAAAACTCGAATAAGAAACAAACGCTGCGGGTTGCATAAAGCGGAATCTCCTAACAGTACAAAGGGAGAAATAGGAATCGTTTCGCACGATTGGCGAAGTCTAGGGAAGTTCCAGCTAATTTGCGGCTGAATGAACGTGGACGTCAACGGCAAAGGGGGAGAAATTTCCCTCGCAACGCGCTGGCAAATGTCGTAGAACGGGGGACTACTTCTATACACCATCTGTGTAAAGCGCCGAAACGACGAGATCGAACAAGGGATAAGATTTCGTCCTAGTCCAAGGATACATTGAAAAGTGCGATAGAAGGCTATATAGAGACATAGAGGCAGAAGGTCAGCGGATAGAACCGAGCATAGCTTTGTCGGAACCAACAACAGATTTCTCATTAAATTTCCAGAAGCAGGAAGTCGTTGAAAAGATCCCGCTCGTGCTGGTTAGCCGAAAACCGTGAAAGCGTAAACGGTGCAGAGGCTCGATGGAGTTGAGATAACGAGGAATCGGTCTTCTTAAGGAAGATTAGGAAACCGTAGAACCTACGAACGGGAATTCCTTGGCTGCCGCGGGAGAAAAAAAGCTAAAACGAACTCGAGTGTCCCCGGTTGCCGATGGACGCGGAAAACGACCTGGTGAATTTCTACGAAGTGGGTAAAGGAAGGTTCGCAGAATCAGAAGGGGTTACAACGGCGATGGAAACGGTACTCACGGTGGTTGTTAGTCTCAGGCTGCCTGCTCAGAAACGGGGGTTGATATTCCTCTCCTTTGACTGCGTTCCTCGCCGAGTCTGGCGTTAGGCGAACCAAGTCGATGCGAAAACGGATAGAGCGATATCTCTCTCTGTTCGTCGAGGTTGGGAAAACACGGGCGTCGCGTTTTACAAGCGCATCGTTATACGCCCTGCGACATCGACGACGGCGTAGACGGTGGAAAATCTATCGGTGGCACGGTCTCTCGAGGTGGGACACGAGTGCGCCTGACCGCTGGCGGACACGAACATGGCCGATCCGACGAAATCGATAAAACACGTTACGTTTTCCGCCGTTTCGACGGAGCCGACGCTCTGCGCCGTCAACCCCCTTCGTCCAACCCGCCGACGCGTGCGCCAGCACCACCGGAGATCAACGTTGCGACCGACGTCACACTCAACCGCAGACGTTTGATAAAACTTACCCTTCGACACGGGGATCCCACTCTCCGCGAGATCCTCGGCGAGCCTGAATGGCAACCCGATCGATTTAGGAAATGATACTACTGACCACGATTTTGTCGGCTTTTGAAAGCCCTTCGCGAGTTTGTTAATTCGTACAGGTTCGGTACCGGCGATAACCCTCGCCCGTTCCTCGTTTGGGTAGCTTAAGGGGTTAGGTACCTCCGATAAAAAGTCGATTTTTCGAGGATGGTAGTTAGTGCTTATGATCCATCTGGAATAAGCGGACGTTTGATGGAATTTACCCTTTGACACGGGATCCCACTCTCTGTGAGATCCTCGACGAGCCTGAATGGTAATCGATTCAGGAAACGATACTACTCACCATGACTTTGTCGGGTTTCGAAAACCCACTTGCGAGTTTTGTCAATTTATACAGATAGAGTATCGGTGCTAAACCATCTCTCGTTGCGTAGCGTAACCCTTTGCGATCCGAAGTGTTCCTATTCTTTTATTTCAGAGCTTGCTACAGCATCATATAATTCAACTGAATGATCTTCGATCGATTCAGGAAATGTTACTACTAACTATGCGAGTTTAGCTGGAGAAATTCGGACAATTTGAAAACCCGTATTCGCCCTCATTCATCCCTCCTTTGCATAGTTTAAAGAGGGAGTATTTTTAGAAAAATAAAAGTTGAATTATTAAGAGCGGTATATTCCGTTAGTATAATCCTTCTGGAATACGACCGACGTCACACTCGATCGCGAACGTTTGATGAAGCTACCCTTCGCCAAGGGGTTCCACCCTCCATGACATCTGAGAGAGAGAGAGAAAGAGAGAGAGAGAGAGAGAGAGAGAGAGAGAGAGAGAGAGAGAGAGAGAGAGAGGGAGAGAGAGAGAGAGAGAGAGAGAGTAAGAGTCTGAATGGTTGCCGATCGATTCAGGAAATGATACTACGGTTTGTCGGTTTTTGAAAACCATTTGCGATTATCTGGAGAAATTTGGACAATTTGAAAACCGGTGTTAATCATCATCCATCCCTTGTTTTCACACCTTAATAACAGGTAATTCAAGCTTTAATTGTGTTTTTCCCTAAACGAAGTTTTCAAAATTTACTAGATTAATTTGGATATGCAGGAACATTCTTAAAAGTATTATCTGTTTATCTAGTTTAATTAAATCTAGTCGTTGACGAAGCGAATTCTTAAAGTCGTACATTTTACCTTTTTCTTTACGAACAGACAAAGCCAGAAATGTATTATGTATTATGTATTATATATTTTGAACATAAGAGGTGAGAAAAGAGATTTGCAGAGAGTGGAAATAACGCCATGATACCCCTTACTGAGCAGAATGTCACTTATCGACCAAATATTGACTTCTGGAACTTCAGCGAACGCTTTGGCGGCAGCCACGCTAGCGAGCACTCTCGAATCATTGCCTAAAAAACAGTGATCGAGTGAAGACATACTTTAAGCAGTAAGTTTTTGAAAAATAGTTCAGTTATTGCACTATCGCATGTTGCTACTCAATAGAATATTAATAAACATTGTTCGGTGAAATAGAAACTATAGAAACAATGAGTGAGAATTTACAATCGCATGATCCGAATGAACTGGATATAAATCATATAAAAAATGGAGAATCATCGATATTCTCTTACGACAGACGCCTACGGACGTCGATAACAGAGAATTTTCTTCGAGATCTTGATATACCTGAAGATTCTATCGAACCTATAATTCTTGATACATCATTACCTTACGTGAGTAATTCTTCAATATAATTAGAAAAAAAATGAGTCGAGAATGTAGAATAAAATTTGGTTGTACGACGCTTCGTTTTCGAAATTGATCTTGAAAACGCGAACTGTTGAATAGGAACCGGCTGGCGCGTCTGATCATGACACACCGATTCTACTTAATGTCCCACCTAACATAGCCTAATCTACCTACATTTTGATTATTCTCACGTAATAGCCACTGTTGAGACGAATCCAATGATCTTTATATGACCATGAGTATAAAACATATATGGGAATAGATGTAATTGAATAAAAAAATAATTTTTTAATTATATTAATGATTAAGACAAGTTTTTCTGTTATAAATATATAGTAAGTGAGAGTTTTAATAAGTCCTTAAGGTAGCAGACATGTAGCGAGAAGGAAATCAAGTTTTAAACATTCCGAGTGGAAAATTCTGTTTAAAGTAAATTGGTATCATTGTTTTATGAAATTGAAATCGATAGAAAGGTGTATTTTCAGATTCCTATTTATGCCCATTTAAAAATGTATGATTTAAAACCCATCGAAAGGCCCAAAACTCCACCATTGCTGGCTACGTTACGATCAAAAGCCCTGTAAGTATTATTTGCATAAATAATATGTAAATTAATATTATAACGAATTTTTTATTGCACTGTACAGCAGTGGCAGAGAGAATGCTGAATTATTAACAGAACGAACAGAAGAAACAAGTATAAGAGAAAGTTTGGCTACATCGGTATCAAAAAAAAATCGATATACTTCAGGAATGAAATAAAAAATTCATATTTTAAAACACTATAACCGTACCACAAAAAAATCAATAAAATAAATATACATAATTGTCATATATTATTCTGTTTGAATTCGTACCCTCCGCTCATTAATGTATATATACACTATATGAAATTAATGAAGTTCGTATTTTTTCTCATTTTGAGATGAAATTACACCTGTTGATTATACAATTTATTTATCTGATGTATGCTTAATTATGTGTATTTTCGTCAAATAAATGTTATCTATATCCTTATTACGTTTTATAACACCCTTTGGCTATTATAAAATACAAATCCCAGATAGCATTGAGACATTTCAGACATCTGTAAGACACCTGCCGCAAGATATTCGGACGTCTGAAAGAACGGCTCCCGGAAGTCTCCTGAATGTCTTTTGTTACAAAACGGTACGTCTTAGAGACGTCTTCAGACGTCTTTTAGACGTAGTTTAGGCGTCTTTTAGGCGTCTTTTTAGACGACATCTCCAAAAAGAAAACGTCCTATTTCGAACGTAAAAACGTCTCCACTTTAAGACGTCTTAAAGACATCTTTTTGGGATGTAAGTCGTTCAGACCTAAAAACGACGTAAAACAGACGTCTATGAGACGTCGGGTGCTATCTGGGATATGTATACACTTTCAAAAAGTAGAAAATAAAAAAAAAAATTTGAATATGCTCATATATGAAGAAGTTTATGTTTAACTTTTAAATCATTTGTATACTGCTCTTGGTAGTTCACTATTCTATGCTTTCACGGAACAGGTAATGTATAAGTACTTATGTATGTATACATATATGTATACGTATGCATGTATGTGCTTTGACCGTGATGAAATGTACAGTGTAGTAGGAGATTCTTACGCGTAGGTTATATTTAAAGTATTTACCTTTCAAATCAATGTCGATTTTCTACAGTTAATTGCAACAATATTCGTCACTGCAACAGGCGCAGTTACAATATGCGACAATGAAAAAACTCAACGAATTATTCACAGTTTACTTCTTATTACAATATTTGTACGGTGTTTGTACGACGCACTTGCTCATAAATGTAAAAAATCAGGTACGAATTTGTTATTTTTTGTGCATTTCAACCGTGTCTTCGACTAAGAATGATTGTGTTTTTAACAAAATTCACTGTCATAGGTTAAGTTCAATGCTAAAACAATTTTTTTTAACCTCAAAGACAGTAAAATTTGTTAACGAAATTACTAACAGGAATGTATAGTAACAATTAAATGTTTGTTTCACAGGGTGGTGATATTCTATTAGAGACTATTTCATCGAATGTAACAGAAGATGTAATTACCTTAGAATTTCAATGCTCGGATGGTACTTTGGTAACGCAGCTTATCGACTTCAAAAATGTAATTAATTGAGAAGTGAATTGTTATATCGTTGCATACTATCAATCGTGTAATAATGGTGAAAATCCTCCCACAGGAAGTACAAATAATAAAAGCCTTGGTTCTTGGTGAAGAAGAGCGTGGGCAAAACCAATATCAAGTTTTATGCTTCGTCAATCACTTTTTCAAAGTGGACTTTATATCGTCCGATGCTATGTCTAAATTGCGACAGAAAAATCCTGGAACTGTTCGCATTGCAGAAGAAGATAAGGGCCATGTGAATTATACCATGGACCTGTTTTTGGATGTGTCAGAATCAAAAGATATTTCCAAACACATTGCTACCCTTTGTGGAGAAGCAGCAGGATCTGCTTACACTAGGAACGAAGACATAAAACAGTGGATTCAGAGGCCTGGTAAGTAAAATTAATGAATAAAAATGATACATCTAACATATAATTGAATATACTTAACACATTATCTACCAGCGACCTTTCCATAGCAATTTCAATTGTGCACCAACAAGTCACCCTTAGTGACGTAATCTAATTATTTCGTTGGGGATTATTATGTCGAAGAAGATTTTTAAGCATTTTTAGTACATTACAATTATTGAAAAGTCTATTAACACGTTCTATGCAATGTGTACCACCGATGGTACACGTTAAACTTCAGACCGTGTGTATTACTAGTGGCACAAGTTTAAGACTGTAGAATATATTCCCACCAAAAGAATGAGGCATTATAAAAAATGTAGTATAGAACAAAGTAAATGGCCTGAATGAAAAATCGAGAGAAAATAACTTGGCACGGAACGTGTTAATAGGCTTCCGGTAGATAAAGTGTTGAAAATGATCTTCACACAATATTAGAGAATAATTCCTATTTTCTCTTATTAATTATGAATAAAGTAAAATTTGTTATTCATTAGGGTCATCAGAGCTTTCGCTCATGTCAGCTGTGTACAATGTTAGCACAAACTCTTTAACGCAACAAGGTACAAATGATTCAAAGCCATTATTTGTAACTAGATGTGCAGATACATCAAACATATGGGCACCTTGCACTTGTTCGTTAGAATTATGCATCGGGTGGTACCCATGCGGTTTGAAATTTTGTAAAGGGAAGAGCGATGGCAAAAAAGCTGCCACTCCATATAAGTGTGGTATTAAAACTTGTAAAAAGTGTTTTATATTCTCATATTACTCTAAGATGAAACAAAATTGTTTATGGGATGAATGACATATAAGAACACTGTAGGTATGTAAGTCTCAATTTACAAAGAATGATAAGATTGTTTAACATATACAGGGGTTCATTTATGCTTTTCAATATAGATAAACATTTATATTAAGGAAAATGTTTATCATGCAACACACTTTCATTAATATTTTTTAAAAATTAGATCCATTCAATATCAGTCATTCTTATGTCTACAAAAGTAAACGAATTCCTAGGAAATATATTTTTATTATTTTGTACATTTGCTAAATTTTTACTAAGTTATAAAACTTCGATGTTAATTAGGTATAAATACGTAATTTATTTAATTAATTACACGTATTTTGCAGTGCTCACTTATAAAGATTCATATCTACAAGATTCATTCATAACAGAAATGTTTCTCAATACTTCTGTTTAAACGTATCAAAATATATTCAATCACGGGAAAATGGTATCGTTAAATTAGACCTGGGCGACGCTGGCCCATGGAACAGATGTAGTTACTTCTCTTTTTCTCTTGCGGAGAAGGTGAGAAGTGGCTGCTTCTCTCCCTCCCGAAGAGAAGTAGCGCAACATCTGTTCCGCGGGCCAGCGTCGCCTAGGCCTGCTTTGAATGAAGATATATCACAAAATTTAAAAGCAATGATTAAATTTTTAGTCGTATTCTCACATTTATCGATTTTTCTGAATGGATACATTTGTAACAGCGATTTTCGTAAACTTGTAAAATAGTAATCGATGCACTCTATGGGAAAATGATATAAGAAGTGCAAACAACTTTGTAAAACTCCAATTTCATTTTGAAAAACTTACTTAGACATCATCTTTTAATATGTGTTTCACTTCGATTACTCATCTTAAGACATTCCGAAGTCGATCGTTTAACAAACTTATCAGGTATATAAACATTCCTAAGATTGCTCACTGTATGCACAATGTGTAATAAGAATAGCAAGAAAAAGGTAACGTGTACACATGTAGACGGTCTTTTGGTATTGGTATCTTGGTTGTTCATTGGAAATTTCTACTGAAATGTATTTAAAAACAATCATGCACCAAGAGACCATTGCGTAGCCTCGCAGGAAATATGTATGTATGGCGAGGTAAATTTTATCGTGTGTAGGCTACTTTACTGATATGCACATATGGTTGTTTAGTGAGGCCCTAGGTATTTACGTACTTTGTTATAAAGTAATGATTTTTTTACAAATGATGTGCAGTCGTCTAAAAAGTTTTAATCGTTTCACGAATTTGAGAACGACTGCCTTTTCTTCGTATATACAACTGTTGGTTGACACTGACGGCTAACAGTGAGAACAATATGGGTTACAAATAATCCATTCAGGGTATCATAAAGTTCTCTGTATCTTAGTTATTTATGTGTGACGCTACAATGCATTATGCGTGTCTGTACAGAATTTTATACATAATTTGTAATGCTGCCATTTATCGGTATAAGATAGGTTCCAATCGTACATGGTGCAAGATCCAGATTGTAAATGTATAGTTGAACATGGAAGTATTCGAATTTTAATAATTGTAGGCGCAACTCGAGACATTAGCATTACATTAACAAAATTTAAATGTGATTTTATAATATACAAAATAACGAACATTAAATTATTCTTTAATCGTGTTTAGATTATTTAAACAATAATGTCTACTATAATTTTTGTAAGACGTTCCTTTCAGTGTTAAGGATTTTATCATATCCACACTTTAAATTGTCAAGCTTTATAAGAACTGTTGCTAATATAATTCTACTGAAACACAATGTACATTCAGGAATGTATCAAATTATTCCATTCGATATACATACCTCATTAGTTGCAAGAGTTATCATTCGAATACTTTCGTGATTGACTGGATATTTAAATTCGGGAAGCGCATACCTAAATTAGGTCTGTACATAGATAAATTAGGTCTCTTCCGAAAATATTGAATTGTATAGAGTCTGTATTATAAGAATTCGAATATGATTCAGGCGAGTGATGTTATCAGTTTAAGAGAAGACAATTCGTTTCCGTTCGTTATTGCTACTTTCCATACCTATTGCTGGAGAAACAGGAATGATAGAATCCTCTCGAACATGAATATTTTGCTCTTTAGGTCCTGCTCCTTAAGACTTGTACCAGACAAATCTGACCATAGACATTAGAGTTTGAGAACATGGGTTCTCACACACCTCGAGTAAATATTCATTTACTGCGTGCCATATCCAAGTCTGATACAAAGATGCGTTCATTCACTTCCAATGCCATTTATTATGTCCTTATGTCATTTTTGCAAGAAACTTGTATCTCCCCTTTGCGGAAGGTTATAGATAGCTGCTCTTCAGGATTAGATCAGGAAGAGGTGCATTCATCGCGCTGATGTTGTCTCTCTATACTGACGCCAGGTTTTCCTTCAGTTTTCCTTCAGTTTGATTGCTCAATATCGGGTTTTCTCCTGGGACGTCGCTTAGAGAATCGCACTTGCATTAGATGAGATTTTTTACGTGGCCTGATAGGCGTTTGAAGAAAAGAACAGAAATACATATTCGATAGCATACAGCTATTAACAAGACTGCAATATCTGTCCAATTTAACAATAAAGTTAGAATATATATGTATTCAGACGAGACACAGTCTTCACGCTTCCTCATAAACGCAAATCGTATTTAAAGAAATTTGTAATGTAAAGAATATACTTACTCCTTTGATCGAGTACCAACAGAATTTGTACCATTTGAATGGCACGTATGGTGATGTTGCAAAGTCGATGGTGTACTTGGGTTCTACCTGGTAGCAATATTTGTTAGAAAACAAAATGCGGCGCTTCGTTTCAACTTTGTTAAGTGTGAAAATAAGGCTGGATGCACATTGCAGTTCTTCGCTGTAGAAAGATTATTTTAGACACCGTTTATGTTTGTGCTGTCAAAAGAAAGAGGAAGATGTCCTCGTAGCATTTCTTTCTCTTTTTTGAGTGCACAAATATAATATAAACTTGTATAAACTTGTCTGTAAAAATCTTTTCTCATGGCAAAAATGTGCAATTTGTTTTCAACCTAAGCCATTATGACTAGGTGGAGGAATTTGTAAGTGACGAGCTAAGTTTGCGAACAGTAATGTACGTTTGTGAAAGTTTGTACATATATATACACGTACGCGGATAAGTTATATAGCCACCGAACAAATTATAGATTAATTATTACAAAAGATCGAGATACTGTCGTTAGTGCGTCGATAAATTATGTGTTATTAACATGCATGTTTAAAACGTAAGAGAACCACACGCGAATTTATGAGGGTATAGTTACTAATTTTACCGTGGTCCAAAAAAATGGAGGAAATCTTATAAACAATTGTTCCTGTTCGAAGGACTTATTCATTGTTGATCGTTTCTAAAAGGAAAGAAAATAAGAAAACAAACGTACTGATTTACCACGATAACATTTACAAACCGGTTGCAAGAAATTTCGTTTTTTCGGGTGACGAATGTGATTGTACAATAAAGGGAGAAAGGGGGTGCGTTGTAGCATCTGAATGTTTTCTATCGATACACACCGAATGAGAATTCGATATAACACACCGAGTATGATTTCAACTTTACACATGACATTGTAATTTATACACATATTTTTTATATATATATTTAATAAAAAGAATGAATAAATAGTTGGGGCGTTAGCCGAATTTATCATATACACCATCTTAAACATCCGTATCCTTAAATAACATACTCAACTAATGTATAAAACGAGAAAAAATGGTACACAATAAAAGAGTAAGTGAGAAAAGATGAAATTGTTATGCAATGTAGGCAACGAGATTTAGATCCAAATTCGTATTTTTATGAATAAAGTCAAATTGTGAAAATGCAACGAACTGTAGACTTGCAAGCAATTTGCTAATTAACAAAAGCAGCGACAAACAAAACAAATCAAAATAAAGAAAAAGCCCAAGCTTGCGAATAGTTTATCCCAAACGAATCTTTTCTCAAGTTTGCAAAACTGATTGAATTACAAACGTTGTGAATGACTCTCCACAGCGAGACAGAGATTTTTCGACACGATGTGATATTTGTGCAACCGGTGTAATAATTTTTATTTTCCATATTGACGAACAACGGTGATGGATAGAGGGGAATTCTCGACTCGGACAAACACTCGGCTAATGATATGTAAATATAGCGGAGCTAATCAAGCGGCTGTGCCAACAGGCTGCAAGAAGAGATCGGTAGTAGCGCGCGAGTGTTCGATAGCCAATGCATTTGTGCCTGGCATGCACACATGTATCGTGGCGCAGTAACCCGCGTACATATTTAATGGTCGCACGTTAATTGCGCACTGTTTGCCCATTCCCCGTTCTACGCCCCCATCCCCATACCCGCCACCATTCTCATCACCCTTTCTCTATCCGCCCTTCTCCTTTGTTAGTTTCTACCGGAGTTTAATTTTAACCAATTTATCTCGGCCGCTCGATCGTTCATCATTGAAATCGCTGTGGAACACGAATCACGAGGCATCATGAATTCTCGCATACTCATTTCCTATCTCGTGTTCTTTCCATATTTTTCTTGGGTCCCATGGAAATCACCGACACAAATTTCCCCGACACGGTTTTCACCGACTCCAGATTTGACCGACAATAACTTTGGCCGACAACGCCTTTAACCGAAAACGACTTTGATCGACAACGATTTTGACCGACAACGAATTTGGCCGACCACGAATTTGTCCGGCAACGACTTTAGTCAACGACAGTATTATGTTACTGTTGGTTATTACTGTCGTCGGCTAAAATCGTTGCCGGTCAAAATCGTTGCCGGACAAATTCGTGGTCGGCCAAATTCGTTGTCGGTCAAAATCGTTGTCGATCAAAGTCGTTTTCGGTTAAAGGTGTTGTCGGCCAAAGTTATTGTCGGTCAAATCTGGAGTCGGTGAAATGTTGTCGGTGAAGACCGTGTCGAGGAAATTTGTGTCGGTGATTTCCATGGGACCCATTTTTCTTCACGCTTACGAATTACGCCCTGTCAATTTTATTGTAACGGTTTAAATTAACATTCGAAAGATTCGAGTTTTGGTCGCGTTCAACTAATGTACGAATAACAGCTCAAACTTCCCATATTATTAAATATTTCTCGAAAATTGTTCTAAACAAGAATACCAAGGACTCATTTTTCATTTATTAGTTTAAATTACTTCTCCGAATTTTTCATGCCATGATGCATTTGTATAGTAAAATGTATCAAATCAGTCAGTTGCCAAAAAACAAAGATTTGAAATTCCCTTGTTGTCGGAACAAAATTAGTTCGATGACAATTTTAAACAATATAATATTTCCACACAGTTTTTAACAAAAATAATATCCGAACAGTTAGAAATATATAATGCATTATGACATTTGAACATTTGATTTTTTATGACGCTTCTTTATGGTCACGTTTAAAGTACGAATCGTGCTCTTCGGTAGATAAGAATCAGAAGTAAATTTGCGTGATAGATAAAGCAACAACGGCGAATGTTACCACCCGAATGTTGTTTCCATGGTACAGCGTATGGTCGCCAGATGGGCAAACATAGTCTGGGGACATTTTTATACGATGCGAATTCAAATTGAAATTGAGTTAACGCCCCCTTCTCGCGATCGATTAAATCGGTAGTTCGTATTATAATCTGTGTGGCGAAATATTATTATAACCGTTTTAAGTGTGGTCGATCAGGAAGCTGTTGTAGGCTGTCATTGCATTGAGCCGGGAAACTTCGATGAATTTCATAAAGGTATTTAGATCTACTCCCTCCAACTTTTCATGTTCATCTTATTCTTCTTATTATTAACACTTACTCATCTATTTTCTGTATGATTTTGTAAGTACGTGCTGTATGGTCTTAAGGTAATGTTTGGAAAAAGTATTAGATATACTAAACATGCTAACTTGTTGTATAGGGTGTTCCAGTATTGATGGTACAACCGTGGAGGGGATGATTCAACACGAGAAAATAAGTCGAGAATACGGAATAAATTTTTTTCGTTCTAGGCTTTACTTTCGAGAAAATTGAGTTTAAAAATCCGTCATCGTCCGGTTCGTGTGCTATAATGCAGGAAGTAGAATTGGTTGGTCATGATCAGACGATTCCTATCGAATAACATGCGTCTTCGCTGCATTTTCACACTTCATTTTCTCGTAAACGAAGCTGCGGAAGAAAAAAATTCATTCCATATTTTCGACTTATTTTCTTATGTAGAATCATCCCCTTTACCATCAATACCGGGCACACATACCCATATATGCCAAAACGAAATTTTTACTGTAAAGAAGAAATAATGAAGTTATTTCGTATAATAAGGAAATATGTTATAAGTTAGCATATAATATATGCTAAATAAGTTCGAGTTAAAAATGTTTATACAGGAAGCATTTGTCTAAACGCGTTTCACATTCGTTGGCGAACGTATTTATTCATCGTAACCGGTAATATGTAGTTCCATTTCTGGCCTAGCTAATACCGGTGCAGCTCAACTGTAACACGTTCCTTGGCGCGTGCGTTATTTTTCCTATTTCGGGGGATAAACAAATTATAGCCGACCTTCGGATATTGGTTCTCGTTTCTCGTCTTGTGGTGGAACGTTTTATTCGTGTAGAAGGAAATGACAGTTTTCCAGCGCTACGAGAAAGCACCATATCCGCAATTTTCTCGATTGACAGGCAGTCGACCCCTGCCGACTAAACCGTAATTCAGAAAAGTGTTGTCGATTTTACGATCAGCCAGACTTCCTCCATATCCGCAACACGCTGCTTAAGTATTGGCCGAAGAAACAAATTAATTTGTTCCACGAGATAGTGTTTCCACAAATTCAATGATGAAGTAAACCTTGCTAATATGAAACACCTCAGAACCTTGCTAGAAATAGAGCAATCTGTTTTTTATTTTTCAATGAAATTTACTTGGGAAGATGAAGGAATTAACACATTATTGTGCTTATATAGTTAAATGTGAAAAATGTTTCAACATTTATCTACGCCATTTTGAGTAATAACGTAACTCCATTTTTATTGTAGGTAAAATAAATAAAACGAAAACAAATATTTATGATGCTGTAATAACAAAAAACAAGACATATTTGAGTAGTTTAGCAATGTCATTCGAATGAAAAAGTTTTAAGCATTAAAATAAGTCCAAATTCATTTCTGTACTTTTAAATATTGACAACTTTCAGTTATTTTTTAAGTCACCTGACAATATTAAGTATTCAATTCATTCGGAGTTCGTTTCTAATCGCATTGTATTTAGGGAAAAAGCGATAACGAGTTCTTCGACAATATCGTATCGGCTCGGTTCACGGAATTTTCGTACGGCGAGATTTACTCGCATTTATCGCGTTCCATTACTGTCGCCGGACAATTCAGTCGCCATCAGCAGCATCGCCAGTCCCAATTAAAAGCCTTTCATCGTCGCTCCGAAATTGATATCGGGAAACAAAAACGCCAATTCCAGTTGTCTACGTCGCGTGTAACACGTACTCGCCAACACAAGCACACACGATGACCCCGGTTGTCGCGTGTGCGATTCACGTTCTTGTATACTCGCGGCACACGCTAGTCTTGAAAGTGTTAATTGACCGTTGTCGGTCATTACACGGTTGATCGCAATTACACACCGCAATTTCACGAGCGGACGTCCTGCTTTCTAACGAATTAAAATTGCAGCGCTCGCAAAGTAACCGCCGCAACCCGCCGCGCCGCGCCGTTCCTATCACAAACCCGGGACGCGACTGTGCGGCTTACCCTGGGGATGTATAATTGATTTTTTACGGAAAGTCAAATTGAAATTATCAGTTTACACAAGGTCCCAGTCGATCGATATTTAACGGAGAAACTGTTGCTATCCGAGTTTGAAACATTCAAAATATCCAAAGCCGATAGTTCCTTATAGGTATCATAGACTTAAGATAAGTACAGTCATTGCATCTTATGAGCTTTTCTTACTAAGCCTCGGGTGGAGGGTCTCTGAGAGTCCCCCACCATTTCGGAGTCGCGTGCGATGTTACTGATAGTTCACGGAGTTAGGCATATTAGTAAAAAATTAAATGAAAAAGATTTTTTAACCAATCAACGAATATTCAGACAATCGTTTAATAAAATTATTTACGATTGAAAATGCTGTACTTGAAATTAAGTAAATTTAGTCTGAATTTCGACAGCTCCGGAAAGCAGGAAAGGAACCGTTCGAATGCTTTGATCATTAATATAACGCGGCAACATTGCACTTTTAAAACTGACAACTCTGTAAAATCTAGTGTCCTCAGACACACACCTTTTGTGTTGCAACGTCATGTAGTTCACTAGTTGACCGTTCCATTTCGATAGAGTCCGCTATCGTACCAGAGGATTTTCTACAGAGTCGGTAATTCAGAATCGTAGACAGAAAAATGCATTATATGTCAATATTTATACTAATCTTAAGTCTGCGTAGATATTCAACTTTCATTTTCACTTGTCCTTTTCTATCCACCGGCAACATTATTTGCGCAGCGTCGATATAACGTAATAGTTACAGCGGTAGCGACGCGATCGAAATTTGGACATTAACGTTTGTCGTTAATCATTACAAGCCCCCGATCCCTTGGTTTTCAGCGATTCGCTGGCAGAGCCCGCGGGCCAGGTAATGTATTCGGGATTCCAGTCGTGTCGCGACGTTATTATTCTGTCGCGATGTGTAAAACTAGTTGACGCTTCGTAAACCTCGATTTCACGCCTCGTCGACCTCTAATTAATGCAGTAGGAAATTGTTATTCCGTTACATGCACTCTACGTTCTATGCATTATTTCGGATAGCCGATCATACCCACCCGCTCGCGTCCATTGTTCTTCATCGTCCATTTACCTTTGGTATGATATTAATCGACCTTTTTGTTGCGTTCGATCGAATTCCCTTAAAATTTTTAATACCATCTACTGTGCGGCACGTTCACGCAGAGAATCATCCATTCAGACACGTGGTTAACGTTTAACCGGCGAGGCCGTGGTTTTTTTTCGTTTCTAGTTTCGAAATAACTTTATCGAGTCTAATTTTCAGCGTAGCCATCTTCTCGTTAAAGCTTTTCGATCGATCGGAGGAATCCGAACGTTCCGAAAGTTTCTAACGATGGTACTTTATAGCTCGTGATAGCCGTTGAAGCCCGTAGTTACCAGCCGAGGATAATAATTTATCGGAATCGGTCGCATAATTACTGGGGACGTCGACGTCTCGTCGTGATTGTTCCTTAACTGGAAGAGTGTAGGCAAAGCGTCAGGTTGGCTCGGTAATAAGGGGGCCGTCTATTATAGCAATAGCGAACGATATGTGGCCGCCTTAATAACAGCCGGCGGGCTTCTCCCAATTTCAAGTTCGTGCTACCAAGTTACCGAAAATTCCCTCGTTTCGCTCATTACCTGACGCCGTGCGCGCGGGCTTTCCCTCCGAACGCACGGTAGACTGTAGGTAGAGCGTGACAGCGGAGCAGGTAGACAGGCCGAATGGGTGTCGGTGTTGCTACCTCGTATACGTGGGTGTAATGCATGCTAAACATGTCAGGTAATTAACGTGAGCATTACGCGTATGCTCCCTCCCATCCTCAGTTTCGTACACTAATTACAGCCAGCTATAATACCAACCAACCAATCGAACGGAGTTTGAAGTTCGTAATTGTATCGTGATCTAGGGAACAACCGGCTGTTCTTAGCCGACGTCTTCAAATGGACGCTGGAACCTGCAAGGACTATGCGCGCACAGGTTCGAGAATCCTTCCAGTTGGCGCTGGCTTCCTCTGTAATGCAGAATTTTTATCTGTATTACAAAGTAGAAGGGATGTAAAGGTAAAATTGCTAACTAAGGACTACAGTGTCGTCTTCTTAGAAATATCTCAGTGAGAGAACGTGTCGCATCAATGGGTACAAAGCTGAGGTATAGTGAGAAGCAAACGGAACCAAGAAAATCATTTTTTCCAAAAATCATTCAGTGGTTTTAAGCCAGTCGAATGAAGCACAGCTGATAGCCACATGTCTTGAATCTTGTACTCCGTTAGCTGACTGTAAACGAATGTACTCCTACTCCCATTCTTCCTAATTTTTCACCATTTCCACCACCTTTCAAACACAATTTGCTAACAACCACGCCTACTACCGAGGTTTCCTAACACCTCACGAGACACAACCGAGCTTAAACTTCACCTCCGGAAACCAAAGATTTTTTACTGTCTTTAAATGTAATCCTTTGGTTTTTGGGTAGAAAATGCCGAAAATCCAGGTTTTAATGTTAGAAATTCACTGTCAAAGTTCAGCGACTTTCGTCAAAGAAGCTCGATAATTTTCTTTCAGATGACAATTTCAGAAGAAGTACCAACATTATATTAATTCTAAAATTTAGTTGAATTATCAATGAAATTGCTACCCTTTTCGAACAATTCGTTGAGACACACTCGGCTGATGATGTTTGGTTTTAAAAGGTCTATTAGAGCGGTAAGTAAGGCGTTAAGGAACCTGGTGGGTAGCAAAGAGAAGGAAATGCTTTAAACCGAGTAATTACCTCTGTGGGTAATTTCCTTCGTCAGAAATTCGTCTATCAGTTCCAAATGATGTCTCGCCCGTAGATGCAACTAGTGACAAGGCCACTGGAAACGACGATCAAAGAAGAACGGGGGACTATTGAATCCATAGAGAGGTGGGATTTTTTCGATTGTCTCGCAATGTGGGCTCGTTTAATGGCCCCGCTGGATTTAATGTTAATAGTTTGTTAAACGAATCGTGACTTCGTTGGAGCCCGCATTGGTCGACGAGGATTCGGGTTGAAAGACATCGGCACAGAGACGCATGGCCGGTGTATGAGGGCTCAAAGAAAGTCTAATCGAGAGACCGGCGGACGCGTGTACGCGACTCGTCCTGGCAAATTACACATACGGGTCCTATTACGCGAGGGTTACCGTGTCAATTGAAAGCTTCCAATCTCAACGACGCGATGTTACCTCTCTCCGAGCAAACGCATAACCAGGTGGAATGGTCTGGGTTGAACTGCAGACGACGCAATAAAGCAGAATTTTCTCTGCTGTCCAGCCGAATAGTTCAATCGTTCTTGTTACTTACCAATCTCCCTATCTACAAGACGACGTGGAAAAATTTGCAAACAGTAGAAAATAGTGATATCGACTTCTGCTTTCGGCCGGTATGTCTACTATTTCAAGGATTTCATTTGTTTAGAAAATGGGTGTTTATCGATCACTCGTTGATAGAAAAGCAGGGGATAAAGAAGAAAGGTAGAGAACGCGGACGCATCTTTTACAAACCTTTAACGATGATACATTGCCTTCAAGGTTTCCTAATGGCCACAATCCTGGCCATGTTACTGTCACTTAGAAAACGAAGCTCGCGAATCGGTCTCTGAGGATTCTGGCAACATTAGTCTCGAGAGTTGGAGATAATAAATTAGTAAGGATAATAATAACTAGTCAAACTCGTTTTTCTCCATAGAAATTTCGTTTTTCAAAATATGCATGCATGATAGTAAATGCAATCTAAAGTGGTCTCGTTATAAATGCCATTTCACGAAGAAGCACTTATTTTCGTTGCTCGTTGGAAATTATTCGGCGTATCGAAGGGACTCCATGCTCGAAGGACGTAACCGTGATGCAAATGGGAGAAACGACCGCGGCAGGATGATTGTTCGTGAACGGGACGAAATGTTGCGAACGAGAACGAAGAGAAGACCTGAAAACCGGCGAAGATGCAGTTGGCGAGTGGCGCGACTATCGGGAGAGGGGTTGAAAGAGGGACAGAGGAACAGGGTAAGGACCTTTAGCCCGGTCCTTGTCGTGATCCTATGGGGCGAGCATGGTCGTCGCGACGCGATGCGACGCGTCCGCAGGACCGACGAACGGTTAGTTAAGGAACACGGGAAAGCACTTCTGAATCACTCTCGACGACGCGCGTCCCTTCGCTCGCGTTGCTTCGGATACCACGATGCCGTACACTTTTCCACTAGATATCACCCCGTGCATATATCAATTTTCCACTCACGTCACCGGGGCTGGATAGAATGTATGGCGAAAGTGGAATTTGCGAGGCCAAGATACGCGAAATCCGATACGCAACGTTGATTCACCTGTAGATAACTGTCAAAGATCGAAAATTTGCCTTCCCGAACCCGTGGTTCTGAGAAGTTACAATTAACACTAGGCTTACGGAGCAATAAAAGCGACTACTTCACATTCTTTTATAAAAATAACACGAATTTGTTATTTCGTTACATTATACTTCATAAAGATAAAGAATCATATTTTAAATAATGTAACTTAAGAAACAAGATTTAGAAACAGATTCGCAACGTCATGATATTTTTCAAGAACTAATAAAAAATCAACTATCGCACCGTTTCTTTCGTGCTGAAGACATTCATGTCCGAGTTACGAGGTAACTTACGCTCGCGGCTGTCTGGAGCGTTGTCCTTCGGTCGCGCAGCGCCTTTTCTCGGTGAAGAATAAAGCTTTTTTAGCCGGGTGCATTTTGCAACAATTACACAAATAAATTTCCCGGCGGGCGTACAAGCTCGTTCGACGGACGGATGCTAACTTTGCTTTTAAGAAACCGCCGCGCCGAGAAGCCGCGATAAGCACGAGCTAACTCAAGAAATAAATCGCCGGGAACAATCCTTAAGACATTCTTATGCGGCCACGTTCCACCTTTACTCCTGCGTCCCGCGCATTTTTTTCATTTTCCTTCTTCCGCCTCGAATATCTTCTTCGTTTTTTTTTGCGCGTGCGGGGAACGGGGCAGAGAGTGGACAGGTTCGCGCGCGTAGATTCGAACTCGAAAGTGATGCATCATAATCAGGCGGTCAACTTACTTAGTCCGGAGTGCTACGTGCTTAAGTTAATTAGCTAATTACTAATTTTAATCGGATGACGTATGCGCATCTCGGGGGATACAAGCAAACCCTCTTAGCAGGGGGAAACTGAATTCCCATCGCCCTTCTCCTTCACTCCAGGCCCAGTTCCCTTGGTCGTCCTTTATTCTCCTCTCTCGCTCCATCCCCATTTCCCTCTTCCCTTCTCTCTCTCTCTCTATCTTTCTTTTTCTCCGTTGCTCCTCACCTCCTCTTCCTTCTATCTCCACTTGATACGGTCGGAGCTGCGAACCGTGGCTAGCTCTAAGGTAAACTCGGCTTAATTGGGTTTAAGTAATTTTGCTAAAACTCCTCGCTTATTTTTCACCCATTTTCGACCGTGGTTCCTTCATCCAGTAGCCCATTCCCAGCATCCATGAAGATGCACGCGTGAGAGATCACCGTGGCCACGATCTTAAAACCTTGTGGATATTCCGGTAATAACCGTAAGAGCGTCGAGGAGCTACCACCGCGCTGTCGTCGCGGAACTATCAACCGGGCTGCACCTCGCAAACGAGGTTTCCTCTTTAGCGACGCGACAAAAAAAAATCAGAAGAAAGACGGACTCGCAGTAATATGAAATAAATATTTAAAGCGATTTAACTGTCAACGGGGAACACGTTAAACCGCTAAAAACGGAGCTGGCCTCGGTGGCCGGACTCTGGCCGATTTCATTCCTGTTCGTTTTCCGTAACACAAATTGAAAATTATTTAAATAAAAAAAGATTTTTAATATGCCACGTATTTAAGACGGACTAAAAAGTATAAAATAATTTTTCCTAGTCCCATACGGATTCCTAACCCCATATACAGATAGTCCTGAAAATTTGTGATTGTGAATTTTTAGTAGCTATGAAAATATTTGTAAGGCTTAAAACGAAAAACGTGGGCAATAGATAATTGATGCACGAATAGATCACCTATATCACTAATGATTTTATTGCACTGCAAATTATATGAACTGTTGTGTAAGTTTTCTCAACGGCAGCTACTCTCTACACTCCTTACTATTATCTTGCGCCCCACGTTTTTCGTTTTAAATCCTACAAGTATTTTCATAGCTATTCAAAATTCACAATCACAAATTTTCAGGACTATCTGTATGGGGCTAGGAAAAATTATTTTATACTTTTTATACGTCTTAAAAACGTGGCATATTAAACTTTTTTTTTTTATTTAAATAATTATTTTCTGTTTTTTGACAGACAAGAAAGTCTGTCGAGTTAATATTGCATTGTCATCCAGTTCTGAGCTATGTTTAAAGTTTCAAGTCTCTAGCTCATCGGGAAGTTAGTTTAAAATCAATGCAAAATTTGTACCGGATAGACAAACAGACAGACAAGAAAGCGGGTTAATAAAAATGTGGTAAAATCGGCTGTCTTATATGCCGTAGACACGCTTTCATTCTCGACATCGCGGTTCCGACGTGGTTGTCGTTAATATTAGAACGCGACGAGCCGGATAAATGCATTATCAATTCCGTGGATAAATGTCGGAGATCGCGTCCGCCCTGTTAATTCGTCGTATGGAAATATCAACCTGGACCCTGATATTTCAAGATATAATAATAGACCGGCGCGCTCGTTATGGGAGTATTTCGATAGACAGCTGGAGCGGTTTGATCTTTGAATAGCGCGCTCTTTCGATTATTGAGCTAAACTGCAATTTGCACCGCAGAAATAAAAGTATCCTAAACGACTTTGCGTAGAGCTTAATAACGGAGTGTTGCGAAATCAGTGTTCACGTAATTGGTACCGGTATACTTACTATTTATTACATCCTTCTGGGGAGAGAATACCAATGCCGGAGACTTTAAAATGAATGCACTCCCTAGACCAGTTTTGACACTGTTTGGATACCGATAAAAGGTCTGTGGCGTAGTCGGCTCCGAGGTAATTGGATCAGAGTGTTGATCGTTTTCTTTGTGGACTCGATTGGTCGCTAGACTTCGCTTCCCATGCTGTCGCAAAGAAACGAGAAACTGATTTAAAGAGCGATGCGATTGCTTGTATATAATTGCTGCCCGCACAACCAGCATTTCATTCCGTCCCTCGGCGTTCTGCGTCGTCACTGTGAAAGATGGATTTCCATAATTCAGCACGCTCTTAAAACCACTTTCACATCGACGCTCAATATCGAATCGATCGTGAAGTGGCGTGACTTTTGTCCACGATATTTTCATACGATCCGTCGTTGTTGTGACGAAGCGAGATGGGGTTAAGAGGGACATAAGCGAGGGCTGTAAGCAAGCGCGGGGAAAGGAACGCGAAGCATTTATTGTTCCTGTAGCGAAACAGCTCCTTGAAGCTGAGCTTAATTAGAAAGCGTATCTAAACGAATTGAAACAAAACCGCCGAGACTCCAGGCCCCGGTGATATATCAACGTTCGCGGGAAGATATGGGAGAGACGTCTCGACGTACTAGTATGTACACGGACCGAATGACAAAAGAAAAAGAAGAAACGGCACACCGAGAAACACCGAGCATAAGCCAGTGTATCCGCTAACGCGCATGCGTTTTAAGTGCACGCGCTTAATTAGTTCTCGGTATTCCTCCTCCTCCCTTCCCCGGCCCCATCTCTACGCCACAGCATAAAATTACTAAACGCGTTATAAACCAGATATCATTATATGGCCCCGTAATAAGATCAAACTTTAATTAGATTCTCCGTAAGAGTGCGCCTACACAGCAGTCCCCCTCGTGTGCGACTCATGCACGAGCACCAAGCGGAGGTAGACGCGCATTGACGTATCATTCATAGATCGTGGAAGCCTGATCGCGCGGTGGCGGGCATAATACCAAACGAGAGAGCAAGATTGGCCCATCGGTTCAGCCCGCCGAAAACAATTATGAATAACACGTGGCACCACCGAGATCCGTCGCGTCGCGTCGGGTACAAGCTGCGCGATAGATTGCTTACTCTGCTGAAGAGACTGCTGCTCGATTGGGCTTCGTTAATGAGGTGGAAGTTAATTAACCAAACTAAAGCGAGATAGACTACCGCTGGAAAGAGATAGAGAGCTAGGAGGATTAGCGGGTGGAGGTTGGTTCCTCGTTGTGGAACGGAAGAGAAAAACAAAAATCGGCTCGCGGAGGAGTGGAGATTATGAGGGGTTGGGAGGCCAGAAGAGTCGAAGCCAAGAGTCGATAGAGACGCAAGAGGGTTACGGATTGAGATACGGGTAGCAATAGTAGCGCGATGAGGAGGGCACGGAGCTGAAGTTAGGGCAGCAGAAAGCGACAGATCATGGGGGTGGAAACGAGAGGGAGATGGGTGTACCGAGCAGGCAGTGCGGCTTCGTAATTAGGGATCTATAATTGCGTGGAGTCAGCTAGAGCGGTTGAGTCGAGTGGCAGGCACCCAACGTCACGTCGTTCACACGTGCGCGCATTTGCGTAGCTACGCCGCCTAGCCCTGTGTACCGTGCGTGTAAGCTGGCCTCTGTGTCTGGCTGCACTGACTCCAGCGAGGGGGCATCGGTCGACACCGGAAATGGAGTCGGACACGACGGTCGTGAGTAAAACGGTCCGTTGCGAGTAGCCTGCGGATCGAAGATCGTGCGATCACCGGCACGCGTTGCGAAACCGCACGTGAAACCTCCCATACGCATTTTCATCGCTCGCTGCTCTTTTTGGCTCTTTTTGGATATAATATGTATATGTAATGTCTTATTAGATTATGTAATTAAATAAACAAAATTAACTAAACGAAGTTTTATTAACACAAGCAAGAGAACTATGAGCACGAAGAGAAACACGTCTTTTTGGTTTAAATGTCATACCTCAAGCGAGGATCACTCGGGCTAGAAAGTTGAACGATACATCAAACAAACAACCAACGATTTCAAACTGAAACATACCGATATTGAATCATATTGAATCGATCACAATCGAACAATAGATTAATTTTGACATATTTCAACACGCCTCTTCAATATTAAATCTATTATATAATGAAGAAATGCCTTCCTTGTGCCTGTCTGGGGCTAATTACATATAATCCAATATTTGTTGCTTAGGATTAGGAAAACCCACTAAAACTTAGTCAGACCATTCAAATATTATAACACATCATAATAATCAAACAAACAAGACTATACATACATACATAATATATATAGATCATATAAATCATAAATTATTCTTCATTCTACGTCCATTGCGATTCTCATTTTCATGATCGATATAACAGATACGGCAGAATGGGGCAATGGCGGTCACTTCAACTACCGTTGTAATAAAATGAATGTACGAGGTGAGACATTTATTTAAAGATACTTCATCAAGATTGCTTCATGTTCATCTAAGTAGTCAATTTTAGAAAAATACAAAAGAGAAAAAGTTTTGAACGAGGAACTACTATTTTAGAATAAAGGCCATGCGTACTTTCCACGACTGTCTTTACACCGAAGCCTTTTCACATTATGCAATAGGTTCATTCATTATTCATTAGCGATGAATAATACGTTTGAAAAATAATACGATGACTCATGGCGGAGATGGGGGAAGGGAGGTTGGTCAGCCAGCGACTTTTTCTCCCTAATTGGTATTACATTAATCACTGTATACATTACGTGCACTTTGGAGCAGTTTTCATCGTTTTCGGCGATAATTTAACAAGCAGTGTGCTTGCATGAATGTATGGGGTGTTCGATTACGCGAGTCAAATATTTTAGGGGATGGTTCTACAAAGCAGTCTAAGACTGAATTTAAGAATGAGGATATTTTGCTGTAACGGCTTTTTTTGTAACTATTTAAGTCAATCAATAGTGGTGGACGATCCACGTTTTGTCCTTCGACCGGTACGTGATTGTCTGCAGTCTTCCTGGTCCGATTTACGCGCGGCACTGTTGATGGATAAGAGAGATCTTGAATCATGAACAAGTCGAGACTAGAATCGTCTGAGTATAATCTTGTAGAATCAGCCCTTCGAATACTCGACACACGTAGAACACACCCCGTATACATCGCAGGTAGAACGTTGCAGCCGAGACACGGCCGCTGGCTCCTGTAACAATGTTGCCGCTAATTGGAACGACGAAAAGTTTCGGTCATTATGAGCAAAGCGTTCGCCTATCGGGCAGGCACACGTGGTCGGCTTTCCATCGCATCGTCGCGTCATGGCGTGTGTAAATGCGTGTAGATTCGGTTGCCGCGTAGGAAGCAGGGCCGACCGGCCTTCTATCGGTTCGCTAATGAGGCAGATTATTCTCGGCGGGACGGGCTGACAAGAAAGAACAAGAATGCGCATAGGAAGTGGGTTTGTCGTTCGCATGCCGATAGCGCGACATCGCGTTCGACCGTGGAGATAAGTGCATCTGCCGGCGATACGGTAGTTGCTGGAACTTTACGTTTTCCAGAGTGGACAGGCTACCGTAGCAGGCCAGCGAGGCGGATGCCAGGCGATCTTGAAATTCGCGGGTTAATTTAAGTAACATCGAAGCTTAATTGCATCGGGGGCCCCCGATCGGGCCAATCACGGGGCAGCCTGTTGAAAAGACAAAACGAAAACATCGTTAAGTCCGATAAATCCGACGGGACAACGCGCTCAAGCGCGCCGCAATCCGAGGTAATAACGAGAGGCCGAACCGTGTAGGCGTGTACGCTCGCGTTCTCGCGAGACCAGCAAATTTGTCCATGTATCGGTCCCTTGGCGAAAGAGAGCGGCGAATTACCAGGAAATACGTGGACGTGAGATTTTAATGGTAACGAGAGGCTGAGGCGCGTCAAAATTGAATCGTACGAACGAGAAGCGATCGCTGTGCTGTACTTGACCGAAAATTTCTTCGAGGACGTGGATATCTAGCCTGGGCACGATCGAAGGCGTCGGAAAAGAGCTCTCCGTGGCGCGGCGCTTTCTTCGGCTTGGCAATCCTTCACAGTTAACGCCCCTAATCGTATTCATTAAAGTGCTCTCAATGCTTTTACACGGCTCTCAAGCTCTGCCACCATTTTCTCGCTCCCACTCTTTAAACACCCGCACTCCCCGCTCGTCTCGTCTCCGACCCCTTCTTCTCAGCACACCTCTCTCCCCCCCC
>CM052259.1:5003260-5142824 GCA_028455795.1 Lasioglossum marginatum | reverse complement strand
AAAGCGATCTAGTGAGGGTGAGTGCGAGAGATTCCTCGATTTTTTGACTCGTTAGTTACATAAACAATGTTTGTTCCGTTTTATATTCAATTGGTGTACAATCGTTGTACTAATTCTACTATTTCTACGTGTTTGTGCTCTATAATGCCATGCACACGCGCCACTGATTTTCAAAGCGATCTTGCGAGGGTGACTGCGAGAGATTCCTCGATTTTTTGACTTGCTAATTACATAAACAATGTTTGTTCCGTTTTATATTCAATTGGTGAACGATCGACTCACTAATTCTACTACTTCTACGTGCTTCTGCTCGATCATGCCATGCACACGCGTCACCGATTTTGAATGCGAGGCTGAGTGCGAGAGATTTATCGATTTTAGTCGACTTGTTAGTTACAGAAATCCCCATCGGTTGGCAAGAAAGTAATTTCGGTATTTTAAGGTGAAATAGAGCCCAATTTTTTTATTCAAGCAATGAACTTTAATACATTTTCCATTTTGTTCGATGATCTTTTGCCATCTTTCTGGTAGCTTCACAATTCCGCGCTCATAAAACTTCTGGTCCTTATCGGCCAAAAACTGATCCAAGATTAAAATACCGAAATTACTTTCTTGCCAATCCAATACTAGGTAGTTATTTCAGAAAACAATTGTGACGTGTATAATGTTAAACAACAAGAAATGTTTGTGACGTATTTTTATACATTTTCCGAAGCTCTGAATGTCAGATGATTTCTTCTTAATAAATAGTTAAGTACAACTGCGAATGTTTGTTGTATTAGAAAATGCTCTCGTTACAAGGAGTAATTTTATCGTCTATGATTATCAATAAAAAAAAAGACATAAATGGGACAGGTGAAACCAGTAACTAGCGTGAACGGGGCAATGTCTTTCACCTGGCAAGAACGCGCGTATATCACGAGAGCAGCGAATTTTATAATAATTCTTGCATCTGAGAGTTAAGCTTGCGACTACCTTGACCCCCTGAAAGAAACATGTGAGTTCTTGAAAAGATCGGCTTACAATTTATTGTCAATAATCAGTATTTTTCATTTTTAATTACATAATACACTCAAAATTACAATATACATACATATTTTACATAATTATTGTTATAATAATTATTAACAAACCAGACCTTACCGGCGTGTAACAATGATTCATTTTTCACTCTAAGTTGCGGCTACATATTAATGCATATAGAGCAGGCCTGCTATTATTAAACAGTCAAAATAGATTTTTTTAAATGCCCACCTCGGGAATAGATTAATATCTGTTAGGCTCAGCACAGGAGATCATTACGAAAATACACCTCGAGAATCATGAATCGGAACTGCGAAATGAACGGATAATAATTAGATGCGGAGAGAATGTATCACACAGCGATTGAAATTTTTGTTCGACTCGTTTTGCCAACCATTAATGCCCGATGCAATCTTTCTTGTGACAATGATGCACGCAACAATCGAATTCTACAGTTTTGTCTAAGACAATCAAGAAGACATCGGGTATCAGCTATCAACGCATCACCGTGCAACACGTGGAACACTTTATGCAAAATAAAAATGGTCCGAGTCGATCGTAAGAAACCGAAACTGTATAAATACAAAAACCCGCCGACCGACTCTCAAGTAAAATTCGCGCAACCGTAGCCGTATTAAAGAACTTAATTGCGTCATCAAAATATCTTCTGCGTTTGTACACCTAACTTTTAAATACTTCCGATGTCTTCACAACTTTGTTTCATTTATTTTTATCATAAATGCAAAAAAATCTACGTATAAATGTTATAATAAATAATTTGAAATTGAGTTTCGTCTAGCGTGAACGAAAAATTTGTCGAGCAGTTTCACATGTTCTTCAAAATAGAATGACGTATCGTTATTAAATACTGTGTGACACATAATAAATAATTTCATTCCAAAAGATATAATACTTTGGCTTAAATCATTCATGAAAATAATTCAGCAAACAATTAAGAACATATTTGTTTTAAGTTTTGGGAACATACTTGAGTTAATGGCGTTTACGTTAATAACGGTTGGCAATGCGTTAAGTAGAGATACCCAGTGCGGTGACGTGAATCGCATGATCGATCGGTCGTGAATAGATCTTTAACGCTAAGATCGTGTACTTTGATGCACAGCACGGAAGAGCAGATTCTTTTGACTGACGCATAAATTCTAGGTGTCGAATATTCTTAACGAATACGTTATTGTCTGTTAAACAATGAATCCGTTCAACATTAATATTGTCAGAACATACATTAGGATAGATCAAATTTGTATATGTATATATACGTATATATGTATATGTATACAGAGGCGCGCTCATGTACACAGACGCTCACACCAAATATATGTCTGTGAAAATTACAAAGAAACGTGTATAGCGAACGAGCGGACTGTTTAACAGCTGACAAAACTGAAAACATTAACTGATGTTAAAAAGATCTCGGATCTCATCTTTAAAAGCAACGATATTTTGAGAGATCACTGGTACCCGATTACTATTGCTTAAAGTAACCATGATATTTGTAAGTATATTTGTAAGTATTCTATAGAACTAGATAATCATAATAATACAAAGTAACAACAGCAACGTTGAGTAAGTAATAGTTGTTATTAAACTCACGCTTATCTGTGCTAATCTTCTGTGAAATTGCACGAAGAACGCAATAAATTTATGTGTACTATTAACTTTGTGCTTTCTAGAATGTTTCGTTCGTGTAGAAGATTGGATTTCGATAAACGAAACAATTTCAAACGTATAATGACTTCGGCAATCTCTTCGGAATTCCTTCGCAACTTCATGAATAAAGATTCGACGAAGAGAAACACTTGGCTAGTTTAATCGAAAGAGTGATCGTAAAGATAGTACGTATCAAAATGAATCGAACAAAAACAAAATTATTTGATATGAACAATAAATTATTTCGCATGACACAAAACAGTCCTATCGGCTGATCGAGTACAAATCTATTTACTTGTACAATTTGAAAGTTTCACACGCAGAAGCACAATAATGTCAACGAGGAAATTTTAAACTTTATTTTCCTTATCTCAATTTACATGACGCTTAGATATTTCTCCACAAAACGCTCGTGCTTTCTACGAAACGATTGTTTTCACCAAACAAGCTTCACAGTTTTCAGAATAGTTATTAATGATAATTAATTTCAAATTGATTAAAGTTTGTAACACTTCAACGAGTACGAAACTCTCGTATCTAACAATCGACGAATATATTTTTTAAATATCTTGTTCCAGAAAAGTATCTAGAATAATGACTCTATAATGAATTATTAACATTAACACCAATTAGTATTATTTATAGCAAAGAGAAACTAACGTGAGGAAGAATAATAATTTCAGATGTAATCTTTTGTACAAGTAATAATGTTACTGGAGGTACTTTCAACGTATAATGTAACAGTTGAGTAGATCGACAAAGTATTGTAATCGACATGAAACGACATTGTTAAAAATCGAAAGCACGAGAGTACCGCGGGGAAAACAGATTTCAGATAATATATACGTACAGATTTTTAAACAATTCTAAATTATCGTCCGCATAATGCCCTACTACTTTTATTGTCTACACTAATAATTGAAATCATCTTGCATAGTACGGTTGCTAAACTGATGTAACTTGTCGATATCTTAAGTATGTGCCTACAAAACTGTACAAATAATGACGTATGATACGTGTATCGAGTATGCAATTTTGTTATAAATAACACATGCGCTACCGCTCAGAAGTTTCAAACCACAAACAACAATACATACTGATACGTACTTGAAGCTAATTGCATGTCGCTACGGAAAAATGACGACACTAAGCCGTGTTATCGTTCATATCGTATCTGTTATTGCACAAACTGTGGATATTGCAACTAGATCCGAATCATCAATTGTTATGAACATAAGTGACGATTAGACTGCGGATTTTATGCGTTTACGATAAAAATGGAGAGACATGAAACAATATAAATGAAGCTGTTCCTGTATTATTTCTAACCTTGCCTTACCCCTTGCCTTACAATATCGTGTGTGACTCGTGATGAAGATCCTGAACAGATTCTGATAAAAATGTATGTTAATAATTTTTTTTAAACCGAAGTAAAATTTTGGTTTTGTTAATATACAGCTATTGGAAAACATATAGGAATACAGTTTATATCAATATTCTCCTTTTTTAGGAAATTACGATCTACAAAAAAAGTTCTAATCGCTGAAACTCTAAAATAAATCGTAGACCAAGGGGTTAACACTAAACCTACCACCACCGGTCAGAATAACCGGTTCCAGATTTATCTTACAATTATTGGAATAATAAAAATGATTTCATAAGAATTGATTATATAAATATCTTTAATAGAACACGTATTATAATAGGAGCCGCACAAAGTCTAAATGAAATCGATCTTGTCATTTTTATAAGGGAACATGTACCAGTTACTTTTAAGGCTCGGTAGCTTTAGTGTATTAAGAAGAGAAACCGATTTTTATTTTGCTCCAGTTTGTCGCGATTGAGGTAGAGAATTTTTATTTTACATAAGGATCCGCAGTCTAGTGATGTATACAGGGTGTGCCAAAAATGTGCACTTCCTTGAAAGAGGCGATTCCTGAAGTCGGTTGAAGTAACATTTTCTGTTGCGGAAATGTTCTCTGAGGCTTCGTTAGGGAGCTATTAACGGAAAACACGGACCAATCAGAGCGCGGCTACAGCTGAGCGTGGCGTCCGCATTGGCCGAGCCGGGATCCGTCCGCTGAAGCCTCGCTCTGATTGGTCATTGTTTTTCGTTAACCGCTTCGTTCTCTTGGACATGTTATGTCGCGACGCCGATACTGTTTATACAGTAAATCCTCTATAAACGCAACAAGGCTGTACGCGATAAACGCAACAAAAATATCCCCTCGACTGTGTAATCTGATCTCGGCTCGGGTATATCGGTATAAACCATTACTAATGCAACACTGTTCACACGCGCTGTCCGTCTCTACGTTCGGTTCGGACTTTGGAGATAAAAAAATAGACTAAATCTCCCCCGAGGTTGTCGCGTCTATAGAGAATTTACTGTATAAGGTCACAGACAGAGTTGGGCAAAATTTATATTCAAATACAAATTTCGAATGACGAATAAAAGATAAAAAATTTGTATTCGTTATTCGAAGCTTCGAATAAGTCACAGACGACTTATCTCGCGACGCAATGCCGTTTGTGCGATGCCACGGACGCGTTATCCTGCGGTATATATATTAACGTATATGTATGTATATTAATCTTCGCAAGATAATGTGGGGTCTCAGCTTCAAATTTTTGAAAAGAATTGTTATATGAATAAAATTAAATCTGTTCGTTTACTTTTTATCCTGTGTTATTCTTTATCCCAAATTTATTAAAAACGAGGCTATTTGTGAAATTCATTTGTCGGGGTCTAAGAGACCCCACCTTACTATTTATGTGTTATTGTGAGCGAGATCCCGGGGATTCCCGAATCCCGATGCTTGGGACGGGATGGGAAAACTCGTATCAGGTCGGAACGGGATTCCGAAAATGCTCGGGTTTCCCAAGAATCTCTTCGGGATTTCTGATACTGTATGGAATCTTTTAATATTGTTTTTTAGTAAGAAATCCCGAACATCGTTCCCGTTCCCGTCCCGTCCCGGTCTCGCACACCTCTAGTTATTAGACTTTTGCGAGGATTAACAGCTCCTTAACGAACCTTGAAGAACATTTTCGCAAAGGAAAAAGTCACTTCAAATGACCTCAGGAAACACCCCATTCCAGGAGGAGCAACATTTTTGAGTCACCCAGTAGAGTAAATTCAAGCTTCCGATGTCCCATATTACCGACTCTTACATGTAACGAATTTATAATGTTTGCAAGAATTTGATACTGTTCGTCCCGATTTGATACTGTTTCTCCCTTATGAGCGGCAGATAATAATTCCTTTTCTCTGAGTATATATGGTGCATTGTACATATGTACATACCAAACTTCCTTAGAATTCACGGAACGTGTACGTACAAGTCCGAAGACTTGTACATTGCTTTCCATCGAAAAATACGTTCGTTAAATTTTCGCGTGTCATTAGAAGTTGAATCTGCAACTCTACACCACGTTCAATATGTATACTTTATCATGACGTTTGGGAACGTTGGACGTCGTCGAACATTCCCCAATTGTTATGAAATAAGATGAACAAATGGTAAATACGTGAAGTAGTTCCAATCAACATTTCTATTCTAACGTGACAATCATTTTCTCGTGTTGCCGTATAGTTACTTGACACCAGTGACATTCATAGCTGCGCATTTAGAAAATCGCCTTAGATTATAATACAGAACACGAGACTGCACCGAATCATCATTATTCTTCTCCGAAGAAATACTTTCATTTACTTTCATTAGTTTAAATACTTTCATTAGTTTCTAAAACCATCGTCGAGCAATGGTTTTGTTACGTATGTACTTAAAATCGTAAAAAGAAGGATGTCGTATGTCAAGTCTGTCCAACTCGCGGCCCGCGAGCCACATTTCACCCGTTCTCTCACTTCTTCATTCCGCTAAAGTGAGAGGTGACATTCCCCCACTACTTGACGCGGGAACCGTGTGGCGGCGACGAAGAAGTTGGACAGGCCTGTCGTATGTAACGAAACAGAGGATCGTTACTCTGTGTTGTATAACAATAAAATTTTAGTTTAAACGATTAAACGATTAACGTATTAACAATCCGTACAGTATTAACAATTACGAACAAATATTGTATAATATACTCTTCGAATCTTATAAACTTAAGCTTCCCACGTGACTAGTACACATTGTGTTCAGTAGATATTAAATTCATCGTACTCTTTACAAAAATGTTTTTAATGTCTCGGAGAAATTATTAATATAAATGTTTACTGACCGCAATGTGTTCAATGGATTTTTGTAACTTAAACGTTAAGTAGATTACTTTCAATCGATCTTTCCTTCTAACCGTATAACTTTTTCTTCCTATTTACTGTATCAAAGCCCTCAATATTTCATTTCCAATCGATCTATATATGGGCAAAATCATTTTAAAATATGTAGTCACGGTCGCAGATAAATGTAACTCTCTATTTTATTTATTGTTTAATATCCCACTAATTTGCACATTGGACTGACACCTCGTTCATATTCGCCTAGAAAATATTTTTATAATATTACTATTGAAATCATCCGCGATTGTTTCACTTCACATTTTCGGATTCGGCAGACAAATTCTTGAAAACACCTGCAGATCTCAAATTATTCATCGGAAATATTTATTCAATGTATGCAAAAGTTTTAATCTGTTTTCCAATTTTTTCATTTATCTATACGCAACTTACACAAGGTATGTTGCCCGTGAACGTTGGTTATTTAGGTACATCGATAGCGAATAAACAACTGCACAAAAAGGCGGAAGATTATAACCGTTACAGTTATAAATCATTCTACACGAACGACTGAAAAAGACTAAACCTTCTGCAAGCATCTAACAATTACAATTTAACAATTATCTGCAGCGTTTTCTGTGATCGTTCGTAAACACACGGAAATCGTTTCGTTCGATTAAAAATTCGGTAATGCGAACGAGTGAGAGCCCGAAGCGCGTGATTACAATTGTACGTAAAGCTAATCGTTTTCAAAGCGATACAGGGTGAACCAAAGAGAGTAAGCGCGATTCCAGGCCCTGTCGTTAACGTAGAGCGTTACCGTGTAATATTATAGTAACCTCTCGTCACCAGAGCTATTGTATCAGTACATCTGGAATTTACAAAACCTCGTTTCCCGTTTAATCAGCGCGTTGCGTTCGGCGCACCCCGTATTTCGTCCTTTATTGTCGAAAATTATCCTCGAAGCTATATATCCATATAAATATATCAGTATTATTGTTCGAACAGCATTGGAACTTATCCTACGTACTTTCTGTAGTGGTTACGATAAATTTATATCTCGAGTTCAATCCCACCGTTTGATTTCAGAATGGATAACGTGGAAAAGAGTTAGGCCAGTCACTACTTCAATCAATTACAAGTATAATACGTCTGGTACAGCGTCGTATAGCGTGCACCACGAGCCACGATTCCGAAAGAAAATGTTGCGTTCTGATCTCTTTCGGCAGAGCAGAGTCATCGGTATCACCGGGCAATCGGGTTGCGTTATAATTATACACGCAGGCTCATTGTTTATACAGAGTGTCCCACAAATGTTGTACTTCCTTGAAAGACGTGGTTCCTCAGGTCAATTTAAGTAACTTTTTCCTTTGCGAAAGTTTTCTCTGTGGTTCTGTTAACCCCTTGCCGTACCATTTTCTTTACAGTTACAGTGATTAAAACGTCTTTATGCACAATATGTCGTAGAAGGAGAAAGAAAATTTGTATTTTTTGTATGGCCACATTTATTTTAATGCTTAAATATTGATTACAAACGAATCAAATTTTATTTCATTTAAAAAGAAACGCGTAACATTCATATTTGTTAGACTTTGCTAAAAACCTTCATCACGAGTCTGGCTCGTCAAAGTACGGCAAGGGGTTAAGGAGATATTTACGAGCAACAGGGACCAATCAGAGCGCGGCTATTGCGGACCGATTCTGGTTGACCAATGCCAACACCACGCGTTGCGACACCTATGCTCTGATTAGTCCGTGTTTTTCGATAATAACTTTTTAACGAAGCCGCGGAGAACATTTTCGGAAAGGATAAAGTTACTTCATGACCTCGGAAATCACCCCTTTCAAGGAACTACAACATTTTTGAGACACCCTGCATATAGTCTCTCGTTTCTACAATGAAATATTCACCTCGTTTTCAATTATAAGTATCGTCGTAATATTGTCATAGATGTAGATTGATTATTTCAATTCAGTTTCTCGTTTTAACCGCCGTTTCATTTCTTCGTGGCGATAATTCCATTACGTTTTGAATCCTTAGCCGTTTACGTACTCTTAAAATATATTGGCCATTTGTATTTTCCGTGCGATTTTAAATAATTGTGCAATTTTTAACTGTGCAATTTTTGTTTCGTACTTTCTCCGCGATGTTCCATACACATCGATATGTATGTAGGTACTGTTTTAGGAATTCATTGTTTTGAGAATTACTTTCGTTTTAACATTAATATATCGTATGTCATAGTGGTCTCTGACACGCTTCTTTTTACTATCTCATTCTTTAGTTAGTTTGATTTGGTCGACGTTACTCGAAAAGAGTTAAACACCGTATCAAAAAATACTGCCTATTCGATGAACTTCTTACGCGAGACAACTTCGACTCCACTCCACCGTAAATAGAAAACGTACACGAATTGCCAGAAAAGTAGCCGGTTTAAATGCGTTGCGATTACATGCAATTGATGTAAATCATCCTCTTTCAGCGTTAGCGTTCCCATGATTCAATCACTGCAGATTTTTAATGCAAAATTGAAATTCCTTGAAGTAATTTAATACTGTGTTCTTTTTTAATTTAGTTTTAAAAAACTGCAGAACAGTCAGTCCAAATCATGACTGGAAAATGTAAATGATTATGTCTGCTTTAAAGTTTGTCTAATAAAATTGCGATTGCTATAGAAATGAACTTTTATGTTCATAGAAAATATTTACGGCATAACAACAAATTGTATAGTTACAAAATATTCTTTTATATACCCCAAAGGAAAATCTTAACGAAAACGACTCGGGCCGCTTTTATAGTCATCGGCAGAATTATTGTAAAAGTTTAAATCCTTTTAATATATTTTCTACTTTATATTTTACTCAATAATTTATTGTCTTTGACAAGTGCATAAAATCCGCAATCTAACGATTAGTATTAACAAACGATCGTTTGGGATCAACCGGATACTTTTCTAACAAACTATACAGGGTGTCCCAGTATTGTACACGCGTGGAGGGGTGAGTCTACAAGCAATAACAAGTCGAAAAGAAGGTGTATCATTTTTTTGTATAACGCCTGGTTTTTGGGAAAAATGAGTTTGAACATACGTCGCTTTCGAGAGTCTAACATTTGTAAGTAGAATCAGTAGGTCATGATCAGACGAATCGGACGACTCCTATCCAATAGCACGCGTGTGAATTTTCAAACTCGATTATCTCGAAAACGAGGCGTCAACTGACCAAAATGTATTCCATATTTTCGTCTTATTTTCATTTCCCCCTCCACGTATGTACCATCAATACAACATCCTGTAGATATTGCACTAGTCGACTCCCCCCGAACGTATTAGGTTAGTGCAAAAATAATTGAATGGCTGTTTAGTAAAAGAAAGTTTCATTCACTACTCTAGCCCAGGGGTCGGCAACCTTTTGAGTCGGAAGAGTCAAAAATTACAAGTGGCTGAGAGATAGAATCGGTGCCTAATCCTCGTTAATCGATTCAGAACGATTTTTAAATGTTTTTTTTTTTATAAAATAAATAATATTTGCGTATGGAACTAAAGAGCCGCAGCTTCACATCCAAAGAGCCGCATGTGGCTCGCGAGCCGCAAGTTGCCGACCCCTGCTCTAACCGATTCTCCCGTTATTGCAATGAGCAACGAATTATTTGACTATTAATAAGCATACTGCTCGACACTGGTTTCAAAAATTATCAGAGATAAAAGTCTTGGAGATGAAAAATCTCTCGCGCACGTCCTAATTGATAATGACGAACCAATGTCTATTATCGAAACAGATCCTCGAAAAACATCTCGAGTGTTCCAAAAATGTTGCATTTCCTAAGGTCGTTTGAAGTAACTTTTTCCTTAACGAAAATGTTCTCCGCGGCTCCGTTAAGGAGTTATTAACGAAAAACTCGGTCCAATCAGAGCGCAACGTTGACATTGGCCGGACCGGAATCCGTCCGCTGCTGCTGCGCTCTGATTGGTCCGTGTTTTTCGTTAATAATTCCTTAACGAAGCCAGGGAGAATATCTTCGTGAAGGAAAAAGTTATTTGAAATGACTTTAGGAATCATCCTTTTCAAGGAGATGCAACATTTTTGGATCAGCCTGTATGGCTTGAGATGTCACGAAGAAAAACCGCAATTATTTTTGCACCAGTCTAATGTTTGACGGTAATCGGAGGCGTAAAACTAGCATGGCTTTCGATTCAAACCGGACACGCGACTTTCTTCTGATAACGTAACGACGAATCGTTCCGCTTGACATTCGAGTGACAAATTCGTTGGCATGATGGCAGACATTCGCATCATGCGACGCGTGTTATTAGAATTTCCGGCTTTTCACCGAACGAAAGCAACGCGGACCCGAACACAGCGACACGAAAACCGCGAAATTATCTTTAAAGTACATCTTGCTATTATTGTCCGTATTGCCGGGTAACTATCGTTATTGTCAACCAAGCAATCGTGACTCTATTATTGTCTACGATAGTAGGCCCGTGCAAACTATTCCAGAAGCGTAACGGCTTTTTAACATAATACGTGGAACAACAAACACCCGATACGTTTTTCTATCCCAGGAGATTTCGTAATATCATAGCCAGACTGCGGATCTTCATGCAAAATAAAAATTGTTTATATTAATTCGAAACTCTGGGAGCCAAGTTCATTTCTTTTCTTAATAATTGTAATAAGCTGGAAGTAATGGAACAGTAATAAAACATTACTGTTTTGCATTTGATTTACTAGATTTTTGTTATAAATGCATTAAATCCGCAGACCGATCGTAGCTTTTAAAAATTGTTACGAGTGCTCTGATGTTATGTAAATCAATCGAAAATATCGCTTCGTCGTAAACGACAAAATAACTTTGCAACGTTAACCCTTCCTCTTGTGAATTTCTCGAATAAAGTATAAGTAGAAAGCTTGTCTTCGTGTTGTATTTTGTAGTAAACACGTAAAATTTTAGGTGTAGAAATTAGAAACTTTTTAGTCTAACTTCGTTTAAGAACGTGTACACAACATATTTCGAAACGTTGAATAATAGTCTGGGTGCTCTTATCTACACTTTCCACGTCCGTCGCTTCCTTATTCAGTTTATTTCGATCATTCATCACTGGTATTTTATTGAAAGATCGAAGAGTTAACGTTTTCCCTTAAACGAACGTCAACAACAAGCGGCCTACAAAACACTACTAGATTTTGTTGCGTCATTATAACACGTGCATAAGATTACAAAATATTATTGTCGGCACCACGAATCCTCGAAAAACTAAAGATTCCGAAGCGTACCATTAAAATCCTAGAAATTTCAACATACCCCTAGCTCTTTTTCTCCCGTTCACGATTATTTCCATTTATCGATCGTCGTACACGATGCCCTCAACGATATATATATATACAAACATACATATATATGCGCATATGTAATGATATAATTATGTCTTACAATATGTAAGGTGGTACGTGATGCTTGCTCACGAAAGGTTAATTACTCGTGAAAAATTAAGTACCGATCGTTACTTTATTCATTCGAAACTTTGTAAAACCGTTTCTAAACTTTTAGTAATTATTACTTTATTATTATTTATTTACTATTGTCTTCGCTTCGTGTATACAATCATCCAATTGTTAAAAATTTTGTTTAACAGGATAATGTTTCACGTATCTAAAACGCTACGACACATTATTTGTCGTAGGTTGAAAAACAAATCTTCGTTTGAAGATTTCGCACAGTTAGTAATTGTTCAATTGTTTATGTATTTCAACTGTAAACGGACCAAAAGTTCCTGATAGAACTATAGGTACCAAGTATTGCCTAACACATCGTTGAAGAGAACATATTCGGTACAGTATCCCTACTTTGTTCTTCACGAAGCAACCTTTTCGATTACACCAAGAATCACATCCCACCACGTATATCTTTCGACACTTGTGGGTACTAACCCATTCGTGTGCATTATAATTTTCATTATCTTCAACAATTCATATTATCCTATATTATTTACATGGAGAATATCAAGATTCGTATAATTATAGAATCAATTTTGCAATTTCTATTAAAATCTCTTCGCGTGCTTATCAGAAAGAACTACAAAAACGTGTATGGCTGTCGAACGAAAAGCTTGAGAAACATGAACGATCGAATGATGATCAATCTCGCGTGTTAGAAACTTTGTTGCGTCGTGGTTCGGTCGATGATGTGCCCATGGCGAAACACGTTATGTTTGTACAGCTCGTTAGTATTTGTTGTACAATTGCGAGAAGAAATTGATGTTATAGAATTCTGATGTAAAAGACTATAAAAAATGTCCAGCGAACAACATAAGCGCGTCACGTTCTTGTATGCGTGTAGGTGCAACGCGGTGAGTTGACTGCGAATGGTTAAGTATTTGGCAAGAGATCCAAAAGAATTGTTGCTAGAAATGTTTCCTGACACGAAGAGGAACCTTGCATAGCATATAGCTTTCCTGTATGTTCCAACGATAGTGGAAGTCAATCTTTAATTAAGTACAATACTGTTTTACTTGCACCATTTTCTGTCGTGAATTCGATTCAAGTCTGAAGTGTTTCTCATTCAGTAGAAGATCGAAGATTTAATTCCATTTCAATTATAAAATTTCTTCTGATCATTATCATTGTAGGCTAATTGTTACTTTTTCCACGCAGAAGGAATGTTAGATCAAACCTGATCGATCAAGGAAGATTTAGGCGTTCGCTTGACCCGTTCAATTATTATTACTTCACAGACTTCGATTGGATGATAATAAAATGATAACTTAATTTTTCTTATTAAATTTCTCTTCAACTTCCTTCAGGATTTTATAAGTATTATTACTTCACAACTTTCTGCTGATCGATAATACGATAAAAATGTAAAATAAAGTACGTAATCTAGACGAATTCACTGCAGAAAACTTTAGCGTACTGTTAAATAAAGAAATTCATTTAACCCGAAAATCTTCACCACGATTCATTGTTTATCTACGAACCAAAAAATTTCGATTTCAACCGTCTGCTCATAACTTGAACTCAGACATAATTGAAATAATGAATAAAGAAATCACGGATATTGTATATATATATATATATATATATATTTAATGCGCTTTGCATTATGAATCAATAACCCTTAAAAATGTATAGTGTAAATTGACTAGCTCCGCGAATTTTTGGGCAACGAAAAATGGGCTGGGATAATGTTAATACACAGTGCCCACGCGTGTCTCTGTATGTAACTTTATGATTCGATACTAAATGTATACAGTGTAGCATTGATCGATCGTTTCCGACTTGCGCTTCCCCCTCTATTCTCTATTATTGTTATTATTCCATTATTGAAGTTACCCGAGAACATTAATTATGCCTTCTATACTTTGTTAAAATTTTCCTGAGCACTTTCTTTCCTATCTGTTTCGCCTAGATCACCGTCCACTTTGAAATCATTTCCTTTCCTAACGGTATCTAATTCAATTTGCAATAACGCGTTTATGGTGCAACAATATTAATTGCATTGCGTATAACAAATTAGTACTCTCCCCGTTACCTGAAGTCGGATCTGAACCCCATAATAAAATATTATTTCTTTAGACGTAAGATTGTTTAATATTCATTTTTCAGTTTTTGAAATGGAGTTTCTTTGTTGTGAACATCAAATTCGACAATACAACATTTAAATCTTTCTATCGCTCGTATGCAGCAGAATTTTCCAGAAATTAATTAATTCTTGATTATGTCATAAATACTCTCTTCGATTCAATGTAATGGAAAACTTTCTCTAATCTTATCATGTTCCACTAATCTCAATTGTACGGACGATCGATCGACGTTCGACTGTACACATTCTATTAGGTATACTGCCGCGAAATGTATGTATATATACATTTATATATTATATTACGGTAATTACGATTCGCCCGCGAAACAATGCAACGGATTGGACGTTCCCATCGTTCCAATCAATATATTCTTGTTGTTTTTGACAACGTTCGTATAGAGATAACGAAATACATATACGTCTGTACATGTATGCGTGTCTGTGTGTATGCATACGTGTGTCAAATACATGTATATAATTATACGAAGTACAAACATCTAGGACAATGTATATAACGCGACTTGTTCCTAAGTTTTCGAACCCACGTTCGTACTTTCATGAATATACTTTCATCAAATTACATACGGTAGAACTCGATGTATCCGAACCGTAGCACCCTTGTATCCCCCGTAACCCTAACTGTACTAGGATCCCGAATGAATCGATTTTTCGACACGCCAGTGGTACCTAGAAATCCAAGCTAACACATTTATATTGACATGAACGTTCTTCCTCTTGTTGGATTTCTCAATCGTGATTTGCTGTTCAACCTCTTCGGCAAAATCGTTTTGATGTTTATTGCTCTATGGTATTTTTGTCTACTCGCGAAAAAACATATTGTGTACTCATAGCGCAGTTAATTATATAAATTATACAAAAATATGCACGTCAAATTGCATTCATTAATATTGTTTGCACTGAGAGTGGTACGCTTTCTATAAAATACGCGTTGCAATAAATCAATGTTCAGTTTTACAGCTTTGAGGATATGTTCGTAAGATGTTGAACTATAAGATAATGTAAACTTTAAGGAACTATCGTCTTATTTTTCATCGTGCAACCCGACATTCCTTGCTCGCAGTTCTCAAAGCAATGAGCGCGAAATCGAATAATACCGGAGTTGATTCTACTTACGAATACGAATTTCATAGCGTGGAAAGTGAAGAAAAGAAATGATTTCCGAAGAGATTGAACAGAAATAGTCTCGAAGGTCCGTTCCCCGGTGCGCAAGGTGAGAATTCACTCGAAGAAATCAGGTCCCAACAAATAGAGCTCTACGGTACTTTACGTCTTATCGTACTAATACTTTCATCGTGTTTTTATCACTTTCTTACAAGTATTTTTATACATTTCGAAATTCCATTAGGTTGGCCGCAGGTGTCCGCGACTATGTTTGAAACCTGAAAGGCTTGGATAACAACCTTCGTCTAAAGATACGATGCGTACCTGGATAAACATACTAAACGTGTTTTCCCTGGTCTCAACAATCCCTCAGAACAAGCATTCGTTTCCAAACGACGGATTAATTATCAGAGCCACGCCATTCTCGTCGTTAAAATATTGACGTATTGATAATTAATTCGTTCTAATCGTGGCGCGCGCGCGTTCGTTTATCATTAAATAAACCGGTGTTGTACTATGTCAAAATACACGTCTGAAGTGCAATGCCCGCGCGTATCCTCTCTTCGTCGCTTTTACGATCGACGACCGGCGTTTCCATTTTCTCAGTATTGGTTTCTTTTTATTGCTATGTTTCTAAAGTTTTATATCGCTGAGGTGTCTGCTATCGGCGTAATAAGAAACAAGAATAATAGAAAATACCTAAAAGTCTCAGCGGTCGTGCTGATCCTCCCTCGTAATTGCTTCTTCCAAACCTTCTAGTTATTGTCTTCAAAGAGTTATTGTCTGCGAAGGTTCAGCCGCCTTTTATTGTCTGCATGTACGACGCTTCTCTCAACAACAATTTGCTATCCGTAGAATGAAAATTCACGATAGGCTACTTCTATCCGTCTTCTCTTCTAGGCCAATTTCGCGAAATAATCCATTTTGTGAAAGTTCGTGACATTAAATCGATTCTTCAATATTATCAGGTATACCTTGCTATTACTTATTCCAATTCGACTCGGTGTACGAACTAGCTTCATACACTCTTGTATCTTCAGCTTTCTCAATTTGCACGTAGCTTCGTTTCTCTGCGATCAAGAAAGCTTCGTCTACTCCGGCCTGATTGAATTTATAATACTGTCGAGGAGCAGCCGTTTCCACGAGTTCGAGTTCTTGCGCGTTCTCCGACAGCACTGTACCCTGCACTCTTAGGTATTACGATGAAAAAAGAAAAAACCGTTCCAGATTTCATAGCTGCATACCTCAGAATACGAAGCCCGCGCTAGCTCAACAATACAGCTGGAAAAAGAACGTTGCAACTAATGGAGAACCGATCTCGGATTCTTTTCGCGTGCTTCTAGTACTTCCTCGGCTTATTGACTTCTAAACTGCCATTCTAGGATAAACTGAAGGAAACGAAAAGTGCGTTTTCGCGTGAAATTAGAATAGCAAATTATACTGCGCTCGTTGTCCCCCCCCCCCCCCCCCCCCCCCCCCCCCCCCCCCTTATGAATTAAGCAAATCCCATTCGAAGTATTTCCTCCAGTTCATCGGCCCTGATATGGTACGTGTGCGAATCCACGCGAAGCATGGATCAAGCAATTGGATTCCTTGATTAGAATAGACCAAACTGATAGAGAGAACGGCGATTGGCAGGGTGCAGGGAGACTCTCGCCAGGCCCAGAATCCGCGACGAAGTACCAGAAGCAATTACAAAATCAGCAGAAGCAATCAATCAAAGAATCCATCACGTTCAATTGACGGTTTCCTTCTCCAATCGATCCGGTATTGACAACTTTAGTTCCACTGTTGATTCTGCTGCGTCACATCGTATGCATAGTCGTCCGCGACTGGCGGCTGCACCAGAGACGCATTCACATCGGTGACGAAAGGGTTCGTTGAATAGAATGGGTTGTTGCTGTTGGTTTCCGTCGACCCGTAACTTATTACCGGTTTGTCCTGTTGGCCAACGTCCGACGGTTGTTGCTCGTAATTGTTCCAATCGTCGGCGGCATTCTCGCCCATGGATGGCTGCTTCTGCAAGAACATCCATTCTTCAGAATCTTTCTTGACAGCCCCACACGATTCTCCAAAATAATCCCACAATTTTCACATATTTTCGTTCTAAGCTTTAATCGATTTCATGACATCCATAGCTATTCAAATCCTTGCGTGTCAATGTTCTTTGACACATGTTTGAACCCACCCCTTGAAGATCAATCCCAGTATTATATAATTTTTAATTGGTTAACAGATACGGTATGATACAACGAAAGCTTATCTAAATTTTCAAATATTTAAGTCACTATAAAGACTAGTATAATCCACTAAAAAAAATACGTACAATAAACTCGGACTGCATGGTTTTCGGTGGCGGTGGAACCGGCGGTTTCGTTCGCCCGAATTCGTCCAGGGCGTTCCAGCTCTTTTGTTCCTCTGCAATAGGATCGGCCCATGGTTGCAATTCACCAGAACAAAAGATCCCATAGAACGTGACACCGAAGATGTGAACACACGCCGCCATTATGAAAACGTTCTTCCATCCCTGAGGATCCTGTAAAAAGAAATATCGTGGTCAGAATGATGTTACGATTAACTGGTTTTCAGTTCTACAAATTGAACCCTAATTTCTACAGGGTACAGGGTGTCCTATTTAGATCAATTCTCGTTATTTATAAACCTAGGAGTTTAGGATGAAAATCTACTTCACTCTTGTTGTTTGCAATGGAGATGCAGAATTTTAATATACTTGAACTTTTGCATATATACAGCAAATATAATTGATTTTTGTAGTCGAGCAAAGTCGCTTTTCCGAAATTTTCTGAATTGAACGAAATGTTTAGAAATAATATTTTTCGAATACCTTCTTTTCCGTGATGTTGTCTACAAAGAAAGGTACTAGAAGTCCAGCTATTGTGCCGATTCCATTCGACATTCCCATCAAAATACTGGCGTATCTGGGCGCGATGTCTAGATGGTTCACGTTAAAACCAGATATAGCGAAGCCGCTGCAAGCAACACCGACTGTGAGAGCGATGATTGCCGCTGTACCATTTTTGTGAACTGTCGCGTTCGCCATCACCAGGAAGCAGAGTGCCTCCATGCCGAAGCCACCGCAGTTAAACAATTTCCGTACGTTAGTGGTCGTTAGTATTCCACGTTTGCGAAGATGATCGGCTAGCAATCCTCCGCAGGGCACCACTGTCGTCATCAACAAGTGCGGAAGAGCCCCGACTACACCGGTCTAGAAAGACAATTGAACAAACATCGTTGATCTCTATTTGCAAATTTCACAGACTCCTACACAGCTTCCAATTATCTCACGGATAACCGTGAAGGCTAGATTGTTTTAATAACAGCACGTTTTTCATTTTGTTTCATGAATGCATAAAATCCGCAGTTTAGTAATTAGTTTATTAGATCCCGTTCGGATACGGCGGAAACCGCGCGGAGCATATTTACATTAGCTTTTTCATATTCGTTTACATCTGTCCGCGCAAACCAACAATCCGCCCTGTCTGAACGTCATATTAGCAATGAGATATTGGTAAGAGCATTGAAAAAAAGCTGACGATTGAACGTGATGACAATTGTTTCGTGCATGCATTTATAAAATATACAGTATCTTATACATTTACGTTTAATCATCGATGTCTTTACTATCATTTTCGTGTGTGATTATTCGTATAAATGTTTTGATCGCACCAGGAAATATTACTATTAGCATTACCTTTAAACGTTTGTACAGTTTAAGAGGGTAAGCTCTAGTTTCCAGGATTGCAATGGTGCGGGATGAGCCTTCTCATTTCTCGATAATGCAAAGATGGGGTCTTTCAGTAATCAAAAGCGCTAGATAAAAGATCAATCTAGGCCGCAATCGCCCTCAAAAGTCCTATTTTTACGTTTATGAGGCGTAATTTACATTATTCGGAAGCGTAAAGCTGCGCATGTAGCTATTTTCATAAAGTTGCAACATGTAGCAACATGCAGCTACATGCTGCCGAATAATGCAAATTACGCCTCGCAAACATAAAAATTGGACTTTTGAGCACGATCGCGGTCTAGGTTGATATTTTATCTAGCAGTTTTGACTACTGAGAAACCCCATCTTTGCATTATCGAGAAATGAGGAGGCGCATCCCGCATCCTTGCAATCCTAGAAACGAATCTACCTCCTTAAGATGTTACAATCAAGTTCTTAACAGTTTGGAGTGTATCCATGAATTTATTGCTCAATTAACAACAACTTGTGGGAATCGAGACCGTATGCGACAATGTACCTCCCGCAATGTGTTCATATAAAATAAACGATAAACTGTGAAGTAGAGTACTCACCTCGACCAGTTCCATCCCAAACGATTCCTGCATGAATCGAGATTGAAATAGCACCAGAAGATAGAAATTCCAAGATCTGCAAAAATTCGCCACGATAATAGCGTACACTGGCATGGATGTTAAGAATTTCCGCCAGGGCGTTGTGGAAAACGTTGGTACAGGTAATTGTGTTTGTCCTTGGCCAAGGGAATCTTCGATGTAGCGAAGCTCGCGTGTCGAGATGCAAGGATGCTGCGAGGGCTTCTCGAAGGCTAGCCACAACCAAATTGCGTACCAGCACAGCCCCACTACACCTGAAATTTTTATACGATTTTATATCTTCCGGCTCATTGGCTGATTCACGTTCGTACTCAACAATACTACGTAAATATGAGATACGCGTATGTTTAAAGTAGAGTTTACGATTTTGGACGTGTGCCGAAAGGACACAGGCACACGTAATCCGTGAATCGTGTGTTCGCGAATTAAGTATCCGCGTTCTTAACACTGGTGTAATTGTGTATTCTATTTCCTGTGTACACCATACACGGATATAGAAATCCGTGTTATTTTTCTACACGCTATATCACCATGTTTACATTCGGTTTACGAAACCAGTCCGATTTATGTATGTATGTTGTGTTCGGGCTCATTTTAATCAGACAAATCTGAACAATCCGCTGATTGATATACATGTGGAAGGTCTAAACTCCCGCCAAAGTAGACGAAACGCGCGTCCCGCGAAGAACAGACGAATAACGTCGGGACAAAAGGGTCGAATCGGCCGAATATCGTCGATAGAAGAGGCGAGGAAGAGACGATCTCGAGCAGTTTCACGCCGCGCCGGTCGTCACCTTGTACACTTGATCCTTGTTCCATCCTTTTATTATTTTATTGAAAATAGTATTCGTTACGAGTCGACTCCTTCATTGATCCCTGCCCGCGTAGATCGATTGGTTAACTCGATCGCAAATATCATATAAAATAGGGAAATCCTGCATACATATGTATATTCAAAATAAAATATAACATATTATGTAGCATGATACTCGGTATCAGAACAGTTCAAACACATTTGTGGTGATTTTGGACAATTAGGACAATATGTTGTAGTTTTTTTTATTAGATTGTAACCATGCGATAAGTATAAAACATCCGAAACATAATCAATACCGATACCTCAACCGACACCTCAATTAATATCTCAATCGATATCCCCACGACACGCTGATAAGAAAACCATTCGATAGATAATTCACCTGAGACCCAATCGATACTCCCTACGATGCGCCGATAAGACCCAGTATATATGCTCGGTGAACCACTGTAACAATGGTAATAAAAAGATTGTCTTTTCCCACGAGCACATCTCATTTCGCTTCACCTCACCTCTTAAGAGTCATAAGATATATCTCTTCGCGAGTTAATCTTTCTTTTATTTCATTCGCGGCAAAGTACGAGTGTCAGTTCGACGACTATATATGTTAGTTTTCTACTTTCCTCGATTGTGCCGCGTGACAAGATCACCGATCATCGTTGCCATTCCAGTTAATGGCATATTACCAAAAATTCGGAATATCTTTAACACGTTCTTCGCCCAGCGTGAATTTGTCGAGTTTCTCGCGAGGTCGAAATCTGATGTAAACACAAAATCTGACGTAAACAGAGCGATTATATATATATATTGTACATATATTCTTATTTCTTAGTTCTATTTACTATCAGATTTCGACCTCGCGAGAAACTCGACAAATTCACGCTGGGCGAAGAATGTGTTAAAGATATTCCGAATTTCTTACAAGGGATTGAAGTTATCCACAAAATATTCTTACAAAAGTTATTTGACATAAAGGAGGACATTGTGTGGTATGAATAAACTGTAAATGGTTGATAATGTGAACAATGTTTCATTGCTGAAAACGTAACTACAGAGTGAATCCTTAAAGTTTGAAGCAGTTCATTGTTAATTTTTCTTCGCCATACACAGTAAGTGAACTTAGGATAATTTCGGGATAGATGCACCATTGGGAGAGATGCACCAGTTTTTATTCTGGCAATACTGGACGATTTTCAACTGTTTTTCGCGTGTCATTTACATCGTATTAACCTATGCAAATAACCTCGTTTCGAAGAACACGTGTATCACATCATTTACGTGTAACAGAAGCATAAAAACTTCTTAGTGCTCCGAACTCCTGACGAAATATTTTTGTTAGTGGTAAATACAAATGTTATTACGTTCTTATTGTACGGTTTTAACTATCGGTATCGACTTAAATAGAGACAATGGTTTCTCCTTTACGATTTTTCATCGTGTTATGACAAAACTTTTTGTACTGGATCTCTTGTTTTTATATAAGTGCATCTCTCCCTCAATTTAGGGATAGACGCACCAGTAATTTATGTACAGTGACTCCCACTAATATTCGGGCACTCTTAAAAAGACGATAACATTTTTAATATTGTATTATACGATTTCAACCTTTTTCGAGAAGCTAGAGAAATTAGTTTGTTACAGGATGTGAAAAAAGAATTTTTTCAGAAATTCCATTGATCGGAATTGTAGAAAAAATACTAAAAGTTGCGTTTTACAACTTTTTTATGTGGGCCTATATTGAAAACTTGAAAACTTGTAGATCTGTGTCAATTATATGCACTGTGAAAGTTCCATCGAAATCGGTCGATGCGGGAAAAAACGACAGGCATTGAAAGATGTAAGAATCCTTAGATTTACTGCAGTTATAGGCGGAAAATCGTGAAAATCTGCAATTTTTACCATCTTTAAACGTTTATAGCTCATTGCAACGTCGACCGATTTTGACGAAATTTTCAGGATAATGTTTAATTGACACAGATCTACAAAACACATTTTTTCTATTTTCAATAAGGCCGCATAAAAAAGTTGTAAAATGCAACATTTTTTATACAATTCCGATCAATTTCAATTTTTGAAAAAATTTTCTTTCACATCCTGTAGCAAACTAATTGCTCTAGCTTCCCAAAAAAAGTTCAAATCGTATAGTACAATATTTAAAAAGTTATCGTCTTTTTAACACTAGGTTTACGGGACCCGTCAAGATGACGGGTTCTAATATTCTTAATTTGCAATTATTAAGATTGTAAAGATGGTTCCCTGAGGAATTATTTAGCAAATTTATTTCTTTGGGTATATATTATTGGAAAAATGGCCAAAAATTTGTATAGACACATGCTTGTTATGTTTATAAAATAATGTGAAATAGGTATTTCTAGAGCTCCGTAAACCTAGTGTTAAGAGTGTCCGAATATTAGTGGGAGTCACTATAAGTATACTAGGCACTTAGGCATTCGTTTTCGTCAGGAGCATCCCTTTTTCAATTAATTACAAAGCGCTAAATTGAATCTGAGACTTGTTTGACACACTATTTGTTAACATCATACACTTTAATTAATTAGTATTGGTAATTATTTAGAAAGAGGTACTCCTCTCCGATTTTGATGAAATTTAAATTTGTCATAAATTTCGAGATTTTGAACAACTTCTTCCTGTTCATATATGAGGGGGTCTCATTTAGTTTTCGAGATATTTGCAAAAAACTATTGCTAGTACTGAATTGAATTTTCCGTATTCGTGCACGCTCCATGAAACATGTACAATGTATACTACTTTATGTAACATGTGTGGCACAGAAAAAATAATAAAAACGTGGTAAAAGAACAGAAGTAGGGAGAAGAGGCTATAAATAAAGGAGTGCGTCTATCCCCAATTAGGAGTGCATCTAACCCCAGGCCCTAGGGAGAGATGCACTTTTTCGAACTTTTTTTAGCAATATTAAAATATTAATATATATTAATATATTAATATATTGATATAAAAATTTTACTCACATTTAACGTTATATTTTATTAAAGAGATTTAAATAAACAATTCAACTATGCCTGTCTACACTTTGAATTCTTTTTAATAAAATTTTGATAAACAGAAAACAAAATGTGGTGCATCTATCCCGAAATTACCCTATCTTTTAACTTTTACTCATTTGACAAGATTTAATCCTGTATTATCTATTCAACTATATTTCTCGAAATGTTTATCTACTTTCCTCTTTTCTAGGAAGTGACAATAAAAGGCAGATAACGTTGTGCGCGTTGGTATATTGATAGTATGTACATACAGTCATATTAAAGAATAGACTATCAGTCATATTGCGCATCATTCGCGCGGTAACACATTACTGGAATAAGGGAGAAGAATCACAGTCGATTTTATTGTGCAGTGAAAGCTAATGAATATCAAACAACATGGGTATCCGAGGTTTAACAACTTACATAAACAAGTATTCAAGTCATTGCCTGCAAGATTATGAACTACAGAATACGTATTTGGTCATCGATGGTAACAACATATGTTACCAAATATATTACAAATACGATAATACGACATCCTTATGTGGTGGAGACTACAACGTATACGAGGAGGCCATAATCAATTTCTTTGATAATCTGCTAGCATGTAAGGTGATACCATTAGTATTACTAGATGGTGGATATGAAATCTCAAAAATGGATACAATTCTAAAGAGATGTAGAGACAGGCAAGATAATATATCGTCTTTAACTATACATCAAAAAGGGGAAAAGGTACCTCCTTTGCACTTGTTGAATATTTTCAAACAAGCGTTAAGAAAAAAGAATATTCGTCATGCACAATGTTTGTTTGAAGCCGATGGGACTATAGCTGCAGTAGCCAAAATATTAAAGTGTCCCGTACTCAGTCGTGACTCTGACTTTTATATATATGGAACATTCTATATACCGTTCGATACGTTAAGTTCTTATGTAGTCAGAAATTCTGACAATAGAAAAGTAATTCGTTGTAAACTTTATCATCATATATATTTATTAAACAGTTTTAAGGGGTTGAATCATCATACATTATCTCTAGCTGCAGTACTACTTGGAGATGAGAAGATAAACCCAGAGATGTTAAAAAACGTGTTTCATAAACTACGTGAACTAGAAAGAAACACGCATATTATAGGAAAAACTTTAAAGTGGTTGAGTAAACATACGGTAGAAGAAGCAATTATTGAAATTCTAAGTGGAATACCAAAATCAATGAGACAACAAATATTAGATATAATAGAAAGGGTTATCAATGATTATACATGTATAAATGTACCTGCAGCAGTGCTTGCAACTTTAAGTATTCCTAAATATACCATAGATTTTATACCAATTTTTAAATATAAGAGAAATATTGAAGATATCAAATTCACTGGAATATATAATGAGCATCACTTCGAAACAATTGGCAACAATAGAAATGAATTAACTAAAATAAAAAATATACTTGTTGAACACAGGACTGTTCAAAACGGCAATAATTCAATCATTAACAAGTTGCCTACATGGTTTGTAGATGAAATGTCTACAGCTATACTTTCAGCAACTTTGATGGATTTGATAGATAAACATGTGGATATATTTCCTCTACAAATAGAAGACGTGAGACGTCCTACAAGCAGTCTGATTGCATTAAAAATTGTTAGAGTTATATATGGACTTTTGTCTTCGATAGTAGACCAGAAGAGAACCTCTCTGAAGTATGTATTTAGAGATAAAAATATCAATTTCATATGTAATGAATTAGAAGGGACTAGAACAGTACGTTTATCAAGTCTTAGAGAGCTTTCAATAATAAAACGCAAAGATATTTTAGATGACACACTCGGGGTTAGGAACATGGAATGTATTGATGAACTTTTACCAGAATGGAAGTTATATATTGCTTGCATTAAGTATTGGTCTGACCAAGAGGAGATCTTCAAATCTGATAAATGTTATGCATTATCCATAATTCTCTGTATCTTATATAACATTTGTTGTACCAAAAAGTTTTCGAAAGATAAAAGTCAGGCGCATGATTGTAAACCGAATTATTCGGAGAATATAGTCATAGAGGCTTACAGAAAAATTGATCTGAAGAATTGTACTACAGCAGTTCAATATTTTACACGTCATTCTCGAGAGAACCAGAGAATAATCAATACGAAAAAAGTTAATATTTCTATTGTACATGCATTCGCACAATTTCAGATATGTTTATCATATGCTATGGATTTGAATGCACTGTTAGGATTCCCTTATGAAGAGCCACTCATAGCTGATTTGTTTAACGGTACTTTCCTGTACAACCTATGTACCGAATTACAACTGCACAAAGACATACCCAAATATATAAATCTAGTGCTTAAAGATTCTCCGACTATCTTAACAATGTTTAACATATTGACATTGAAAGTAAGCTCATTGCTTAAGTAATTTTGTATAAGGTTATTGATACAATAAACTAAACATTTTATTATTATTATTAAATAAAACACATTTATGTGTCTGCTGCATTATCTACCTTTAACAGGAACAATAAAGTAAATGTTCTATCAACTTATTTGTTATTTAATACTAGACTGCGAATTTTATGCATTTATGACGAAAATCGGTGGATGTAATTTAAAACAGTAAAAACTTTAACACAATTTAACAACGCCCATATGTTATTCTCGATTTATTAAAATTGTTGAAAATAGACAGAAAGTTTTATATGGTTTCTGTGTCTTGCAATTAATGAAGACAATTTTTATTTTGCATAAAGGTCCGCAGTCTATTTATTACTAACCAAATATGTAACACCATTTTACTCGTCTTACAAAATCAGTCACAAAAAATAGCAAAATTGTTATAAATATATATTCATATTTCATAGTTATAGATACATTTACGTTCAATTTAAGAGTAGACTTATACAGGCTGAGTCTCGTAACGTGACGATCTCAAATAATTATTTGTTGTACGAAAAAATGTTTCGAACAAACGTTGCATGGTTTCCTGGGGGACACACAGTACTCTAATCTGTTTTTTAGTAGTTTGCTTTTTTATCGAGATATGGAGGTCACCTTCAGTTTTAAATGGAATGTCTAATATTTTTTCTAGGATAAATTATGAAATTCTGCGTAAAGAGTATTATACAAAGTGGGACTTAAAATGAATAATTATACCGAGATATTTTTAAAACAAGTTTTATTTCACGCGGTGTTCAAAGTACTATCCATTGCAATCAATACACTTGTGTAACCGAATTACACTATCCAATAAATTTCAACTTTCTTTGACTTTCCGATTTTTACGATTTCCAATCTACCTTTAATTTTTCTCCTAGAAGCAACAGTTTTTGAGAAATTTGATTTTTAAAAAAGTCAAGCCATTTCTCAACTTTAAACAAATATTGTGATGTCATTATTAAAGATTTTCGTTTCAAATATAATTTATTTGTTTCTTAACTTTTGTTAAGAAGCGTATACACGTGTATGTATATTGTACATATGGTGAAGCATTCAGCCCTTAACCTTTCGAGAACCGGAATATCTATACATATGCAGACGCACGAAAGAATGAATTGATTGCGTACGTAAAAACACGTACGTATTGCGTACGTAAAAATCCAGCAAATATCTTACCGTAGAAATAAAATGGCGCTGACCATCCGAACCATTGGCACAGGAAACCCGAAAGCGGCATTCCAATAACTAACGCAGCATACGATCCACAAAATGCTAACGTTGCCAATCGCGATCTTTCCAAGGGTGGCGCCCAATATTTCCAAATACCATGGCATGCTGGATACGTTACACCCTGATCAAACAGAAAATCATTCGTTCTCGTAAATTGCGTAGGAGTTACCGTCATTAAAGGGATGCAGCACAACTCCAAAAAATCGATTCTGGATTCTTCGTGCTATGCGAGCATTTGATACAATTTTATGTACATATTCGTTTATACGTAATTATTAGACTGGGGATATTATGCGTCCCTTAAAACGTTCAGAATCTTACCTCCGCCAATCCTTTTAGGATTTGAACGAGTATGTCGACGATGGGATCTACTTTCAATGCACCAGGCACCAATAAGTTCAAGAAAGATGATACGCCAATCGCGAGCCCGAATATTTTGTTCGCGGGATAGAGTGAAGCAAGGAACCCTCCTGGCACCTGGGTCACAAGGTAGCCCCAGAAAAACGATGAGTCCAGGGTACTCTCGGTGGCGATTGTCCAGTTGAACATGAGAGTGTGGTTGTCGCCTACAGTACTGTTCTTCATCACTGTTTTCGCCATGGTCATGTTACACCTCATGCCAAACGATATTATAAATCCTGCAACAGTTATCAACTCCTGTACCTAAGTGAATTTTACAATATCAACCTTTCAAACACTCGAAACCAATTCTCCTTTATACTTTTCGAGGTGTTAACCACTAAAACCCGAGATCCAAGACGATCTTTAATGATTAAACGTTCGGGAGAATAGAATTTTATTTCAACTTCAGAGAAAGGACATTCATGCCCAACAAATTTTCTTAAAAGGAAACAAGTAAGAAAAAGATTCGGAGACTCACCTACGCAGGCCAATGTTGCAATGGTGTATCTTTTCGATAAACAGGGACATTCTGGCTTGCAGTAAGTATCGATATGACGCAGTGGGGGCCTTTCATGTTCTGCAAATGATTCGTACGAACCCTGTCTACTGTATCCTCTTTCATCTTCTTCGAACCCTTTATTGTCCTTGCTCCCCTCGCGGGGCATTTCGAATTCCTCGTAGGCAGCATTATCTCTTCTAAACCTAGAGTCACACATCGTTCCATCAGAAAATTTCTTCGTTCACGAGGACCGTTCATTTTCTTTATGTTGTTTGGAAATTTATGCATATCGGAAACTTCAACAAAGCTATCAAACACCTCTTTCGATTGCTTTCTCATCCTCCTAATTTTTTCAATACACAGAATGTTTCACTTACGACTGAAACTTCGTACGTGTATACTGACTCCCGTCAATATTCGGACACTCTTAAAAAGACGATACCTTCTTTAATATTGAACCATACGTCTCGATTTCTTTTTTTATTGAGAAGTTAGAACAATTAGTTTATCACACGATGTGAACAAATTTTCTTCTCAAAAATTGCAATTGGTCGGAATTGCAGAGGAAATATCTTTTTTATGTGGGCCCATATTGAAAATTTAAAAACTACTATGCTATAGTGACACGTGTACTCTCACGTGATGAATTTTGGAAGCCCACAAGACTCTTAAAAATCTCGAGTTACGTCATTGTCGCGGCGAACGAGTCGCGTAACAAGCAAAGCAATTAGCCGTCAAAGGAAAAGATAGTCCGTCGATTTGTGCGCATGATCGTATTCCAATGCACCAGTTGAAGATACTCTTAAACGATTTTTCATCTCTGGTTAGATGATACACGAGCATGCGTAACATTACCCAGCAAGTTTTTGCGACGCCTTCGATTTGATGTTGTCGCAGGCCCCGAGGACCGCCGCCGCAAATCTGGACATTTTCCAATTATTGGGGTTGCTCTCAGGCCGGAAATGGTTGTGGTAGTAGTTGGCAGCCCCTGAAGAAAAGCAACGGAGCATTTGTAATATTAGATCACGTTTACATTTTTCCGAAATACTTCAATACTTCAATTTTCTACTTCCCATTCCATTGTAAGATAATGTACCTTTTTTGTTCACGGAAACAGATTCAATTAGAGATTCAATGATTGATGAAATGAAAGCTAGGTGAAATATCAAACTCTTCTCGTCAATTGATTAAAACTATTAACGAAAGAAATACATGTTAGTTATCCAGAGCAGCATGAACCCCTGTCGATGCAAGAGTGTCAACGAATGTTCTATTTCGAAAATAACAAGTGCAAGGAGATGATTCTCATGTTCGTCTTTGACCTGTTTTCAAACAACATGGACGATCCGAAATTCCAGTCCGTCCTCTTTCGGCTGTGCTCTCTCCTTTAAACGCCTACGCCTATATCGAGGCGTATTCGTTCCCTGTATAGTCACAGGGGGAACCTCGGAGTAGGGCTGTTTATTTGGAGTGGTAGTCTCTCCAGCCCTAATCCCCGAATTCTCCGGGGAACGTCTTCGGAGGGTGGCAAATGCGAGAAGAGACGCGCAGCCTGTCTCTGGGTCATATTTTTCATTTGAGCTTTTCACCGAAACGTTTTTTCGAGGGTTGGGACGAAACTTGATTAGAGTTAAGCGAGGAGTTTTCAACGTTAACGTTTAACGCTCTCGTCGAGAGAGAATTCGAAGAGAAACGAAACCGTGGAATACCTTGCATCGCTATAAATTTTCATTTTTCCTTCAACAAAATTTTTTTTCTAAAAATTCCTAATTTCATTTCGTGGAGCAGATCGATCGAAGCGTTTCGAACCCCGAAGCAATCATGCTTTCAGCTAAACAAAACATGGCAGACGCACTTATCGAGTCGATCGTAAAGAGACGTGTCATGGGACAATGGCACTCGGATATTAAAACGGCACGTGACAGACAATAGACGCAAAATGCGCAGCACGTGCGTTAACGAATTGGGGTGGAACAGCGAAGATGGAAACGGCCGATTTCACTTGAGAGTGCCCTATCCCGTACAATGGGAGCGGATCATTTTTCGGACTCGATTTCAAACAGAAAGCTAGGCGACACGCAGTTAAAAAATTTTTGCAGATGATTTTACACATTTCTGATAACATTGAGTTTATAAAGTTTGGAGCAGTAGGAAGATTCAAAGAATTTAGCACTGGAGCTGCCGAGCCTGTCGAAATGACGGATTTCAGATTTGTTCATTTACAGTTATTAACATATTATAACGTACTTCTTTAGTTCAATACATATTATCATAAAAATCGTATGAAATCTGAATCATTTGCGAACTACTGATTCAAATTAATAAAGAAAGAAGTTCCTCATTTGTTTCTATCTCTTGAAATTGAGGCAGAAAATTTTTGTTTCGCACAGAAATTAGCAGATTGATGTTGATAAAACAATGCTCTTCATTCGTAAAATAGAACTCTTGAAGTATATAATTATCTACGACCAAAACTTTTAGGCAAATTAGTTTGTTTTCATAGACATCGTCGTGCACAAAATTAACCACGTTTTCGAAGATTGTTAGTTGAAAGATTTGTCATAATCGTGGAATATACTCGAACCTGTATTTTATGCCTGTATTTTACTGTTTGAAATTTGAGCTTTTGCAATCAACCCATACGAATTAGATTCATTCAAATCCTTACGCAATAATTTCTTCTCACTATCTTCGAACACACGTCTTCAAAAAATTAGAATTTCTACATTTATAACTTTGTATAAAAATGGACCCAAGTCCCGGCATCCGAGGATTAAAGAATGCCACATAATTTCGTTAAAACTTGTTAACAAAACGATGAAAATGTCATCACTGCAATATTACTGGTATCGCCCACAACGTTGCCGCCATACAAGCATAAAAACAAAACTATAATTCTCGCGATGTACAGGAGTCTTCCAAGAGGAGCCGAGCCGAACGAGCGAGTCTGGAGTCCGATCTCACCAGATCAATACAAAAAAAGTCGCTGACATCCTTTCGATCTCGGACAAGTTCGCAAGATCTCCGGATCTGTCACTGCACTTGACCAGAATCACGATGCGAACAAACGAAACGAACCGATCCGAACCGAAATCTCGAAAACGATCACTGTCACACACAAGCAACTCGTTGCTCACTCGATGATCCAAGGGGGCTCATCATTCCGTTCAATAATTAATCCTCGAAATTTCGGGAGGCATTTCGCCGACGGGGGATTCACTACAATAGCAATACGATGTCACACTTATTGGGGATCACTGTGAAGGAAATTCGGATTCGCGATTGGGACGTTGGTTTTTTGAGAAATCGGCAAACTCGGTAGTTAGAAGGGATTCGGGATTGCGAGATGAAGAAGAGAAACATAATCCTCAAATTTTCGGGAGGCATTTCGCCGATGGGGGATTCACAATAATAGCAATACAATGTCACACTTATTGGGGATCACTGTGCGTATGGATTCTGGACACAAACGTCTTCAAATTGTTAGGGATCTCTTTTCTTGGGGGTACAGGCGGAATCACTCCATCACGATTGGACCCTGATTTTTTCGGAAATCGACGAAATTTGGTGATTGAAGTGAATTTGGAATTCGGTGATGAAGTTTCTCTTCTTAGGAAACACAGATAGAACCACTCCTTCGCCATCGGTTTCCTCGAAAATCGGCGAATTCGGTGGTCAAATGGGATTCGAGATGCGAGATGAATTAGAGAAAGATATTTTCCAAAATTTCCGGAGGCATTTCGACGACGGGGGATTGACACACATATAGCGACACGATATCACACTTATTGAGGATCACTGTGCTATACTTGACACAAGCGTCTCCAAATTCTGACGGTCGGGACGTCGAACAGATGATTTTTTCTTTAAAAAATTGACGAATCTAGTGGTTGAAAGGGATTGGGAATTGCGAGACGAAGAAGTAAAATATAAAACGTGCAATGATCTTCAAAATTGGAGGAGACAATTCCTCGACGGGGGATTCACACTTATAACGATACGATGTCACACTTATTGAGGATCACTGTGCGTAAGGATTCTTGCCGCGGTCGTCTTACAATCGTTAGGGGATCTCTCTCTTTGGGGGGCGTAGATGGAACCACTCCTCCGCGATCGTTTTTTTCGAAAATCGGCGAATTCGGTGGTCGAAGGGGATTTGGAATTTCGAGAAAAAGAAGAGAATGATGAAGAAAAAGAAGAGGAGATGGGAACACTCACCAATAATTAAGTCCAGATATGGTTACGAGAGGAGCGGGTAGCGGTAGCGCGCGGGGTACGCGACGGAGAACGTCGTCGACGTCGCCTGACGTCGTCGGCGGCGGCGTTCACGGCAGCAGCAGGGTACAGCGAGTTCAGCTGGTGGTCACGGCGTCCGCGCAGCCCAGCGTCACGACGCCATTGGCCTGGACCCGCCGACGCATCGATACTGTCGTCCAATCCAAGCCGGTTGCAACCCCTTCGGATCGACCCCAGGCGGGGCTTTGTACCCCGATACTACTGACGCTTTTGCAACAATAAAACGTTACGCAGGAACAGGAATCGTAACGGTATTAACATTAATGTCCGTGCATCGTCAACCCGGCTACGAAAACGTGGCGAACATCTCCCTCCCTCTTCCCAAAGCTTATTCATGTAACTGACGATAATTTTCAGGCTCGGGGGCGCAACGCATTAACTGGTCACCGACTGTCACGGGGGACGATCGCTGAAAAATGGGTTAGCCGAAGCTGATCGATCTAGTTTTTACGAATGACACGCGGTAGGACGATATACTAGGTGTACATAGAGTGACTCGCATAATTGATCACACGCACAGTCAGAATTATTTTTTTTTCTATAAATGGGCCGAACAATTTCAGTCTTTCGACAAAGCTACGAGGACTGGTTTAGTAGATGATGCGTAATGGGCATCATTGGAAAAATTGAGCTTAGTCGGAATTGTGAAACATCAATTTAAATGTAAATTGTTACGAATCTTCAAATTTCCATATTCATAAGATCGCACAGGATATCGAAAGTTTTTCTAGATTTGACGTACGAGTGAGCAGTCCTCTCGTACAGAAATACGTCTGATTAAAATCGGCTGATTTCCCTGCACGGGAAATGACGTACGTGTCTCGATCGTCTGACAACAAAGTCTATCTCTACTTCAGTGAATTCTACACTTATGTTAGGGGCATACGCGAATCGTTCGTAATGTTTAGTTTAAACATGTTTAATTTCCAAACATTCGTTGCAACAACAAAACACGGCAGGTAAATCCTTGGTTATACTACTCCCCAGATATTGTTGTATACTTTGTTGTACGACCACAGGCATGGTTAAAAGACGGATTCTTATGGAAAATTATTTGCATTAATTGCTAGACACAAGAGCTAGATAAGCATTAGTTCCTTTTCTTAACAATTTGGTACCTGATAGCAGTATTTTTATCAGGTCGTTAAGTATGAAACTTGACAAAGAAAACGCAAAAATCTTGACATTTGTAAAGTTTCATACTTAACGACCTGATAAATTCATTAAATGTGTTTACTGTTTCATATTTGATCTATTCAGTTTTATAAACGCATAAAAATAATAGAATAACTAAAGAAGAAATTTCCATTTGGGTCCTGTGTCTTGCAATCAATGCAAACATCTTTTATTTTGCATGAAGATTCGCAGTCTAATGATTACGGGATTAGATATCATTCGAGCCATTCAATTTTACAATAGACACGAGGAATATTGAAGATCGTGAATGGTCTTAATTTTTTGGCCAGGGGCTGTAAGCAGTTTGCAGAATGTCCTTCGGGGTTCCCTTGGGGAAATCGCGAAGGGATAGGGATCAGGAGAGGACAAGGGAGAAAATCAGGGGTGCAGACAGCTCAAATCTTTCGCTAGCCGTTAGGAGTCGACTTGCATTGTTACAAACACAGAGTGTTGGTACTGGTGTGGGTACCCTCTCCAGTGGTTGCCAGGAAATATCGATCTGGCCAGAGGGATGGATGCTGATGCTCTCAATGGTTGGTCTACAATACTTTATCTCCTCTGCGGAGTCCGCACGCCTCAAATAACTCGGGGTTTTCACTATCGTTCGCGGCAAGAAACCGGCAGGAAATTTTCATTGCCGAACACTTATCCCGCCATTGATTCACCACGGAGTTTCATGCTTATCGATCAGCTCTGAACAACATCATCGAATTGGTCATTAATCAGAAATCCATTTATGCACGATTATAATCAGCCGATGGGGATCATCCGTGCATACGTACGTATACAGTAAGTGATCGAATTATTGCGAATCGACGGAGAAATGACATATTCTATGGTTTTGGTATTATTACGATTCTATATTCGATAATAATCTGCGTAAACTAATTAAAGAGCAGGTAGTTTCTTATTGTAGGAATAGTATACATCTTAGATTTATATTAGGTATACAAATTAATTCGTTGCCCTCACAAATATTCAATTTTGACTTTGTTCTACAATTATCACATGTTTTACTGGATTCAACAGCCAACCTGGAAAATTGTTTTGTAGAGTCTTGATCGTTCGTAGACGAACAATAAATGTATGAATACGATTTTGTTCGAGTGAAGAGTGAGAATGACGAAATTGTTTTTGTTTCATTTTATTGAATTGTATTTTTATATAATATATAAAGTTTCTTTGTAAATTGAACAAAATACTGTAAAGTAATATAAAGTTTGTATACAATCTATAATTATACCGTTTATCATGAAAAGCTCCAGAAATTCGACGCATTTACAAACCGAAAATGTATAGTGCTTATATTTTCCTCATATTTCTAAATAAGTATGCGAAAAATTGTTTCGCGATGAATGTATGTGTGAAAGTAGTTCATGGTCCGCAGGAATAAAGGCGTCGAAGAAATTGAACGTATCTTGGTTCTCAAGACCTTATCATTTATTTATATCTGTAATCGATGATATCTTAGAAAATGCGATTTCTCAACTGCAATATTACAAAAATATAAAGTATCTATCTATTTTTCTATAAAATAGCGGGAATGAAATTTTAGTTTAACAATATCGATCAAAATGAAAATTTACTGAGATTATTGAATCCGAGTTGAATGCAATGTTAATTATGAAACCTACTGCCACACGCACATGTTTAACACTTTATAGAGAACAGTTAATCATTTTTTAACGCAACGATATAAATGAATTGTTCTAAATACCTTGAAATAAGTTTCAAAAATGCTTAGTGTACTTAATAACATTTCATCATTGCAATGTAAATACCATTCACAACAGCCATTAGGGTAAATCGAGCACGTAAGCTATGTTGAGTTCGATCTTATCACAAAAGCATCCGATTGCAACCTTTTGATGAAGGTATCCTTCACGCTCTTACAAAGTGCAACATATTGCAACAATTTCAATCTGAAGTCAGCGCAGATATCGTTCACATATCTTTCATAGTCGCTGTAAAAAATTACGACATCCTTGTCACAATTCACTCTAGACTCAAAACGCCTTTTAAACAGCCTTAAATTTTTCGATTTTCGTGTATTTCTTATATCCCCAGATGACGTATTGCAAATCGATTTTTTGGTCTTCGCTGCATCGAAAGAACTCGTGGAAGAATCGCATACGCGATAATTGCCGCAGGGACTTTTCATTGAATTCCGTTTGGAGGGCGAATTTGTACAAAATTGTTCAAATTTCTTCTTTCGATTCTGACTTCTTTTATAAATTACTCCATCTTTTCCCAATTGCTTCTCGTTCTTCCTGCAACTCTGCTTCGCATCGTCTTCGACGAAAAATCTCTTCGTAGAACTATGATATAAGAACATATAATACTTGCACAACTTATTGTAATTTCTTCATCTGCGGAAACTTATAAAATGTCAGAATATAACAGATCCTCTTCCGAAATAAGAAATTCATTAAGATTCTGTTAATATTTGATGTTAGCTACTAGACGAAGGCAAGATTTTTTAATGAAAACTCTGCTTTTAATTCTCGAAAAAAGAAACATGTAAACGTTGAAAAGCCGTATTTTTGCGTTGAACAACTTTCATTTTGCAGAAAATCAATTTTCTAAAAAATCCTGCATTCATATTCCTTCATCTGTATTTACCGTGCGGCGCAGTGCCTTCTGGGAAAGAGGTTGTCACTCAAGCATTGTTTAAGATTTTACAGCATAAGAATCAGTACAAGTAATATTACTACATATAATATATATAATAAAATATATATAATATATACAATATATATAATATATATTATATATTATTAAATAACGAAGATGTTCAAAAAGATCCTAGGATTTACAATGTGTCTTCTGTCAGAAAATAAGTTTCCATGAATTTAATACAGTATGATTACCCGTCTTCAGCTGTTTCTATACTCGTGGCTTCCAACGTGCGCTTCACATCGTTTCTTCCCTCACCAGTCGAACAACAAGTACCGATTAATTTCGAGTCACGTTTCGAACTGAAAACCCTCGCGACCTTGATTTTCTTGAATACACCGCATCGAGTTACTTTCTGGCACCGCGATTTAACAGCACAGTCTAAGACACCTTTCTTCCTTCTGGAAGCATTGCTCCCAATCCCGCCCGAATCTCCGGTAACGCAAGAACAATGATTTGAACTGGTATCACGGATACCCTCGTTCAGTTTCTCGCTGGAGGCACTGACGCAGTATCTCTCATTCCTGAGGAACGTCTTCGAAGTGTTCGTGCCTTTATTTCTCTCCTCCAGCAACAGTCTGCGAAGTTTCTTGCGGATCAAGTACTTTAATCGATCGAGGGACGCCGCTGGAAAAGAGCCGCACAGGTAACCGGAAGTAACCGCGCGATTCCAAAAGCGATTCTTACAGGAACAGTCCGAATGATTCTGCACTTTCTTGCGGTGCGACTTGCTCTTCCCTTCGCGAAGATCCTGCGTGGAATACGAATCGTGGATCGTAAAACGCATCGAGTGCCTCGACTTCTTCTGGAACTTCGGTCTCAGGGAAGTTCGACGACACGGGGATCCGGGCTTCCTCTCGCGATCTCTGCCACGGAGATCGTCCTCCAGTAAACTATCCGGAACGTTCGATCGACACGAGAACTGTTCCGTATTCGTCACGAAAACTCTTTCGTGGTCACCATCAGCTTCCATCAGACCTGGTTCATAAATCGCTGCCGAATTTTTGCAGACATCGTTCGATATTGTTCTACCAATTTTATGATTAGTCACCTTTTTATTCGAAGACTCGGGACGGTCGAACAACGCTGTCGCTCTGATATTTTGAATCGACGATCCTCTATTCTCGCGTTCGACGTGCGAAATCGTTCTCGACGGCTGAAAAGCTGAAAAATTGATCGACGGCGAAGTTCTCATAGAATCTTGCATGCAGAATATTCTATCGACGTTTTCCACCGTTCTCACAGGCGCAGGATACGGTTTATTTTTATTTGGCTCATCTTCTCCGATCGAGACTTCCGTTGTCGAAGCAATTAGTTTAGACTCGATGGAAATGGTCAAGTTTTCGGATTTGATATTGATCTCCACGTCCGAAAGGTCCTCACCGCAGCAAGAACACTTCGTGGCACAGCTCACTCCGGTATAATTGGAGTTCAACGAGCAAATAGAGTCGGCACTGAATTTTTCAGCGAGCTCTGCGGTCTGTTTTGCTCCTGATGCTCCTTTCTTCGTTGAAGCACTCTGTTCCACGGAATTACTCTCTTTCGTTTGGATGATGCCATTTCCGATCTCACTCAGTCTTTCCGATTTCACCGTGGAGTTCAAAGTGTCTTTTCGCAAACAATGTGATTGAACATTGTCCCCTTTATCTATATTTTCGGCACTTTGCGGTTCAGCATTTACTTTCGCGTTCCGTTCCGATCTCTCGTAAAGAACATGGCAAAGGCATTGTTGGGAATTGCAAGTGTCTAACCTCGAATAGTCTTCTCTCTGTTTAACCTTTCTCAAGCTATCTGGATAACAACTAGACCCGGAATCGCACGATCCTATATCATTTGCTGTCCTCTCTGGAACTATGTTGTTACTAATTTCTTTATCAGATGACACAGCGGTTTGATTAATATGGCTACATTCTTGTCGCACATTGCTTACTTCCTCTTGGATATACGATCGATCTACGTTATCACAAACTTCCGATTTACAAGACCTTTCAGTATTATTATCGTCAGAAGAAGTCACCGATTCTTTCGCTTTTTCATTAGTTAAACAAAAGGAAACTTCCTTAACGGGTTTCCTCGTCCACACAAAACTTATGTCTTTCCCAGAAACTCTTTTCTTGGAGCATAGTCGTCCCATTATTAGCTTCTCGTTAATCTTTTCATCTTCACTCGAAGAGCGAGTTGTCTCGCTCACTGAATCACAGTGCGACCCTGACAGATAAAACATGACATGACGCATTTCTTTCGCGATCCGTTCGTTGCATTTCGCTTTTTGCATGGGGAAGCAATCCGAAATGTCCGAGTTCCTGCGATATTGAAATCCTCCGGAATTTTCGCAGCTGTACGTGTGTTTGCAACACGATTCTCGTTTCGGATGGCTGCGACAGGTCGGCAAACGGGCCAAGAATAATCGAGGCTTCGACGTCCTTGGACGACGAAGGTTCAAATCGATATAACCCGGTCGAATCTCGCATACGAGACGCAGCTCTTTCATCTCCGCGCTGTCGAGCTTTCTCAAAATTCCGTTCAAACAGGAGCACGCAGTCTGAATTCCGTTCTCGAATTTCTTCCGCATCAAAATCAGACAGGACTCGGACAGCGATGGAGCAGCCTCGAATATCCGAACGATTAAGTGACTAGGTCTGCAGGGTACGGAAAGATTGGTCACTTTTACTGGAGTCAAACCTGTCGAACTATTATCGTTTGTCGTTTGGTAAATCAGAACTTTTATCTTAGAAGTTCTTCGTTCTATTCTGTAGTCGCGTGTCTTCGCGTTGCGAGTGTTCTTCCAACATCTTGTATTATTTTCAGTTTTGCAAGCACAATCTGAAATGTTCTCTTCGCGGTTCAATCTATTTTTGTTCATTCGATTCTGTTGGAGATCAACAAATCTTTCGAACGTTCGTTCAGAACATGAATCGACTTCCACTTCTAGATCGCTGCTGCCATTTCCTTTTAAATGCTCGTTCGGTGGTTTGAAGATCACATCGATCGAAGCTGCGTTTCTGTAAGAAGAGTATAATTCATATTTCGTAATATTTGTTACGTAGTGAATGATGCTTTGAAACTATTTTATTAACACATTGCAAATATTAAATATATTAATTGAATTATTGGATTTTTAGAAGTACGTTTCGAAAGTTCATTGGCTAATTTAGCTGCGAAGCGTTGCGTAATACTCACGCGCAACCCTCGGATAACCAATAATCTTTTTCGGTAATGTATCGGCAGACATTTATGCTCTTCAAGTCATTCTGATCTACGACAATGGCGCCAAGCCCGTGGCACATTCTGTCTACCCCGTTATTCAAACCATCAGAATCCGTAAACTGTGTCACTAGGCCGTCTTTGGCTAGACACTTCATCGTGCACTTAATCATTTCTTCCTCCACAGTGGTGTTCTTGGTGAAAAACGCATCTATATAATCAGCCCATGCAGCGCTCGTTTCTAGCCACCTATTCACGCACGGAAAACGTTTCGAGCACCGAGAACTCGGATCGCAAACGAACTCTTTCAGGCCAGAGTAAATTCTGCCCTCCAAACTGGACACTAGAAAAGGTTTAACCTTGTCGATGTACGTTCCACACTTCGCGAAATCGAAAGTCTCATTGTTGGTCGAACAAATCGTCTCCTGCAAATAGATTTTCTTATTGAAAATTTGATAGTGCATTTTTGACCGTGTAAATATGTAAATGTTGAAATAATACTGTTTAGAAAATTCACGATAATTTGAAGGGGGCTAAGAAATTTTAGTGAAGAAATAAACCGAACTTTTATGAAATTCTATTTAATAGAAATTCTAAAGTTCTTTTATTTTATCATTTTCAGTTATCATTATTTTATAAAGTTATTTTACAAAGCAACTGAATCAGTTGTTAATGCCATTTTTCGGTTAATTCGTATGAAAGAATGTATCCTACACATTAGGTGTATAGTATTGCTTCTACGCATATTTAATTGTGAATTTACAATAATAATGTTTTAAATCGGTATATTTTATGTGTATGGAACAAATTTGTCAGGACAATATGCAATATCAAATTCATATATTGATTTAACGTTACCGCAAATGTTTCATTAGTATCAAGTTCAGCACATAATGTATCCTCAGACATTTCACAATATACCATATATATGATTCTAAAATATACAAAGTTTAACATTACATCACGTCCGCGATCATTTTACAACATTTCAAAATCTGAAGTTATACCTAAACGCCTGCTATGAAGTTGATCGAAAGCACATACGTATGCATGATGGAAATACATGCACAATTACATAATCATACTCAAGTATACATTCAGAAGGTTGTTAAATTTATTTTTAAACGGGTGATCAAATGATATGAATTACAATATAAAATTTCATTCGACAAGTGATATTTGACATTGTATCTTCAAAAAAAAAATGTTACATAACTATTCGAACATTTAATGAAACTTTTATAAATAACCCACTACATTTCTGATTTTGAAAGGTAAAATTGATATCTATTTATGAATTCAATGAAAATACATATTAAATACATCTAGAGTTATTGCATTTTGAAGTTTATATTAAAATCTCGCTTAAGAGTTGATAATAAAAATCTCGTTCGTCGAAATGGTTTCCTCTTTTCACCATTTAATTTCTATATTCAGATTTGTATTTCTATCTTCAGCATTTTCGAAGTAATCAATCTTTTTCCATTGATCTTCAACGCCATAAGCGAGCACTTATGGGGAGCCTTAAAGAAATTAATGGCTCTGAACTAATAAAAGAACACTCCAATTAATATTCTAAGTTGATAATTAATATTCTAATTCAAGAATAATTAAAACTTTTTTTTATCAGAACTATAAAATAACGTTACAGCTGCTATTCGTTGGCGCTTTCGTGTTATCAAATTCGGTTTCGCACGATCGACGGAGGGAAAAGTTTACAATAAATCGATTTCGGCTACGCCAGTTAATAGAGTTAACTCGAGACTGGGGTCGGATAGCAAAATTGAGGGTCCAGCAAATATGCTAATGTGTTTTCGCTTAAGTGCGGTGTCTCGTGAAGGCGAGGGTCCTTTCATCAGGATAGGGTGAACATGATGAAAAAAGGAGGGATCAGGTTGAGCAAAAGGATCCATGTGAAAGTGCTTTGGAAATCGAGAGACGTATTAAGCTGTCCCTTCTAATCCTTCTAACATAAAAACTCGAGTACTTTGGACCAATTTTTTAAACAATTATTCGTTCTTAAATGTCGTCCTAATATCCGTGGCCGAAATTTATGATACTCTTGATCCTGCATTGTTAGTAGTTCTAAAAATTGGCGAAAGTGAAAAAATGAATTATCAATAGGAGAAAGGTGTCAAAAAGCGAAGAATGAAGTGAGAAAAAGTATTGAAAGTGCTCAGGTATCGAAAGCAAGAACAGAGTTGGTGGGAAAAAGTGAAATGCAAAAAAAGAGGGGAGGCGAAAGACCCATAAACGGAGTCCGGCGAATATCAAGAAAAACGGTAAACGGGGAAGAGCGCGGAGAAGAAGAGAGCGAGATGGAGATCAAGAATCCCGTGATCCAGAGTGAGATAGGTGTAGACCATTCACACAACGGCTCTGCGAAAATCAATACTTGTGGCGCCGAGACACAGCGTAACAACCCCACGCCGCCTACATTTCGAGAATGCCAACCGCCACGGTTATTATGACAAAAGGGTCCGGCATGAAATTTCAAAAGGTGAAATCGAACACTAAATCCGCTCAGAGACAGAGCCAGCATCCACCGACTTCTTTAGCACAGTCGCAATCCGAAACAAACAAAATGAATCGAAAGTTTACCGGCACTTTGACACTGCCAAACCATCAACCACAAAAATTCCATAATATCCATATTATAATTTTATAATTTCCACAATACCTATAATATAAACAAAATACAATACAACCTGGATTATGACTATCCTAGCATGGTAGAAATAGAACATATTCTAATTTAAAAAATTGTTAACAAAAGAGTAATAATCTCAACCTTCTTCCATTTTCCAAATCTCTTAATCTTTGTTGAAATGAATGTATTTGCGTAAACATTCATTTTTAAATATCGATAAATAATTCCGATAAGATGAAACAAAATTGATGAATCGCGAAACGGATGCTGGTTTCATAATTAACATATTTTTAACCTGACCGATGGCGAAACGTTCACATAGAACATTCAATAATTAATATGATTCATCGACAAGAGCTTTCGTTCTGTTATCACGAGTTTCTGCTATGATTTATGGGTAAAACACGATTTCCCACGTAAATGGCAACGCGGAAGAAATTCGATTTTCGAAATTGAATCAAAACTACACAACGGTAGGCGATTGTTAATGGACGTTTATATACGACCGTAACCAGAGCCGAGGATCTTTTGATCTTTCGGTTCCCCTAATAGACGGCAGTTCCATTTAGCACTGTAGACCCATCATCTACGATACACGATCAAAATCCGGCTGATTCCGTGTACGATATTGGTGTATCACGCAACTCGAGACCTGTGGGAAATAAATTGAAAGCACAATTTACATTTACAATTTTTATTTTATATTTTATTCAATAATAAATAGGATTTTTTCTGTAACGTGTACATTTATTTCCTCTTATTTTGTTAAATTTGCATTAATAAGTGCTTTGTCAACGTTTCATTGTACAGTTCCAATTGTACAGGGTACGATATATAAACGAGATATTCCGCGACTTATATGTCTTATTAATAATTATAATTAATATTAGTACACATTTTAGTAAACTTTATTAATAATAATAAAATATATTTATCAAATATAATTATTAAATATGTGTTTCTATTTCTCTAATATGAATTTGTAAAAATTGTAATTATTATTAACGAGATTTCCCGCTGACAGTCACGAAACAATTAAAAATTATAACTGACACTGACAAACTACACGTCATCCAATAAATTAGTAATATATTAATTATCCATTAATACGTATCAGAGTATTAATATAATTTTAATATTACGCTACAAGGCTGAACCGAAATCGGTATATACATAGTACCGAAATAGAGAAATACGAAATCGTTACGATACCAAAACCGAAATGAATACATGTATGTATCGGTATTTTTCGATTTTCCTTTTGGTGACATGGCAGATAACATAAGAATGATAAAATAATAGATTAAGGTATTATAGATTTTGAGTAACACGTTCATAAGCTTTATTAATCTGAACTATAAAAATATGGATATAATATTTTTACCATATGCAATAGATTTTAGTATACATTTACCGGTAATTTTTTCGGTTCCGTATTTCATTATTTAAGATTAAAGATGGTTTAGATTAGATATATTTTTACGATATTTCTAATTGTCGAAGTCAAGTCGAACGGACGAGCCGCCGTTTGTTACCTGACTGATCGGATGCGTATCGTTCGACGAACGGAAGCATAAATACATAGTATTGTCTGTATCGGAACGGTGCTGATACGGAAACGGCCCGTGTCTGTACGGATAGTATAAATCGACCTTTACTCGTACTGTGCTTGACTCGTAAGAAGTCCCCAAATAAATAGTGGGGATGACATATCCGTAACGAGACACAACTGTATGCATTGAACTATTGGGTTGGCAAGAAAGTATATTGTGTTGGAACGAAAGTTCGTAGCGTTCGTAAATTAAAATTGAAAGCTAAAATTCAGATATTTATTCATAGATTTATTCGAAAACATATTTTCCATTCTGTTCTATTACTTTCTGCCATTTTCGAGGTAACTTCTCGTGTAATTGAATAAACATATGAATAAATACCTTAATTTTATCTTCGATTCTTAATTTGAAAACGCTACTACTTTCTTTCCAACCCAATAATTTCGGTATTTTAAAGTGAAATAGAACCCAATTTTTTTACTCGAGCAATAAACTTTAATAAATAAGATATTTTCCATTTTGTTCGATGATCTTTTGCCAAAAAGAATAAATAAGAGAAAATATTTTATTGATTACAGCTCATCGCTTGAATAAAAAGATCGGGTTTTACTTCACCTTGAAATACCGAAATTACTTTCTTGCCAACCCAATATATCGTGTAAAATCGCCGGATAAATCGAGACCCGAACAACCAAAACCGCGATTAATCAAGACCGCGGATAACGGAACTCCGGTTAATCGGGGTTTGCATAACAGTTTCAACCCTTGATTCGAGCAAAAGAATGCATGTTTTATTCGCAAAGGCAGAAAAATAAAGAACTTGGTAATGATTATCGATTTTCATGCGAAGGTGAATGGGATTTCCAGAAGAAATAGGATTCCTTCTCCGTGAACTGATAAATCTGTTATGGATTTTCTAGAAAGCTTGACTCGTGACGAAATTGGACTTTCCTCACTCTACCTCTCTGTTGTCAAGGAAACAAATACAGGAATTACGGTATCTACTAGCATTTGAATGGAACGCCAGAATATGAATTCTTCACCTTCTTCACTATAGCTTTAATACTTCTGGCAACCTCGTATAATACAGTAGCTACGGTGCCAAGAATGGCAATGCTATGCATAATTCCTTTGTGCGAAATGAAAAAACAGCAAACGCAAAGTTACGCGAAAACTAACAAAACTGCACCGTGTTGCTCCGGCATTTATATGAAGCACTCTTATTCGTACAATTCTGTAAAATATGATTCTGTGCCACAATATTTATTGCTATTAGACTGCGCATCTTTGTGAAAAATAAAATTCTGAATAACTTAATAAAACTACGCTACTTCATTGTCATAGAAAATATATATGAGTGTTTATTTACATATATACACTACTGTGCAAAAGAAAGAAGCACCCGGCCATATTTAATAGAAAAGCGTAAAAAATCAAATAAGAACACAGTAAGTTTTGAAAAAGGATTTCGCTGTCTAATTGAATAGTTTTGAGAATATGTGTTATTGGGGATTATCTAATACTTTAAATGCAATAAATCAATCATTGTACAATACAATTTCTACATAAAGATATTGTTTGTCATTATATCTTATAATTATACTGGGTGCTTCTTTCTTTTGCACAGTACTGTACATGTAAAATATTCTGTGTTATGATAGGCGAATTGTACGCCCTTAATTGTAAACGGACAATTAGTTTTCAGAGTATTGCAGGAACGGGAAGAACAGGAGGCAGTTGCAATGAGACATTTTTATAAACAAGGGTGGTCGAGCCACAGGAAACGATGACATGTTCCAGATGGAGTGTCCTTGCAGATGGAATTGCAACGAGGGATGACGCGAGGACACTTTCCCTGGTTCACTTTCACAGGGAACAGCAACGATTTTGCAAGTGTAAGGATCGATACGATGAATCGCTCCTGCCGTGAATTCGAACCGGAGGACGTTCGAGTCTGATCATGTGATCATTCGATCGATAGTACAATGAAAATAACACACAATTTGGTTGGCAACGTTCGCCTGGTGGAAATTAATTATTATAAGTAATCTGATCGAGATGGTGGTTAGATATATTTGAAGCAGCGGAACTCTAATTATTATAATGTAGTCTGAACGAGGCCGTGTTCAGATTTGAGTTCCCCTATTTTAGGAAAGATAATCTAGGACACTTCATGAAAACGCCTTACTCGAAAATATTCATTCGATCAAATTTGCTACACAAACCATTAATTGCGTATAAAATTTCATACTGAATTGGCAAATAAATTCCAATCATTCTTAGAAATCCTATATACTAGGTTTTAAAGAAAATGACTATGTCTCGTCATAATTCATTCACAAAGTTCATTTTACACAAATGAATTTGAAATTTTCCACCGAACAAAATGATGAAATAAAATACAGTACGAAGGTACATGCATTGAGATTGCATAATCAAAGACTCCAATCAAACGTTAATGACTGAACGATGTAACAGACAAATAAGGCCGTCAAACCAATGTATTTATTGGAATTTTGATTTACAATTTTCGTGAACTTAAAATATTCGTTATCAAAAATGAGCAACTAAATAGATCGTTGTCTTTTTTCTAATAAAGAAGATAATGGAGATACTGTAGTTGGATAGATGATGTGAGAAGATTAGACTATCTAACGATAGTTGCTTATAATTAGGTTCTACGAATGTGACTTGCGGGAAGAATCATAGGTAGTGATAACCAGTGAAACGAGGGGAAAAGTGGCGCGGAAAAGGTGGATCAATATCTTCGATTCCAAACGAGCACAGCGCCGCTTCCGGTTGCTGAAGACGCATGTGCAACGAAGTCCGGACTCTGTGGTAGCAACGAGATTTCCCCGTCAATCTCTCCGTCACCTCTTCTTGGTAGTGTTTCACATCTTTCGGTAAGTTTTCTTTAAAAAAAAATCAATCGACGTATTTCAATTCCTATACAGTTATTAGTCTCAAAAAGTCTTGTCCTCCAGCTCGCAGCGAGCTGTATGCGCATATGGCAAAGTGCTGAAGGTTTATTGTTCTCAATAACATACGCTGTAGGGAAACTGAAGTTTTTTCGAATCGTATGATTATTTATATACTGCGGATGTTTATACAGTTTTCAATTTTTGTAGACAAAGAAGAAAACGGTATCAAATAAAATTTTATTTTCACTGGTAGCAGCCTTTCTAAATTTAAAATAAATAAAAATCAGCATCTCTAGCATTTTGTGAACATTTTCAGAAGTCACAAATGGATAAAGATCCACAATCTAATTATTTACAATTACATCTAATTTCTTTTTGGTGATAATCTTGAATTCGAGACTATTCTACCGTGTTAGACAATAACATTATTTTTTATAATGAATTAGTTTGTATAGATTCTCAATCTTGGAAACGCATTACATTATTTTTTTAATAATCCTGTGATAATTATGAGTGTGCTGTGATAATTTAGTAAACTTTAATCTTGTATGCCAGTATATGGTACTATGTTTTCATTCATCATACCGAATGTGAAAAGCAGTTAATTAATTTCTTTACTTTCCGAAACGACCGGAAAGCACCATATACTTTTCCCATTCTCGGAATAAAAGTTTCTATCACGCACCCGCATATTCGGTCAAATTATAAAGAGTATTTTTTGAGATTAGTGCAAGTGAATGATAGTATTATGAATTTTTAGGTACCCATCTTTGAAAACCATGTATTGGGCACTATTTGTCATGGCGATTGCCGCAGCTCAAGCCACGCTGCATTTACCGCCGATGGTTAAGGTACACATTCAACTTCCTAGCACGGTAAAACCTTGAGTATAAACAGTGAGACATAAAAGTTTGTATAAGTAGTAGTAACAATAAGTAGTAGTAAGTATAAATTGTAGTGTTCGGCGATCGGGTGTTCGGATAATCGAAGTCGTAATATATGTTAAGCCTACTCTATAATTTGTTCATCAATTCTAGGAGTACCAATTCCCGGTGGACAATTTTCTTCGTAAATTTATTAATCAAATGGAAGACGATCTCGCGGATTCCGCGGATTCGTACATGGAGTACCAAGACAAGCCGAAAGAAATTCCGATCGAATTGCCACTCGATTTCGACGGTATCGATACACTCAACCCTAATCCCAGCATTCGCGATCAAGAATATTTACGGCACAGCTCATTGTATAGTCATCAGCGTATGAATAATAAAGATTCATATGGCAGACAGAAGATAAAACCTGGAAGCACAAAGAACATCAAAGAGGAGAAACCTGAGAACACGTTGCCGGCATATTGTACACCGCCAAATCCCTGTCCCATTGGATACACAAGTAAGTATACGTATCTCGTTACTAGACTGCGGATCTTTATGCAAAATAAAAATTATCTGCATAAATTACAAGAAAAGGGAGTTACATAAAATTTAGTTTCTTCTCTTAATAATTTTAATAGCTTGCCCATAATATGCGAGTAATATTAAATTCATGTGATGTTTCTTCTATTTTGTGTTTCAACTACCCACTTTTGCGCTAAATGTACGTAATCCGCAGTCTACTAATTACTCAAGTCAATGAATCAAGCAAGTCAATAGCGCCTGTCACAGGTAACCACCATGACGGTCAACATGTTAAATAAATAAATTGTACATATTTGACTGGTCAACAATACGCGCGCTATACCGGGCGTATCTCTGATTCGTCTTTACTTTATAAATAAATATTATTTTGTGCAGGTGAAAACAATTGCATTTTAAATTTCGTGAACACTGCTGCGTTCAGTCGGGACTACCAAAGCGCACAAGACTGTATGTGCGACTCAGAGCACATGTTGGATTGCCCTATTGACTCTTCGAATAGTAACAGTCTACCAAGCATGCACATACCGAGTTCTAATTTCAATCAAATCGTCGATCAAATTCAAGCTGTAAGATATGCTAATTGTATAAAATGTTTCAATTACTCTAGTCATTCAAATCGTGTCACATGTAGCTGTGATGAAGAACGTTGGAACATTATGCGAATTATTTAGAAATATCGATTCTAATCTACTGTAACATTTGTTTTAGGAGGAAAATCCGTTTTTCAGGGGTGAAAAGTTACCTATCGCAGCGAAAAAAGGTATAAACGTGGAGTACTAAGACATCCGAGGCATATTTTATTGCAAAGAAAAAGAACCTCGAGAAACAAACCAAGAATATTAAATTCAAATATTTCAAAGTGTATCGATCGTAATTCATCTGATGCATAGCACATTAGATAAATAATATGGTTTATAAAGGCCACGTGCTAAGTAAGATTATTCAAATATTTTAATATTGTGCTGTTATCGTGGATACAAAGTAATAATAATAAATTGAAACGACTATGCACACGGCTTACCTGATAAGCGTTTCGTGAATCATGCGAGCAGTGTTTGCACAGATATGTTTTAAACATCTTACAAATATATGTGTTGTTTCTAAGTATTGTATAGAGTCTATTTGTTATAGATGATTGACTATTGAAATTCTAAATATTTCGATAATGAGAAAATTATTGTTTTACAAAATGAAATATTATTGCCGAGACGATGTAAAATTACATGCCTTTTAAAAAATATGCTTCTGAGATCATTATGAATAACACTGAAAAATGTTTTACCTAAGCAAAACAGAACCATATAACTCTACCAAATGCATTGTATTTATCAATTATATTTTTATTTTCATACGATGATAAAATACCGGATACTATTTCTATTGTTTATAGTGTTAAAAAATACATACACTTTTTAAAACAATAACTAATGTTTATTTCCTTGGATATAAAACGATTATAAGAAGTATAAGAAGTTGTGATGCTATGTTTATTACATTCTAAGTATAAATTATGTTCGTGGCATTATTTAAACAATGTATAAGCTGAATGTCAGCTACTATTATAAAACTTAACATAAACGTAGAAAAGTATTAAAAAGTTGAAATACTGTTACTGTTTTCTAAAACTTTTTAATATCGGATATATATTATTTAGTGCGTCTTGTAATTCATTTCTATGTTTTGCCCCTGGAAGATTTAAAAAATCTGTACAAGACCCTACAAAAAGAAAAAAAGAAAAAAATATTAATTTTACATAAAATATTTACCTGTTAACACGACTTTTCCATTTACAAATATAAGCAACACAACTCTTGGCGATACCATTCTGTATATAAGACCAGGATAAAGTTCAGGCTCGTAACTAGAAAACTGTCCGTGTATATGATTCAAGTTTTCCAGTTTAATTGGAAATTTTAAGTCACAAGTGGCAACTATATTTTGTATTTTAAAATTATGAAATTTTACCTGTTAGAATGTAAAGTATAATAAACCATAATGATTCAATAACAAATTCATTTTTATTATATTGATTACTAGATTGCGGATCTTTATGCATTTATAATATTCGTATATTTTTAAAATACAAAAAAACATCTCTACTCTAGCTTGCCATAAGGAAGTTTGTAGTTGATAAATTGAACTTATTCCTGATCCTGTTTTTTCATAAAATAAATCATGGAATTTTGAAATTGCATAAAGATCCACAGTCTATCGATCACTATGCGCTACATGTCCTTACTTCAAATCCTAGTTTCTGAATTATTCTAGCGAACTTTCTTGTTGCTAAATAAGAATCTTCTTCGCATCTTGCTCCTGTACAGACCAGCTTTCCAGAATGGAAAATTAGTGCAGTAGCCCTAGGATTACGAATTCTCATAATCAATCCAGTAAACCTTGCTGGATTATATTCAGAGTTTCTAGTTCTTGTATTAATATACATGAGCTTTAATTCCATACCTAAATTAACAGTTGAAACTACATTCCTATAAAAAGAATTATACCTTACTTTGATCGTGAAATTTTCTTGAAATAGAAACAAAATTTCACTTTACACTAAATGCACTATTACACATTTATATTAGTAACAATTCTTTCATAAACGAAATAAAATGTTGACTGATTAAGAATTTTTTACTTACTGTAAACAAGGTTCTATGACTTCCTTTGTGCTATTAGCTGGTGTTAATGGATTTATCATCGATTGAGGATTCACATTTTGTGATGTGCTCGGTCGAGGAACATTCGTCTAAATTAAAAATACGAACAGAATATAAGAGATACATGTTGCACATCGCCTAACCATATTTCTAGAATTACCGATAGTGGTGGGGCCATTGATCCTTCGTCGTTGGCATTTTTCGCCGGGTTACCAAGTAACCTCTTCAATTCGTTGTCCTCTTGCATGATTTTAGTCATTTTATCTGTGTTTACTGTTAAATAATTATAAAATGTTTATAACCACATGGACTATCATCCATTTTAAATGTCATTTTAATACATGGCGAAAACTACAGGATATAAGTGTCCTTGACTTACCTATAGACTACAGATAGTGTTGCTGCTGTTTTCAACAGCAGAAAGACAAGGCCTATCCACAGCAGCTCATGGATATGTACAGTAGTGATGGGCACCATCGACTAAAACTATCGACTAAATCGATAGTAGCCAACTAGTAATTAGTCGATAATTTAATTTAGTCGATAGTGCCCATCACTAGTACAAAGCACGTACAGAGCTTATATAAGGTATGGAGTGTCCCAAAAATGTTGCACTTCCTTGAAAAAGGTGATTCCTAAAGTGATTTGAAGTAGTTTTCCTTTACGAAAATTTTCTTCGCATCTTTGTTCAGGAGTCATTAACGAAAAACAACGACCAATCAGAGCGCGGCTATAGCTGAGCGTAGCATTATCATTGGCTGAACCGAAATCCATTCGCATGGCGTATACAGAACAAACTCCTCTAAACATATTAGTGTGAATACGGATGGATAATAAATAGATGTTCAATAGTGTATGTGTACGCGCAAGTTTATATAATTAATATAGCACTCACGATTCTCAACAATGTCTCTCATATTTCGAAATTACATTTCGATGCAAAGAATAATATGCTTACAAAAATTTGCTTCGCAAGGACGTACTATTACGCCTTCTCTATGCAACATTGGCAATATTAAGGTTAGACTACTTCTTTTTAACTAACGGATTTAAGATGATAAAGAATTGAATTTAGATGCCATAACTTTAAGCAAACTTTTTCATTACTTTTAAATGTATTATTTACGATATTATTGCATGTCATTAACAAAAGCATAACTTTTTTTCTGAATAACCTTTTAATATATTCTTCTTTTATTTATTAAAGCTTTAGGCCTAATTTGGCTAATAAGCTGATTTATTATATTTTTAATATATGCAATTTTGTTACCCTAGAAACCGACTGGGACTTTACACGTCAAATATGTACACACAGAGAACAATGGTAAAACGGACGAAGTACATATATATTCAGGAAAATCGAAGGTGAATCTTCGTAATGTCAAAATATTATCTTTAACAACTACATTCACGACTGTAGCAATTCAGCCATCCATTTATATGAAATGTATGGAACTAGATCATCCAGCAGTATCATTGGGACTATTGTGTTTTGTGTCCCTTTATACTATTTGTACTCCATTATTGATACACTATATTATTGGAAAGAAATATGTAATTGATATGTATTATAATCCTGAAAAAGACAAATATACCGCAGAGACATACAATGTACTCCTCAAACGACGAAAGGTATTTATAACACTTTTCTAAATTTTTTCTACCTGTCTGAGTCTTGTAAGAAGATACTCGAAAGAAATTCGCAAAGAAACTGATTGGTCATATGCATGTAGTTGAGTCACACGCATTCTCGCTATTCCCTGAAAAGATTACCATTACTACTTCACATGTAACCAGTTGTCCCGGGACTCTTCTCATGAGACACAGACTTAAATTTTATACTTTTGTAGTCAACATATCTGTATGAAATGTTTCAGGTTGAATTTACTGAGGATGATGTGAATGTGCCAGATGTAACTGGACCATTTACAACTTGTTACGTAAAAGAAAAACCACTGTTCTTTAATGAACCAGGATTTTCAGATCTAGTATATTACCATAGAATCATGGGAAATTATAAGCCAATAGATTTTCACTTGAGCCATAATGTAGAAAAAATTAGAACACTACCGAATGATCAAGGGAAGCAAAATTAATAATTTTAAGTTTGAATAGTTTTATTTATTACACACCTTCCGAATTTATAACTACTTTAATACATTACTTAAAGTCTATTATAAGTTTCTAGGTACAAAATATATACAATACATTGTTATGTCGACATTTTGGACTGAAAAAATACAGTACGCAATGATTACAACACAAAATGGATGAATCGTGTAATGTTGAAACATTACCTTTTTAGGTATCATTATACATTCTTTCCAAATTGTGTCTGGAAGAAAGGTTCTTTAAGTTGTATGTAAAGCTTTGCCTCGAATAAAATTAAAAACGATACTTCCGAATTTAATTCAATCATTAACTATGATTATTAGTTAAACAATTGGTTGATGATCGTTTAATTTAATTCTCTACTTTCTATAAATACAAAAAAACCTTTTCTACCAACATAACGCAACCTGAAAAAGAAGTATGCCATGAACAATTTCAAGAAAATAATAAATCTATAAATGCAATTGGGTAATCTAATTAGAGAGTCAAGTTGTCTCCTAAACAGTCTCAAGATATACTAATAGTTTTAAAAACAATATAACGCAATTTTATAATCGTAAAAGAGTGGCGTTTACGAGAGAGATCACAGATTATAGTCGTTACCTTCGACATAATTTCAAACATGCACGCACGCACTGACAGGCACGCTATTCGAACACGATCGATCACTGTACACATTTTCACATCTACAAGTGCATTATTGGAAGTAGATTGAGTGGCCAAATCAAGTACCATCGATCCTACGTTGTGGTGAGTGAGTACTCGGTTTCATAGAAGCCATTCTGAAAACTCATCATTGTCAATATATCCTCAACCGAACTATCATAAAAGTGATTAGACTCTCAAATGAATTTAATCTCCTATCTCAAATTTACGAATAGCTAGACAAATCAGAAGAACCTAATTGATAACTTCAGTCGCAATAAAATTAGCATCTTCCATATTCTTTTTTTCAGTATACATACATGCTCATGCTGAATATTGTGAGGGGTATCTTCTAGATCCTGATGAAAATGTGAAGCTCGTCAATGCCTCAGGCCTAGACGATGTCCTTGGGACGTTGCAGGACCGATGTATTAAGTTTAGCATTCATTTTAATTTGAACCGAAGTAGCAGTAACGTATTTTTTAAGTAAAATTTAGATGTCAAAGAATGAACACTTTCGCGTTTTGCTCGGGACAGTAGAGATTGAAAGCAGCCAATCAGTGACTATTCACTAAGCCGGGAGTAAATCGAAGTCATCTGAAACATGAACCATCGGTACATGCATGTCTTCTATTTGCGGTGTTGCTTTGAATTCACATAGTCCAACTTCCTTCAGCTTCCATTCCCAATCCATTCTTTGTACTGCGTGCAACGATTCGGCTTCGTTATGATGTCTAAGTAACATAGCTTCCTAAAATAACATTTCATTGTAATTTATCGCCGTTTTGTTCAAATTTTGATGTATGACGCCATTTTAAACTGATAGGCACGAATTGCTTATCAGTTGGTTTTTACGCAATATATCTTAATCTAACCTGAATAATCAAGGACACTGTGCGAAATAACGAATGTCGGCGCGTTTAATCAGGTCACATTAAATATTTTAATCGCTAATATTTTTACCTTGATTTTTTCCCATTTATCATCCACATCTTGCAACCAACTCAAAAATAGTCTGCCGTTGTATCGACTCCTCGCGTTTCTATCTTTCTCTTCTTGTTCAGGCGTGATCACGTTATAGACCTCTTCATCTTTTAATATAGTACAAACAGAGAAAGGAAGAGACTGGTTGGCAAGAGCTCTGGCAGCTCTGCCGTGTACTCTAAGGATTTCTTGTTCCACTGACAAAACTAATTTCTCCTTTTCAACAACATGTTGCATTCTAAGTCGATATCTTTCTTTTTCTTGTTCGACATATAAATCTTTCATGGCCCCCTGTAATCCGACCGGGGGATTAACGTTCGGCTCTTTATTCGCATTCCCGGCTAACACATATGTACAACGATTCATTAAATAGTCCTTGAAACCCTGAGGTGGTTTTGGTTGGACTGGAAAAAGGCCCTTTCTTCTTCGCTCGATCTAAAATAAGAAAATTTATTATTGCTCCACAATATATTAATAAATAAATGAAGTCAGCATTGAATTCGTGAAAAGCATACCTGTTTCCGAATGTTAAGAAACAATTGATAACAATTGGTGATAGGCTGATCGTGTGGATGTACTTCTGGACCCGCATTAGTAGTTTCAGAAGTTTCATTGGACGCAGCAGTAGCGGCTTGCTGTGCTTCTTTATTAGGTTTCATTTTTCTTTTTCTGGGATGAAGCTCAACAGGTGGTGCCGGAGTACCTACATTCGACGTTGTCGACGAAGTGGTTGTAGACGTGCTTTCCGAACTCTCTACATTGCTATCCTTTTGACTTTTCCCACTAGTATCAGCATTCTTCTCGGACTTCTCCATCATGATATTGGTTTTTAAACTAGTACTATTATTCGAGGTTTCCACTGCACTAGACTTGTTAGATTCAGTGCCAGTCGCTTCAGGCGTTGGCGAATGATGTCGTTGTTGCGGCGATGAGTTATTCGAACGATCCGTCGAAACAGTTGCAGGTAGGGGGGACGAGTTAGGATAGTTTCCGCTACCGGTGGAGGCAGATGCTTCTTTCAAGGTTGACGAGCCATTACTACCATTGCTAGATCTATGCGAACTTCTAAGCACTCTTTGATGATGCGTTGATCTTTCCTCTCCGTGCAAAGCTCCGCTGAAATCTTTTTTGTCCTCGTTTTTCGTACTATTTCCACTTTCCGTAGGACTTGTTGTGCCACTCGCAGACTGATTCTGATCTTTATCCGTTGAATCGTTGCTGTTCGAACTTGCCACTACGTACGGCAGTTGGTGACTTCTGTTGGACGTGCTTTTCCCATTTCTATTCCCCTGTTCTTGCTCGGACGTACTACTCTGTGGGATGACTATCTTCAAAGGCGGTACTTTAGGTGCTGAAGCGGAGTCAGAACCTTTCGATCTATCGTCCTCGCCATCAGACTCGGGCGGTGCCGGGGTGGTTGTTTTAGTGTTCGTTGTTGAACCAGAAGGATTCGAAGGCTTTGGACTACTGGCCATCGAAGCGGTACTTGGACTTTTCCTGTCTGCACTAATGGAAGTTGTGTTCTGATTGCTCTTACCAGAAGTTGCTCCAGACCCCTGTTTACCGGATTTTGTGCACTGCAACGAGGAATAGAGCTGTTATAGTTATTACAGTTTAGTATCCTATTTCCTACAGCTACATTTCTCAACGTACAAATCGCGGTATTGATGATTGCTGTTACTTTACACCGAAGCAAAGAAATTGGTTTCACTTTGAATTTCTGAATTGTGTTTTTCAGAGTAATGTGTGTGTGTTCCTGTACATATTTTTTCAAAAAACAAAACTTCAAAAATTTAATTTTGACCACGAGAAACGGGTTTACAGCCCACTGTGCTGTGGTGTCATTACAAGCAAGTGTGTTGAATAGAGAAATAATGACATTGAGAAACAATTCTGCCCTATAGTGAATGATGCATACTTTTTCCCCTGAATTAGCAGTATTCCTGCCAGTGCTTTGCCTTCCAGTTGTTGTGTTTTTCAAGTTCTCTTTCACAGGCTCCGAATCCTTGCGTTTCTTTCTGCGGTTCTCTTCGTCCTGTTCCTCGACATTGTCGCCCTCAAAGGCACGCTTGGACGAAGGTGACGCCGAAACAGTGGCAGCATCGTCAGCAGGACTCGACGTCGTTGTTGTCTCGCCGGAAGATGTCGTCGGGCCACCGGTGGTAGATGCATTGTTACTCCCGCTTTGGCTTCCCTGACCGCTGGCAGACTTGCTGCCATCTTTATCCTTCTCAGGATTAGGATTCGGCGAAGAGCTCGCACCTCGCACAGGTGTCGGTTCCTTTGAGCTTTTGAATTCGTAGACGTCGCCACTGTCGTTCGCTGCTGATGATGTGTTCGCAGACGTGCTCGAGCCCGAGACAGCATTCACGGTCGCCGACGAGACGTTTGACGTCTTCATTGAAGTTTCCATCTGACCCTGATTCTGCAATTATCAATGTTTGATGTTATAATCGTTAAATACAAACAAATTTAGTAATGTAAATATTTTTAATTTTTAGTAGCATTTTTAGTAGTATAAGAGTCGTCATTCAAGTTCTGAGGGTTAATCATTGCATAGAGAAATATAATGATGCAACTTTGAAAATATGTAGATGATATACAGGATGGAGACTGTGGTATTCTAAAGTTTATAAATTATTATAAAATAATAAATGCATAAAATTCGCAGTCTAATTATGACGAAAGAATGAATACCTGTGCGTTCATGCTGCCCTGACGGGAGTTAGCAGTGCTCCCTCCTTTCTTTTCATCCCTTGCTCCTCGCACCTGGTTGAGTCGAAGCGTCACCCTCGGCGAGCTTCCAGACTGCCCGGTTCCCGATCTGTCAACTGTGGGGAACAAAACACTAGTTAATTGCGAGAACAACGACCGAATGCCGGGGAACGAGATTCCACGGAACCAGTGTACTCTTCTGGCACACAGTAGTGGAACAGAGGACGAAAGAGCCGGCAAGAAAGAGGAAGAGTGATTAGAGGAGGAGGGGAAGGCATATTCGAAGAGGGGAGGACAAAGAAAGATTCGCAAGGGAATGAGCCGCTGGTTGCGATCATCGGCGGTATAGTCCTTAATCACGAGGTTTCTGGGAGAACAAGTTCCCCGGGTAGCACGGCGAAGAAGCGAGAACCCTGAATCGCGATCGATACTTTTACTGGTCTTTTGTTGGCCGATCGCATTACAGGAAACCGTGTCATTAAACTCTTTATCCGCGTCGCTACAATGTGCCGCTACCTGACTGCCACTTGCCGATTGAAAGTATTGCGACCCAGTCTCATAAACGTCTTGCTTACCGGTGTTGTTACCTTATTGTTAGAGTTCTACGAACTAATTTATGAGCAATTATTTAGAGCAAGTATGTAAGAGTTCCCAAACTTGTTTATCCCACCATATAATTTTCGGAGAAACATTATTCAACGCCCCTTTGGAAATCTACCTACAGACGGATGCAGTAGCAATGTTTCGTTCTTTTACGCATCTATATTCCTTTGTACGTGTGAACGAGGCAAACATTTCTTTAAGTGAAAGCCTCCCTAATTCTTTAAAAATAAGATTAAAATGTTGATTGGTGGGAGGATTAAAATTAAAAGTGATCATGATCATCTAAAAACGGACGATCTAATAATATGAACGATGGAAAATGACGGTGAGCAAGAATATATTCTTGTAAATATGTAGCATTATTATGCGTCTACACGTATACGTGAATCCTTTGAGTGTACAGAAATAGCCCAAGGGGCGATGACATGGATGACAGATTGTAAAACATGTCACAAGATGTGGGCAGTTATTGGACAAACTAACAGCCACCGCCCACCGCCTTGCATCTGGGCATGAAACCCACAACGAGGCAGCCCGAAAAGGACCTAACCCAGACCCAAGGAGATCGTGCGACAAGCAGACCTGTTTTAACCTATGTTGCATCTTGAGATTTATGGTACATCAACGGTTATCGAGCTTTAAAGACGGACCGCCAAGAAATACATGTGTTGGCCAAATCGTGCAATAATAATGCGATTTGTAGGGTTCGAATCAAACAAATATCGTTCTAAATTCGGAATAGAATTTAGTAACACATCAATGTTTGCAATACACGTTTCAAACGGTCTATTAATATGTGAATGAATTTGTGACTTGGACAGCTCACTCCGAGAGATTCTAGGATGTCGTGCAATATTGAAAGCGGAAGTTGACGCAAGCTCTGCTCGATCAATATGTAATTGAATTTCTGAGTTAACACGACGTCATTGTAATTACAGAATTCAAATCAATACGTGGTTGAACTGTACATACGTCAACGAGACCTCGTGTAACACGTACTCAACAAAGGCTTTAACTGCACCTAATAGGCACTCTTATTAAAATCATCGTTTTTAGTTGGTCATTGATCATAATGCCTTCTTCTCTCTGTTCAATCCACTTCGCAATAAAGAAATTGTGCCAATGGAACTTGGCGCTCACGGATATTGTGGCCGAAAATACATCAACTCAGTCAATGAATTCATAGTTGTGTACCGGCTCTCGCACAATATTAGCGAATTACCCTTAATAAGTATGTTTTAGAAATTTGTTCATGGACTGTGACTCTCTTTGTTAGATTTTCTGACATCGCATGAAAATCGGGTGAATACCCTGATAAGCGTAAGCAACTTTGATATTCTCTTAAAAAAGAAGCCTATGGTAAACAGTAGACTACAACGTTGCAGTTTGCCATAGTTTTCTACGCTTCCTCTACACGGTTTATCCCGCTCCGGGCGTCTCGAATAATATGTTGTAATTACCTCTATGCCGTTACGTATGCTCTGTCTTCATTGCACATGCGGGAACAGTAACTTCTTGCACTTCAATATCTCCTTGTAACAATACGAAACAACTATCACACACTAAACGTGTTAAGAACATGACCCAAAACCACTTCGAGATAACCAGTGGCTTCTTAAACGAGATACTATTGATTCTCTACTGTGACAGAGTGCATCAGCATAGAGATGTATTAAATAGGTCATTTATAGCAGGTACAAAATAAATTACAAACATTCTGTTCTATAATTAACGCTCAAGGAACATATGTACCCATGATCACTTCGACGCGCGTGATTACCATAATGGTAGTCCTAAGGCGCTAACTATGTACCATTATCCGTATATAATAAAATGACTATAAATAATTTCTTAACTATCTAAATATCCGCGTGTCGTTCCTGTCGAAACGCAGACCATCGTCGCTGTTAATTACCACGGTCAACGACAGAGTGTGACATAATAGCTTCGTAAACTTGCGGCTTCTCCGGAGTGCGACTTTTGCTTTCGATTTCGGTCAACTGCATATATTCATGATCGAAACCCATAGTGATCTTCTTGCGCTAAGGACTACGGAATCACTAGCCGAGTTATGCTTATACTGTGATATTCAATAGTCAGTTTACGGCCAACAATCACTTCGGGTCAGTTTAATTTTAAATATCTATGCAACGTCATTTACATAGTTGAATATTCCATATTTTCCTTTCCGTCAGTATATACACATATTTACACTTTTTTCTGTCGTACGGTGAATAGTAAATATTCTTATGATCATTATTGCTGCTTACTCTGTAAGAGTTTTTTCAACGTTAAATAAGATTGATCGTTTGTAGAACTATTTATAAGAGAAGGTCGTTAATAAATATTCTTTTTGTTGATACTATCATCCGTAATGCCAACGTGCTAAGCATAATTTCTAAGAAAAGAGCACATATTTGCGGAACAGTCTTTTCAGAAAACGACGAGCAAACATAACGGTGTGCTCATAGAAGCAGGGGGAATTCCAAGAACTACTGATTTAATATAGTGTTGCAGAATAGACCACGGCTAATACAGATGAGAAATTGTCGAGATTGTGAGATAGTTCGAAAAATAAAATTCAAAATTGAATGCATAATTCAACGACATCTGTAGCCGATGAGAATCAGATAGGTGCTGAAAGAAAATGATTATCATGATCGCGTAGCTCAACGAAAGTAGAGCTGTTGATTTATGTGGTGTCCGGGTAGACGAGATAAATGAGACTCTTTTTTGTGAGCCAACCACGTTTCAGTTATTTTCAATCAAATCAGCGGAGAAACTTAAAAATATAGAACATGATAATATTGTTTACATTTTACAGGAACGATTAACGTCATTTGCTAACAATAAGGAAACGCAAACAGTTAACGCGTTCTACTACCTATGATACTGTTCATTGTTGTATTTTTCATATAATACAAGATTGCCATCTTGAAACGACTATTAAAAAATAATAACCGATGAAAATTGTACGAATAAGTGTTTACAAAAATATGTAACGAGGCGAAATCGATACCTTACAATCCTACACGATCCACTATACATAATTGGCACACTGCGAAATGGTGGAGAAATCAAATATTGAAGATAGATTAGATATTTAGAAATGCGCTTTTAGTATTATTAATATGTATTTGTGGGCACACAAATAACTGATATACATAGGAGTTTTATCGCGACAGTTATCTGTACCAGTTACAGTCTGTCCTTTCTCCGAATGTCTTCGCGATAGAATGAGAAATGCAGATTAGTTTGTTTAATATATATATGTATATAGACATATATGTATATAGACATATCTATGCCCCATAAGGCCGGTTCCAATAATCCTATCTGTTCCACGAAGTCGTGGGGATGGAAAGCGACAGTTAAGTGTGCAAGAAGCGCGATAATTATCCGTGGTGCACGTAAAGCCAGCCACCACTTAAGTGTCACTTTCAGTCATGGCAATACAACAAAATACGTTTCCAATTTGTTGAAAATGAATTTCCTACTACATTTCGAGGAGCGAAGGTCACTCAAGGTCATGCTATTAACGTTACCACAATATGCAGGGAAACATTTTTTTCCAAATATCTGCATCGTATAAGAATATAATACAAATTCAAAATTGACGAGTGAACTTGAAAATTTAAAAACAGTGTCATTCTGGTTGTATACAAAATATTTTTCACGTTACAACTGAAGAAGATAAAGATGGAATATATCTCCATCAAAAAAAAGATCTAAATATCCTGAAGATATTTAGATGGACTACCCTGTATATTCGTATATACCGGGCGTCCTTACTTCTACGAATAAAAATAAAAGGAAAACGCCAGAAATGATTAATTAAAAAATTATACGAAATTACAATGGACTGATTTCTGTTAGGTTCTGATACAGTATAGGACTTGTAATATGTATTTGCTAACGTCAATACGATTTAAAAATAGGTCTGACAACTATCAAATAGATACTGCATGTTTTATTAAATATTTTCGGGTCTATGTTTAGATAGTATTTTTTTCTTTTGCTCATAGAATATGCCGACACAGTCCTGCGGAAAAAAGATACAAGTAAACAACTGTTTCACTTCGCTGCAGAAATTCAAACCGAAACCGTTTCATTATCTTTTTCCATTCCTGACCTTTCAAAACAAGAATCGACATCGCGTGTCTTCACGACTCGCTCCAAAAGATAACATTCCTACGACCGATGATGACACGTTTTATCAGGTTCTGTTTGCGAAAGAAGTTCGTTAACTTGCTCCGGCTCGCGACAAACATAATTCTACACGCGGTGTCATGTGGGTCATGACTGACACAATTCACAGTCGTCAGTAAACGTGTGCGACATATCTCGCGATTGATTGTTTCAAAATAAAGGAGACTCTGGCAACGATCAACTGTAAACATCATTCGAAAAAGAAAATCAAATGTTTTCGAAGCTTACTATCAGCACCATCGTCATCGGTAGCAAACACTAATATCTCTATGAATGCCATTAAGTTCGCTATAAACAGCCTTCCTCGACAAACGGTCGTCCGCTAATTGAAGTGCCGATTTAAATCTAGCAATCGGACGCCACAACTAAGAGATACGCGTTAAGGCGAAGTATCAAGGTCAAGCCCCGATATTACTTTCAAAAGTGTCATCGTTTTCCGGAGCGGTCGCGTGATTTATATTACGAGGAATTAGCATATCGCGCGAGCTGAAAGTGTAAAAGATTTCGTTACGTTGAAGGCGAGCACAGGACACGTTGTATCGTGTTTCTAACGAGTTCCGCGAAATGCGCCATACATAGTACGCAACCGGTTTTAATCTCGCTAGGCATGTTTTTAATTGCCGCCGTTAAATAATTCACAGGTCCTCCATTTAATTCCGAGTTGACTCGCGATTAATACTCACTGTCAACGGCGATCTAGAATGACTCCGATATCGTTCGCAAGATTTATTTGCAAACGTATCTTGTATCTTATAGTCTGACACGTTCTGTGTGCACATTTTAAGAGAGCGAAAAAACAGGTGCGGAGGCGATAATAACAGACCAAACTTGCAAAATAGCACAGAGGCGGTTGCAGCAACTGCAACATAAACCCCTTTCGGAGGTGCGATCACCCTAGTGGTGTCGATGGACGCAGCCTGTGAGCGCAAACATGTCCAATGTATTTGCCAGTCAGCGTGCTCCCTCTCTCTTTCTTTCTCTCACCCGCTCGCACTGCGCCATCTCTCTCGCGCTGGTTTCTCGCTCACCTCTGCAAAAGTCTGCCTTTGTCCCACTTCTTCGGGCAGCGAAAACCAGAAGATGTGTTCCAAGGTTCGACACTCCCCTTTCGACGACGCTGTTGTTCCTCGAGCAGGGATCGCCAAACACGCCGAGGCGAGTACCGAAATGACGGCGGATCGAAGACAACAATTACGCCTTTAACACGAGTCGACACGTCCACGTCGGTGTAGCGTTGAAACACGCGCCAAGCCACGTGGTCGTCAGTGCTCGACTAGCAAACGGTACTTTTGGGTCATCCGATAGCAGCGGGGATCCGCAGCAATGAGAAGGAACGTGGTCGACCCCGAGGGCATACCTGTTTGCTCGCCAGTTAGACTAAACACCGGGATAACAATATCGCGGGACCCAGTTCGCGTACAGAAATTCCTCTACCGATGTATCACCGTCGAAGAGGCGAGAGTACAACGACGAACAGACAGCACGAGGACAGAGACAACCAAGGAGAGGTTCAGTAGCCGCGGCAGCAGCGTGTGTACACTACTGCCGCCCGCAGTGGCCCGCACGGCTCCCACACAACACGCCAGACCGAAGACACTAGCTGCTAAGACAGAGAGGAACTGACTCGCGACTGTGTCGCCGCGTCTCCGTCTCAGCCAACTTCTACCAGGCGGGGCATACTGCATCGCGTATACGATACCGACGCGTCACTACTCGGGAATGTCACGTCTAATTAAGTACTGCCTTCACATCGGTCGCTATTATTACCGATCGGTGGTGACTACACGATCCTCCGTATCCACACTGTGCAACAACTGCACGACACTTTTATCGAAAATCCCTTAAGGGGGCAGTCTCGCGCGAGACGCTGCGAAATTTTATTTTCATGAATTTTTCTCAAAGTGACGGCACTTTTTGCAATGGATTTAACTACTCCTTCGTTATACAAAACAATCTTTTGTACAGTTTTAAAAGTGATTGGTTCTTGGTTCTATCTGGTCTACAATAAACACACGGTTAGCCTTCATCTGGGGTGTAATTACTCCCCATGCATTTTCAGTGCGAAATGTGAAGAAAAAGCACGTTTCGCTACTCTATCGTTATTATGACATCGTTATAATATTGCTACTTCAGTGAATTCATACATACAGTTTTGGGAAAGTATTTTTAACCCTTTGCACTCGGTTGTGTCCCCTCTGGGGCACCACTAAAAATTGCTGTTCCATTATTCAAAATATTGTTTACATTATTCAATATATTCATCAATTACTAAACATTTAGGTATTGTGAGGTATTATACCAATTTCACATCCATAAGATTTCAAAAATCATAGGGAATGGAAATATTCTAGATAGGAAGCAATGTTTAATTTTCCAGTTAAAATAGCTCCGAGTGCAAAAGGTTAAGATTCTATACTTTTGAAAAATTTTTTACCCGTCTACATAAAAGACTGTCCCCTTAAGACGGGAAAAATTGTCGCGTCTTTTTCGGCAAACAAACCATGAGAAAATGTATGTAGATAATGTAAGAAAGTTTTGCCAGACGGAACGACCCATCTTTACACATTATTACAGCAAACCTAGTTATATTGCATGAGAAATTTGAGCGATATTCTTGCTCGTCATAGCTTCCTGATAAACAGAATGATGTAAATTGAGATAACGATAATTTTAATGACAGACAATGAATTTCTTTTGTGTGTCTACATATATCCATATTTATTCATTTCTATTATTAATATTTCGAAATATTCCAAACGATATGTACTCCATATAATTACTATATTTATTCATTGTTATCTATCTACCGTAAATGGAAATGAGTGAAAGTAGATAATCTAATTCATGGTATGTATCGTTGGTGTATTCGTGGTGTGTATCGTTCCATTTGATTCTTCTTGTGATACATATTTTTTACGATCTGTTTACTAGTGATGGTGTGCAAAATCACGAACCGTGCAGAATCATAATTGAATTAGTTCTTTTTTTAAATACTTTTTTTAAATAATCAATCAGCTTGCATAAAATATCTGCATATAACGTAAATTTAAAATTACGTTACGTTTTCTGTATATAACATAAACTTACTTCATTTAATGATCAAGATAAAAAATATCCAATTTCCTTTTCCGTACCTTATTTCAGTATTCAGAAAAGAAAAAAATTAATTCTTCCTCCCGATTTCGAAATTGTAATACTTATTTAAATAGTATAACTTATTTCATGTTTACGTATGTATATGTTATGTATAAAGTTTTACAAAATACCAATGTATTACTTAACAATTATAGGAAATGCAAATGATAGTTTGAGAAACGTCTTATGAATCTAATGATAAAAATTCTATGTAACTCGCAATTTTGTTTTGATATTGTTAATATAAAACATACAGGTTATGCTCTGTGACTCGCGCGAAGAACACTGTGAGAAATCAACGTGATTGGGAACGAACGTGATCCCGAGTGATTCAAAAGTTTACGCCGTCCCTACTGTTTACACACTTGATGTATACAATGTATAATAAGTAACTGTAGTATATAACAGTTACCGTTACTGTATTTACCTCATCTACATTAACTTGATCATACATACTATAAGTATTGTTCAGTTTTTTCTTCGACATAATTATCACATTTGTAAACTGGTTGCTAAAAAAAGCCATCGTGTCGGTAACTGTACTTTCAACTGGTCGGTAAAAAGATAAAACTATAAACAAAAGATAAGCACAAACTAATTGCAGAATAGATCGGACATCATATGGAATTACAAACGGATTAGAGTACAGACATCGCACGAGACTTCGTATCTCCAGGGATCTATAACACCGACATAGCAAAATGGTACCGATTTTAACGATCTTAAAATGCGAGTGGTTTTCTATGCTGGAAACTTTGTCAGATAATAAAGAAACGGTACATTGGCTTTTCACATTATCGCGATCGATATAATATGACTCGTTATAATATGACAAGGGATTAATATTTTCATTTGAGGCTCGGATAAAAATCTGTGAAATCAGTATTGTAATTTTTGTCAATTACAATTTTCTTAAAACTTTTTTATACGTTATGTGGCAAATTAATCATTGTGAGGTCTTGAAGGAAGCTCAAGTGGTCCGATCCACTTTCAAAGAAGTTACTCCATTTCAAGGGGTGTAGGGACTTTTTTGATGGAGTATGTGGAAATGAAAAAATCCTGTGTCAATTAATTTTCTTAGAGTAATGCACGTCCGCTGCTCGTCATCTAAACATAGTCAGCTGAGCGTTCAATCACTCGTACGCGCGCACACAGTCGAAAACAGAGAGCTACGCACGCGAGCCAGACCTTCACCTTGAACACTCGACTTGTAAGTTTTCGTAGTGTTTACTCACATTTCAAAACAATCACAACTTGAAACACGTCTGTTCCCTCCTAGAACTTCGTAAACGAGCTACAGTTTGATGCTCAGCGGCTCAATATTGTGTAAAGTTTTCAAGACACGAGCGTCAGAGTTCGCAGAAAATTTCCCACTGTAGAATCTTTGAATTTAGGTATACGGTATAGTATAAGACTGGTGATCAATAGGAATTATATTTGAAATTACCAAACCACTTAAATAATGGGATGATACTATATGAATGTTCCTTAAAAAATATTGATTTCATCGTTTTAAAATGACCAATGCACGGCTTTACTCCAATAAAATCAATCTGAGAATTCATGATAATTCAGATAATGTAATGAATTCGAATTCTCGCAATTTGTAGTATTTACTGTAAAGTCGTTGATGAAATATGAAACTCGCTTGGATGAGAACCGGGTATTATTGAACATACAGACAAACCGCAACATGAGTATTTATATACTTACCTACAACACTTTCGTAATATCGTTTTCAGAATGTTACAAAAAATGAGGGCTTGTAAATTCAACCACAGGTGCCCATATTTTTTATTATTACCTCAGCTATGCTCAATGTTCCCGTTTAATTCATTAGAACAATATGCAATATAATTTTCCAATGTTACGTATATTTTTCTACAAACGTGTGTTAATATGTAATTTTTTCAAAGACTTCGAATACATCTAAACATTTAATTTAAAATATGAAGACATTTTTCGAAATTTTAGGACTATCGACACATTTCGTTGAACTGTATATTTTCATTATAATCATGTAATCCCTTATTTTCAGTTAGCTTCGAGTACAAGAAATCAACAAAAGTAAAAATTAAATCGCTAAAAAGATCAGTTAACAAATGATTGAAATTATATCCATTAACTTTGATCATTTTGTGCATTTGTTGAAATGAGCTTTTTTTACCAATCTTTCTCTCGCAGTTGTTTTTTTAAATAATATTATTTTTTAATTAAAGGGATACTTGCGGTGGTCGTGTCAGTCGAGACACCCTGTATAAATGCGTACATACAAACTCACCTTTATTTTGCGGTGGTGTCCTCCGCATCTCACAGGGGGCTCCACAGTCCTCAGCAACGTGCAGTGCAGCGGCTGGCGCACTTCCGGTCGTACGTTGCTGCTGTTGTTGAAATTGAGAATGGTGATGTTGGTAAAGCTGCTGCTGCTGCGGTTGTTGTTGTTGTTGCTTCTCCTGTTCTTGTTGCTCGTTTGACGGCGCTGTTGCGCTTGTTTCAACTGGAGAGCATGGGTTATCAGAAGTAAAGGTTGTACTCTCATCAGGTGAAGTCGCACTTGTGGTATCTGTGTTCACAAATAAAAACGGAGATAAAAACCTAGACGGGTGCTCCTGCGATTCTCGTGAATAGATTCTCAAGGATCTCTCGTGAGGAAAACTAGAAAATAGTGAAAAAATGGCAGAAGGAAAGAAAGTTCGGCCCAACATAGACGTGTCTGCTAACGATACAAATTGATTCGTTGAACAATGCTAGCAAACGAATATTTCCCTCACATTGTTTCAATATTTTCATTTTTACTCGACGGTCTGTACAGTTTACGTACACCAAATGAACACGAGGGTCTCTGCAAGCCGTTAAATTCGGAAGTAGAATGACACTTTCTGCACACTCCGGTCTCTGAGATATTTGACTAGTATCTGCACAGTTCTATATAAATAAACGTGCACATGTAAAGAAGACGGTTCGGGTTTTGCAGTACTTTTTCTCTCCCCTTCAGCAACGACGCTGTCTCCGCGAAGAGCGCACGGAAGGTTTGCTCAGAGTGACAATCAATTGGCAAGAACGAGCCTGGTCGTTTTCAAATCGAGAGACTGTTCACGGTAGAGCGAGACTTTTGATGCTTCGTGATCTGATGAATGAGATATCATTGTTGTTGGGTGTCCTTTTAAAAAGCTCGACGCGTATCGATGGCACTGGGGTGTGTTCGTTTCGAAACTGATTCTCACGTGGCCGCGACCGTGTGCGGTATATATCCGATATGACTTTTGTTACGCGATATAAACAGGTTTCCTCTCGGTTTTCGTTTATTCGTTGCTTGTGCAGGGGCCAATTGTCACGCCGATCTTGACGATTCAAAGGCGGTTAGGGCGACATCTGTCGGTCCGCCGGGGGAAAGTCGGTACGCGTACGTGTTCGACGTGCACGCGAACACGGCCCCTCGCGAACTAGAGGCCATGTTGCGTCGCTATGTCGACGATTGGCTCCGCCTCTCCCCGCGTCGCCCCACCAACGGAGAGCCACGAACGCTCTCTCTCGCCAATCGGAACCAAGCTGATCCCGCCAACGACATTGTTGGTCGTGCGTTCTACAAGACGGTTCACGATACCCGTGGAGATGTGTGCAGTCACACTGCATCGCCGCGTAACCATGTGACCCGTGCGTGTGAGCCCGGCGCGGCTGTGTTTTATTGCTATATCCTGTGCGCGCACATGTGTCGGTGGCAGCATTTCCTCACGTGCCGCTCCTGCGCTCAGCACACCAGTCGTATTATCGCTTACTTTCCGAGCGTGTTCGCGCGGCCTGTGCCAAATAGAGCTGTAGAAGAAGGGTACGAGCACTCGCTAATGTAGCAAGCAGAAGCGCACCACGCTTCTGCACCATGTCTAATCCCTATTTTCGGACACGGCGATCTTATCCAGAAAAATTATTCCTGTTCACATTCTCGCCTTATACCAATCGTTAATCGGAAACAAAATGATTTAAACACTGAGCCGCCCCTCGTATAACACGGTACCTCGTATAACTCGTATAATACGGTAAGAAGTACCGTGTTTTGCGAGTCTGCATAAAGGACTAGCGGAGTTAGGTTCTACAAGCGAACCTGTTTCTTTTGTAATTGGCATTTTTAGTAACTTTATGCTTCTTTCTCGTTATCTCTTTTTCTACCTTTAACTCTTAGATATTAGAGTCATAGGGAAATTCTATAATCATCCTATACGCTGTTATTGTTACTGTACTGCTTCCTAAATTTTTGAAATTTTCTACTGTTTAAAATTGTAATACTCAGTTTTGTTATAAATGCGGCCGTTGTAACGAATTAAAATAATCGTGCATATGTTCTGAAAGCTGGAAAACCGATGCGAAAAATGAATACAAAGAAAGGCTATTGAAAGAGCAGGGCCGAGAAGGCGAAGAAGAGAGGAGAGAGAACAAAGAAAGCGTAGAACGCTTGGAAAAGTGAAAACGCGATTCAGTAGAATACATACCGAACTATGATGAAGAGGAGACTGTTGCCCGGCCGACGTGTGGTTTACTAGCGAATACGAAAGGGACAAGATATGCTCTCTGGGCACTTACACACATGAAAAGTAACGTTTGCTTTAAAGGTGATGGACTATGATGATTGTCGCGGCCACCTTGTACTTTTTTTGTGGCAATGGCGAGTAATCTTCAGAATCTCGGGTTGTTTGTCTGTTGACAGAGGCACGGACAAATGGTAGAGAGGCCTGAAATTCCTCAACAATAGGATTTTCACAATACCGACCACTGCTACTTCTCTTTCCGATTTCTCAATCTCTTATCGTGCAGCGAGCATCAAAGCCTTGCCTGTTGCAGTTTTGTTAACGTTTCTTATCGATGATACGTTTAATAAAAAAATGTAGTATCTGTCAATGCAAGCGGCGAGGATTTTTGAAAACATCGATATTATTTTTCTTGAAGAACTAGATCGATATATTTTGTTACTTATATCATTGAATTGTTTGTTTGCAACTGTATGAACGGTGATTTATATTTTTAAGGGAATTGCCGGAAGTCATAATAGCTGTCCAGTACACTCCTATATTGCAAGTCTGAAGTAATAGAGATGGGGTGGACACCTATTATGACTTCAGGTGTCCTCTTTCGAAAAACAAATCATAGATACACGAACCTGACGTTGCCATATTAACAACATTAGTGCACGAAGGGTTAAGTTGTGTTTATTGTCGGCAAAAATCGTATAAAAGATTTGTGAACCATAAAGTTGAATAGGAAAATCACGTGGTCTCGCAAATTCGTAGTACATAGTCCTTGCCACGAAGTTACGACATTCGTTGGTTTTCTTCCCGATCAATATCTCTCCTGTTAGTATAAGGCCAAAGATTGGACGTCACATTCTCTTGTACGATCTTTTCATTTTTGTTACTTCAATTTTGCACGAAACCATTATACATATTTTGCTAATAGAATCCCTATTTATCAATATACGATACGTGAGACGGAAACGCATATTATTTAACGAAAGCGAGAACGCAAACAAAAGCTTAAAGTTCGGCGACTTTCGGTCGAATCGACAATTTTGAGAAATGAAGTAATAATAGTGGGGTGAATGCTGTGTAAAATAAATGATATTCTCATTTGCATAAGCAGCTAGTAAAGGAAATAGTTTGAACACGGTATGACGATAAACAACGGACTCATCGTTTCTTGAGTGATTTATCCCCTTTAAGGACACGGGCGGCGCCCGATACTGCCGCCACCTCCTCCCAGCAATTGGATAAAATTTTAATTCGCTTTAATTGTGTTATGTAGCACATTTAAACGATTATTTCCCAAATAATAGGTAAATGCAATAAGTGCCACATAAAATTAAAAAATGTATAAAGTAGAGAGAGACTCGAAGATTCTAAACAAATTACAAAAATGCCCGGTTCGTGCAGTCGTAAATTTCCTGTAATATTCTCGGTGCTTTGACGAATTGAATAATGTCATAATATACTCAAAATGAATAGATAAAACCCTGAAATATATTTGAACAGTAGTGTGCGCGTAAAAATGTAATTTATTTTTGTTGTGGAATTAAACGTTAAATTGTTAAGGTTGTAAGATCTTTAGAATGATATAGAAAAAATGATTACTGATAACGTGTACAGTATTAAATGCATGGGTATCCAACGCCCACAGGCCTTAAAGGCTACTTCCTCAAGAATGTCTGGTACGGTGAACCGAATCTTCGGCTTTAAACCCGGGTTCGAAATTCTCTGTGGAAACGTTAGATTTGTCATGGACAGTATCTTGCAGGTAAACGTAGGTCGAAATGATTGTTCACTCGGGAAAATATAATTATTTCTTGCACCGGTGCAATTTTGCAAAATGTCAATAAAAATCATGTTAATAAAATGTGAAATTCACAGTACGTTAGTAAATCGATATATTTTTATAACATCACCGTGGAGATTAGCAGATCATTGAGATTTATAAATCTGTTTTACTAGAACTGTTCATGAACAATATTATCTGAACTTGCTTGCTTTAAGAAAACACGTAAAGAAGAAGAAAGATATCTTTTAAAGATCTAGCCCATCTTTAGGAATTTAAAAGAACATTATCATTTTTTTGTTCAGATGAAAATTAAGATATATTTCAAATACGCAGACACAATTTTCGAAAAGTTGCCTCGTATAAAGTTCAGGGCGGCAGAGTAGGATGCCTTCGCGCGTGTGAGTATTGCACACGAGCGAGGGGTGTTTCGATCGGGCACTTATCTGGCAACTAATTATCGAATGACTACTATACTAGAATAAGACTCATGAGAGAAACGTGATTTAGGCACATATATTCTTGTTATTAGACGAAGTGGTAATATCAATGAATTGTACCATAGAAATGTTAAAATACGGGAATCGTGGGTTTTAAGTTGTTACAACGAATTATTACGATTCAATTTATCTGAAATTAATATACGGCGAATTATAAGCCAGGATATGTCGAAAGACTTAAATCAACAAAAATGGTTAATGAATCAGAAATGTTTAAGGGTGACTACAATTAGTTTTGGTACAGGGTAAGTGTCCAATATTGGATGACTACAGATCCTTTCAGTAATGGATTAATCGACAACATTTTGAAATGGGAAACACATGGATCGAGGTGTAATGTCTGACACCCACAAATGTTAGAGAACGGGAATCGTAGGTTTTAAGTTGTCAGCTGAAAAACTATGTGGAACAGTGCGGCCCTGTCTCGAGTATTGATCTGTACGAGAGTTGTCTGCTGCCCCTCCCCAGCCCAACGGTAGATGTTTCATCCCTTCGCTACCCCTGAACAACAAGGATATCGTGCACCTGTGACTAGGATGCTGGTGAATACCCTATTAGGCATCTTACGCAGATATTGTCTTCTTATATAGGGATTCCGCATTCGTCATCCATGAGTCAACGATTTAGACACCGGAATCATCGAAGTCCGAATCCACTTTCCTACATCGTGCACATCGAGTAACATAAACGGCAAAAATTTATGACCGATGTGGAAAAATCAGACTAACAGGAAAAACGTCAGTCAAGCTGAATACGAACTGCTATCTTAAATTATGTATAACAATCTAATAACTACGCCATCGTCTGAGCAATATTTTAATTAAATTTCAAAGTTTAGCGTATGAAACACCGACTCGCATTATTGCGAGAAAAAGTTGGCTCTATACTCTCGGCCCTCGTAATTCAAAAAGTTTAAACAATATCGAGGAACTAAACGATGCTTGTTGTAGTTTTGCATAAATCTAAGACCGTGTGTATACTGAGTAGTGTATGAGTACAGTCATCAAAATTAAATAGATTTAGAAATCCTATATTTTTTATCAAATGAAACGAAGAACATGGGTTACTTACCGCTCGTTTCTTTAGCGTTGAGATCATATCCATTTACGAGCATCTGTCCAACGCGAAAATCTTCTTTGCGATTGATAGGCGTGTGGACCGTCGATTCTCCATTTTTGCTAGACCATCGTCCTTTCGATCCTCGTTGTTGCAACGTCGACGACCTTGAGGTAGAGCTGGACGTTGTATTTTCTGTTCGATTTCCACCTAAAAATTACGTTAGCGATCATCAAAGCAACTTTATATTAAATTATGTAATTCATAAGTGAATTTATTTTCAACTCTGGCTCCTACATCAATATTTCAGCTATACATATAATGTAAATGCTCTATATCTGTTAAAAAGGTCTAATATAGAATATATTTTTAGAAGTTATTTTTAGAAGTTCTACTAAACAGTTAGAGATTTATTTGAAATTCAAATTGGAAATTCTTCAGAAAGAATAACGTAATGGATGGATTAAACCACGAGAGTGGGTGTTGGCATTAACGCCTCCTAGTGTAAATTGCAGTTGTAACAAGTTACCGGCAATCGGTGTCGGTATCAAGATAATTTTCATGTAGCAGAATCTCGAGCGTACATTGATTATTGTACAGAATTGGGAAGTTAGCATGCGGGATAACACAGGGACAAACGTATTATAGTACTTCAAAAAGATTCTGCGTTCATCCGATAATACCCGAAGCGTTAATATTCGGCTAACAATAAAAAAAGTTAATAATCGCACCTAATAAACGTGTATATTGCATATCAATATTTTACAATTTTCTACATATAGTATCTAGAGTATATTATGATCGATATATGTATTTCCGGATTTTTTCTTTAAGAAAGAAATTGTGTGTTTACAACGCTGTCCCTTTTTCTTTTATTAATATTGCCACAATCATTTAATGCTGCTTTTAAAACTCAAATTTTAAAATGTCACGGTTGTCGTATAATTTTGCTAGCGGCCGGAAATTAATTTTTGCAACCACAAACGTCGCTCGAATGCACGTACACAAACATTCATAAAGAATCGTGCGTTGCAATCGGGATTCCGTTCGAGCTTACTTGATTAATTTAAATTTCCCTCCACGCTGCAATACCCAGATGGCGTTCCTTAGAACTAAGCATGCTGGGCAATCACATAACACAAGGAAACTCTCGTCTGTGGCATATAACTAGCTTCGGGTATCGTGTTGCAGATTGTTCCGACAAAGCAATACAGCGGGAAACTACGGCTAATCAAGACATGGCAATGTGGAGATTTGTGCGAGTGTGATTTGTTCGTGTATCGGACAAGAAATTAAATCAGTGAAGGCATGGAATCGAGTTTTCGAGCATATATCTTGGGACTAACCTACGTACGATAGGTAGTATGTAATTTTATATCGCAGTGAATTTGACTGTCGGACACGTAAGTCTGTATACGCATAGAATAAATATCATTGCAATATGTTGGAACTCTGTCCGACGCGACGATAGGAGACTAGACAGACGGGTAGAAGATGACACGGGGGTAAATATCGTTCGATAATCGATTAAGTGTTCGCGGGGTCTCGAGGGAAATAGTGCGAGTGTTTGTTTAAACGAAAGTGGCCGTCTCACTCACCTGGTACGATTTCTTGTGAAGTCATTTGGAGAAGGAGCGCGAGTTGTTGACGCTCGGACATCCGCGCTGGGTAACCGCGGAAACGACTGTTACCGCCTGCGGGCATTCCGTCCTCATAACTCATGTAACTCGATCTCGAAAACGCACGTGGAGGATCGCGATTTACACTCGAATCGGAAGATCCAAACCGCGTGCGGCCGCGCGCTTTTATTCCTGGTCCCGCCGTGATTTGTCCACGAGCGAAGATAACCTAAAATCGCACGGTCGGTTCACGCCATTTTGACCTACCGAGCGCGCACAGATACGTGAAACGACAATCACGCAACACGTATGCAACCACACGCGCCAAAACTAATCGCATCGGATGAACACTGTGAATTGTCGTTTCGTGATTTGCACTGTTGTTTCCCGGGCCGATGATTTGATTTCACGTTCGCGGTATGTGTGTGCGTGCACTTTCGAAAATGAGATTCGCGACACACGACTCGGAACACAGTGCGCAATATGACGCAACGTTTGTGTTGGTGTTAATAGTTGGTATCTCTGTCGATAGCGTGCATCGCGCCAATATTCAAATTAACGTAATTAAAACCATACTCCGGGAATAGTTCGTAGCTGCTCCAGCAGAAGTAAATGAAAGAAAGGTTACGGTAAAATGGATAGAATTAATGAATGATATATACGTATATAAATGAAAATCAAATATATGATTATGATCGATCAGTAAAATGTACTCTTATCATTTTTGTGTGTGTTTTTTTTAATAAAGAAGATGGGTTTACATATCGCATCACGTATCATTCAGTTCTAAACTTGTAACGGGAGTTTTGTCATGTAATCGATAAGTTCCATTTACATTTACAAAATAAATACTTGATACAACCGAATGGAAATTATAAAAAATTTAGATATTATAATTATCGACTATAGTCATTCCAATCTAATGAATATAATAGGCCATGTAGAGCCATCACATACATATACATATATATTAATTTTCTTCACATTGCCCAACATAAATAGGACAATTAACTGGACCACACTCGCATTCTTGTCTCTGTCATTCATACACATATCCATTTTATACTGTTTTGCATCTTGTGTTTATTGTAACAACATTATAATTTAATTATGAATAATGATAAGAACACATTGTTTAATTGTATCTAACGCAGTAGCTATCTACAGTAATATTATAGAAAATACATAACGATTTTCTTATCGTCAGACCGATTACATACGAATTGTTATTTGTTAATTGACATTTCCAATACTGCGAATCGCACGCAAATTTTTTTGCTTGTGTACAATTACAACATTTGATGTTGTAACATACGAAAGAAAAAGTAAGCAAAAACACTGTAAAAGTAATAGTACATACATCTTGTTTTGTAATATTCACTTGTCTTTTTGGTTTCCGTTTTTAAAAAAAGTATCTCACTAAATTTTTCTTAACTTTCCTACTCCGCTAGTTTTTGAAACATTTATTTGAATTAAAAAAATTGTCATGATTTTTTCATTCTGGTTTTGGAGTACTAAATAAAACCCCTAGCTGCTGAGCAATTAGCTGATACAAAAATTGGTAAACAATTTTATTGTTTGTATCAAATGTGTATACATACGATAAAAAAAGAGAAGGAAAGAATTGCATAAATGATTTCTAAATATATTTGCTTTGTTTCTACCGATCTATGCCAATCCAAAGGATCGCGTGTTTGTAAGTATTTTAGAATTTTGTTTGAATTTTGAAAGTGCATTGCTAAAAGCATAGTTACAGTACAAACTTTTAGAAAAAGAAATTGACAAATTCGTAAAATTGAATGAACAAACATTTCAAAAGAGTAGAATGCATATTCATCTGAGCATAAACACTGCTTGATGCAATATATGTCAAATATATACCTTAGTTTTACATTCATTCCTATAAAGTAATTTATTCATTTTGCACATGCCAAGATAATACAATCATAGAAAGTGGTTGCAAGTACATGATATCTATAGGATGGCAGAGGAAAAGAATTTTTGAAGAATGTTAGTCATTCTCTATTGAAATGTGGTGCAACATGTACATTTAGATGTCATAAATTCTTCAAAAAGTAGTTGGACAGAGTGGTCATTTATAATATTGAATTCGAATTTCTTTCAGAAGCTACCTCAATTTTCAGTTTCCACAAAGACGTTTCATTTAGTCCCTTTTTCATTGGTCTGTCTGTAAAGGTGTTTTACGAGATATAAATAAATAAATTATGTAACGAAATTGTTCAAATATTTCCTGACAATGTATCTCTTGGTGCTTTCTGTGCATTTTTTTTTATATTGAATGTATATATGTATACGTATACGCATGTGTACATATACAAATATACAGATTCTGTTAAGAGTTAGAAAGACTAGTAGGTTTATACTAACTTAGTTATTAATACACTTATACAAGTCATTTATGCAGGACGCTTCTGCATTACAAGTAGGAAAACTTAGGTATTGTTTTCGCATATTGTTTTTAAAAGAGTTCGAATCTGTTTAAGGCGATCTCGTCACACCTTTTTTTTTGTTCTGGTCATTGAGTGAAACATACATATAGCTCTGACAGGTTTTGCATTGAGAAGATCTAGGAACCTCACCAGGGGAAATTCGCTAAGCTTACAACAGTTTACTCGAGAAATGGATGACCTGTCTATATTACATCGATACAGATATCAGTTGTTACTTTGATTAAACTTAGATTTGTTATATATCATTACTGAACTGCAATGGCTTATTAATATTTCTTTACTTTCTGATAGTCAGAGGGATGACAGGTTGTAGCAGTACGTGATATAAGTTTCTCTTAAAAGCAATTCAAAATACTATGAAAACGATAGTCTTTAGTAACCGTGTTATATATATAATAACAAAAACTTTTACAATAAAATAGGATAATATTTGAATCTATCTTGTATACATTTGTTTGTGCATAGGCAGTTTATTAATTGTACTCTATTTAAATAAAATGAATTGAATTAAATTGTGTGTGTCATTGAATTAATATACATCGAAAGATAGCGCTATCGAATTATGCAGTTTTTGATTGATTTTGGTTCACGTACCGTAAACCCATACATCGTAACCATCTTTTGTTTTTGTTATAAACAATTATGGTCATAGTTCCACGCAATTCACTAACTAATTTACCTTGTGCTTAAACGCAGGTATCATTACTGACTAAGTTTATAATTTCTATCTACTTGAACGGTCATTAAGACTTCATTTATAATTATAACAACAACGATGATGACAATAATGGATGTTATGATAGTGTAATGAATGATGATAAATAGTAATAATTACAACATTATTATTATTAATTCTGATTTGTGTTCTACACATTGTATACTACTTGGTTTAATGGAATGTCTATCTTGTTTTTCATTACAGTTTAAAGGAAACTACTGCCGATATTGAGTATATTATTTTCTTTATCAGAGTTACTTTTCACAGCTATTACTTTTCCTTATTTTTTCACTTAACAATAAATTTAATCTTTTACGCATTTTATTCGTTAAACCGTCGATAATGATTAAAGAAATTCTCATCTTCCGACATAGAAACAAATTCAATATATAATGGGGATGATAGATGTGATAAATGAGTAATCGAATGAAGATAACATTATTCTGCCTTGAATGTTTAAAAGATCATAATTCTCCTAGCTATGAGCAAATGTCACTTCGTTTCAATCGATTTATGTGCCTCTTTAAGTGTCTAGTTTAATAGCGGTGATTTTCTCTACCAGTCTTTTCTCCTTCTCCGTACCTAGGCATTTTAATTATTAAAATCTTCGTATTGAACCCTGTGTTGGACTGTGTCACATCTTAGACAACATCTGTGTATGGCACAAATGGATATAAAGCGAACATAACTAATATGTATACATTTTGTTTCTTCCACAATGGTCGCGTAAATTGCGGGGAAGACTTTAGAATTCATACTTTTCATTTCTCTACGTCGACCCTATGGTAAAGTGTCACGTTTTATCGTCTTGCCAATCTTAAACTTGTAAATTTGTTTCACCAATAATTATGAGATATTATATATTATATACAATACACATAGTTTTTGTTTTCTTGTTTTGTTCCAGCAGAATTTTCAGTGCACACATTAATATTATAAGACTACGACAATGGCAATACAATTTCTTGCAATAGATGATAGGACGCTCTATTTTTTTAAATTTTTCGTTGGTGTTGCAGCTGTTGTAATAGAAATCTCGACCAATTTTACAAAACTTCACTTGCCCACGACAATAACAACTGATAAGAGGAGTTTCAGATTTGGCAATCTTGGAACATGGAAGTCAATCATCGCTGTTGCTGCTAATGTTGTAAGGAAAGACTCAGTGCGGTAGTATTCGATGATCTACTGTCAACCGTTGGTTGCACGGGCTGTCCGCTTGCATCTACTCCATGCTAAAGTCTCCATAAACTGGATCTTCGTGCCCCCGATCCTGATCCTGCGGTGCACACACAGTAAATTCGTTAGAATCGGCCCACTGGTTGCTTCCCTACTTCTACGGACTTGAACAAGACATACAAATTCAAGAAAGCTGATATCTACACCTTCATGAATTCTACGACAGCGCTGGACTTTTACTCAATATGCTGCTAATGAAATTGCTTTTTTTATGTTTAGTGACTTTAGAACGATCTAACGAAATCAATTTGCTCATACAATGTATTAGTGGAGAACGCAATGGTACCGGCTTGTTTTACGACATCCTCCTTTATCTATGATTGTACCGACCAGCATGAGAAATGGCCACCATCTCTATGGGCAGGGAACCTCTTCGCTTGATGAGCGGTTCAGGAATCGGATCCCTTTTTCCTAGTTCCCTCTTCCATTTAAGCCATGTGCCATTATCGTTTCCATCTGTGGATCCTCCAGAAAACATTTCTGGTCCTCCAGAACTTCTCCTCCTCAAAATCTTTTTCCGATTACGAGGCTTACCATTTATGCTACTCCTATTGAACATATCACGGCGTAATTCAGATATGTCTGCTGGCACTGAACCTCGCCGCGGAGACGGCATGCTAGGTCCGGTGCTATCGATTATTCTTGCTAATCCGTTATTGTTGCTTGTTCCTGTATTGTTATTATTGTTATTATTGTTTATTGGGAGATTCTCTCGTTCATCTGAAAATATTCAATCGGTCAATATTCAGCCAACAGTTTTTCTATAAGTATGATCTAAATTCTAGGATGTATACATACTGGTTAACGATAATATATTGCCGAGAAGGTTTCCAAGAGCAGTTTCTTGCGGAAGACTGGCTCTCCTAGGTGTTGTAATGTTACCCTCTCTAACTCCTAAGGCTAATCGATTACAGCCTCCACCTAATGGTACCATAAATTCATAGAATTATTCGCTCTCTCTATACTATTATATCCATTTTCGAAATTTAATTGTAATTGAGATGATCATTAATATCTGATTGTTAGTCAAAACTAATTCTAAAAGACTCAACTATTCGCATAATAGCATCTCTACTTGTTGTTAGTGAATGCAGATGTTGGAAATGACTTACATGCTAGACATCAGTTAGACAACAATCGAATGTATTATGTTTTACACGTATTATACAACTTACATGTCTAATATGTTAGTTATTTTCATCGTTTGTGCAGACTTTCTTTGGTATCTAGATCGTATGCAGACCAGTATATATTTTGTAAACTAAGTCACTTTCTCCTAAGGAAGATTTACAGCCTACATTAAACTATTAATTCTCTTTTATAATCGTATGTTTCCTACATCAACTTGTACGCAATGTACTCTTTCAAGAATTTAATCTATCGATAATAGGTGATAATGTGATATGACTGTTGTTATTCTACCTTGATGCCTTGTAATGTCGGTTGGTACAGATCCACGTCTGGAAGTATGATCAACCCTAGTAGATGCTATAGATGGTACAGTGATGTCATCCAATCTTGATAAAAGACCAACTGGAGCAGATCCTCGTCTTCTAGCCCATGGCTGATGCAATAAACATATCAGAGATTACGTCTACTCTATTTCACGTAGGTGTTTCATGTTTCAATCATCAACTTTTAAGAGTACATAGAGAAAATAAAATTAAGAAAAACATAGATATTACTGTATGATAGTGTATGCGACTACTATGGACATTTCATTGATGCCCTACTGTGACATCTACATGCTTAGCAATCTTGGTTCTTTCGTGCAATACGAGATAGGAATACCGAAAGTATTATAACATAAAATTGGGTGGATAACACTGTACTAACTAGTGAGAAAATTTTCTAGAAAAAAACTGTCGTTTTACTTTCCATATTCCCAGTTCTTTGCTATCAATCTCGTAATACTGTACATCTTTGTTCCCTAGTCTACGACTGACACAACATCAAACGCATAGAACACAACGTAGAGCCAGGTGGAATCAGTACCTGGCTTCCCTTTCGAGACACGGTTATTCCTTTCGGATCATCGATCCCGCGCGGGTCAACGTTCTCCTTCATTTGTACGTCCAGGCTCAATTTGGCAACCTTCGAGCTCTTCTCCTTGACAGCCTCCGGGTCCCGTTTGCTGCCGATAGAAACAATGTCGTTATCACCGGAACATTTTCGCGGTTCACTACCACTGTCGCTCGACGACGATTTGCTTTGGATCAGGGGCGGCGAGTCCGGCGGGCTACCAATGAAGAACACTTTGTGAGTGCTGAGTTCTGAGGACACTGGTATCGTAGTGAATCGTCTACCACCGGCGTCAGTCATTATTGTCTTAATTTCTGGCACAGGAGTTGAGTATCTTCGTAGTTCGGGCTCGACGCACTTCGGTTTCGCAACATGCATCGAACTACTACACTGGTCGGGTTTACAGAACGGCGATATAGTCCGCGGGTCATGGCCTAGTACTTTTTCACTCTCGTAGTTCGTCTTCGTCGGGCCGCTGCTGTCCGGTTTCGTTTCGATGTCGATGTTGCGCGCGTTCTTGTCGTTGCGAGAGCCGGTCAGCGATGCGTAGAAAATTTGAGTCGAATCCGATCCTTGAGCAGAGGCTGGTCGTTTGTGACGGTTCTTAAAGTACGTGTCGTCGATACGGATAGTTTGTACTGAATGACGTCGCGGGTGATCGGCAGTCAGGAGGATGTCTTTTGGTCTGATCGAGTCCACGATCGCGGAAGCGCGTCGTTTGCTGCCGATGTCTACCATCAGCGATTCTCTCGATAGTTTCTCGACGCTAGATTTCGCTGGCAACGAGTCTGCTTCGTGTGTAGGCGGTGTGCCGCAATGACCATTCGTGCAGGACTTGTCCTTCATCGAACATGAGGACGTGGGGCTGGTGGCCTCGGCCAAGATTTGCGAGTGGCACTGCGACATTTCCACGGTCGTGGACAGGTATCGCATTCTGCTGACGGGCTGCAGAGGTGGGAAAGTCTGCTGCCTTGTCAACTGTTTCGATTGCGCCCCTGTCTTCTGGTTGTCCGGCTGAAGAACAGAACTCAACCTGGATGCCTCGGCGCTGTTGGTAATGCTGGCTATGCTCGGCTCTGGAAGAAGACTTTCCGCGCTGACAGGTCTTTCTGTCACATTGGCGTTCGGGGATAGTTCTTGCACGCTGCTCTTTGACGAGAACAGGGACAACGAGTTCGGGTCTAGTAGGCTTTGATCCTCCAGCCGTAGCAGCAAATTTTTCGTCTTGTGCTCGCTAGGTACGCTCTCGCGTCTCACTCCGCTGCGTGGTAAAAGAGTCAACGGCTTCGTAATGCTTAATGGCACAGAGTGACGTCTTCCGATTCGCTCCAGACCGACTCGCGCTGGCAAACTTTGCATCTTATTGTTCGAAGACTGAACATACGCAGCCGGGATCAGCAGATCAATGCTTCCAGTGTCCTCGTCAGCGTCTGGATCCTCCGTTGAGCTGACCCCTTCTTCCGGTTCCTCCTGCTTCAGCATCTTCGCGTCCCATTCTTCAGCTGCTTCCTGCTGGATCAGTGTCTCCCATTTCTTCTGATTGCCCCGTAAGTGCTCCATCAACGACACGCTTAAGCCATCGCCTAGGAAACGATGCCATTCCTCATAAAGAGGTGTCACTACGAATTTGAAGAATCCAGCCTGTATCTTTGGTATGCTTGTGGTATGTCGATTGCATAACGGCGTCACTGGCAGGTTCAGCCGACGCTCATAATCGCCTTGTCGAAAGAATTCCTCGCATACTTTGTACGACCACTTCTTCGAGATGTCCCAAGGTCTGCACGGGTTTGATATATCAGCGCATTTTAAGGCTATTTGCAGAATGAAATGTCGATCCTCCGGCTGTTTCATTTCCAACGAGTTATCGTCCAGATAGTGCTGGAAAGAAAGCAAGCAATGTTAAAATGGCAAAGACACTTTCCTCCAGTATTTTCTAATTGATTATTACTAAACTGTGGGTCTTTATGCCTTTTGTAGCGTGTATTTCTCTGTTCACACGCTGTATTATACAGCGTTGCAAGCGTATTTGTTGTATGCATATAGTGAACGATTTTCTAATCCCATGCATACAGTAGCCGCTCGATAACTGTCAACTTTCGGGGTAAATGACAATTAACAGACGGCCAATGGTACGCGCGCTCTCCTCACTGTTCATTCGCGTCCGTTTCTCAGAGGCGTTCCCATGTGACAATTGTCTGATGACAGTTATCGAACTACTACTGTATTAAATATTATCACTGAAACAGTTACATGGTAACAATTGTCAAATATTATCCACTTCTAACAAGAAAATGAAAATCCTTACACTTTCATTCTTTCATATTTTCACTTACAGTCAGACTTCTTTCTTTGTAACAAATTTATTTCTAAAATATTTGCAAATGTGTTCGAAAAAAATTATTGTCTCTACGTCTTTACTATGTACAGTATATTGCGAATATTTAATTGAAAATAGTGTATCAAATGTATTTTGTTTACTTTTCACTTCTACAAATATATCACTGCTGCTTAGGTTTGGATAGATTAGTGTCGTCAAGTGCTTACTTTGAATTTGACGAGGAATTCTTGCTGCCGCGTAATGTCTGTCGCCAAAATCAACGAGCTAATGTGTCGTTGAAGCTCCGGTCTGATATTAGCAGGCAATTGATCGGAAACGCCGCTTTCCAGAAGGCATCCTATCGCCGACCTCCAATGATGATTCTCAAGAACCGACGTGTTCTGCAATCACACGCTTGCAATTACCGAAACCTGTTCGGTTCAAAGCCGGATTTGATTGAACATTTGGGAAACGTTCGACATACTTGGTAGAGCGCGGCCAGGTGATTGCTGGTGGCGACGAGAAATGGTTGATTGACGCCTGGATGATCCAAATCGTGCGTCACCGCGGCTATCAGCGATGCCATGATTTCCAAGTCGGTTAAGTGCATTCTAATCTGTAAATGGTATAACGCACGCTATTTTCCGTCGACTCTTAACGCGACGGTAGTACCTGTATATTCGTTGGTACTCACTTTTTTCTCTTGGAGGAAGCAGTGCATTGCTTGAGTCACATCTGTCGCGTGTATACTGTTGTGGTAAGGATTTGTACTGTGGTAACCCTCCTCGATGAAGACTGTTTGCGAAGAAGAATGACACCGATTAAACATTGTCCTCGTTACTATTCGAGTTATACTAACATCTCAAAAAATAGGAGTGTATATCTCAGGATATAGTGCATCATTAACATTATTGAAGACCCTATACAGTAAGATGACCGTTTGCAGAAATTCTTTCTCTTTTTAACAGCTGAGAATATCGTAAAATCTGTATAAATGAAGTCTGGATATACTTTTCCATGGTAATATAGATTAGTCACTTTTAGCGGTCCGTATTTCTGACGATAAAGTCTGTGCCACACGAGGGGAGTACTCTTATTTATGGAAAAAGGAGGGGGTGGTGGTTAACCACTAGAAACGGGGCGTAACCACATAGTATATAAATCAAAGTAAGGACGTTGAAATCGCCTCCTAAAGTCCAGAAGCAGTTTCGGCTTGCATTATCGAAATAACTTTTGTCGCACTTCATCATCGGGGGAGAATTGCTCCAAGAAATTTTTGGCACTATTACACTCGACGTCCAGTCACGTTGGAAACGTGCCTCAACAGTAATGGAACAAAAATAAAATACAGTAGGCTCTCAATCATCCGATCTCACTTTAATCGTTCCCCTTACGTGTTAACCGATTCGGATTCCATTTTTCATATTAGTATTCTTTGTACAGTCTCAATTAGTACAGTCAATCTCACTCAGTACAGTTCTTTGAATGGCACTGCCGGCCAAAGGTTTGGGACCACCGCATAAGAGAGATATCACGCGGAATTATATTATTACATGATAAAGGGTTTTCATAAAAAATAAGGTTACACATATAATACACACACGTAAACTAATCCCTAAACTACCGCTCTCTAAACCCAGGAAAACATTACAGAATCGCTAGAGCCACTTTCCAGTACTTATGCTGTAAAATGTAATAAAATATAGAGTTGTCCCAAACTGTTGGCCGGCAGTGTATATGTATATATAATTAATGTAAAATACCATTTTTCTTATTGCTTTTTATTCTACAGTGACGCGAGAGACCTTCTGATCGTAAAACTCTCAAGTAAAAACTACGGTATCGCGCAGTGGGCGGAAACGCCGGAAACACAGATTCGCAAAGGGTAATTACCGAATCGTGCATAATTGATGCGTGCTGAAATACACGTTAATAATTAACATTTTAATGCATGTCATTATCCGAAGTTCTTTCGAAAATGTATGTATCTGAAATATTCACGGCTGCTGTGATACGGGGGAGGGGGGGGGGGGGGAGGAGCTGCATGCATCCTGGTTGTATGGAAATCTTCTACCGAATAAATAAATAATAAGCGTCGCGCGATTTATAAATATGAATACATAGCGTAAGAGAATCGTTTCTCTTATGGGACTTCTCTCCCCTTTTGAATATTTAATGATGACGAATAGCTTCCGACCTGTATTTTAACATCGCGGTGACGTAAAAATTTCGTGTCGAAAGAAAGTAGAAATTGTTAAACAAGACCGCAGATTCCGTTTCCACGGGTGTATCAGGAAACGTGGCGATATAGGGATGAGGAAGGGGTGGATGGGGGCAGGAGGATGCAGAGATATTGCGGAAATACTTGTTCAATTCCGCAAACGCGATAAGTAAACATTGCCATATGTTGATATAACCATACACGTGCAATACCGACCGATTCGAACGAACGGAAACTACGTAAAATGCAGTAAACGCAGGGCCCACCCCTCGAGCTATGCATTCCAAATATTATTTAAACATTCGAGGTTTTTCGGAAATCCCTTTCTATTATTGGTTTTCACTTTACACCGATCGAATGGGTGACGGAATTATTGGCCAATATGTAAACATCAATTTTTATGCTAATATATTCGTTGCACCAGTTGATGTTTAGAAAATATAAGAGTATATAATTTTGCAGTTTTTATATTATTAAATAAATTATTCGATTTTATGGAATTTTTGAGGTTGCTCAATGAAAAGGGTTAACATTACGCACGAATGTTCCGACATACCTGACAAACCATCATTCAACGCATTCTGTCAGTATTCATATTTTAACTTATAATTTATGAAAAATGATTTATTCTGGATACTCTTACCGAACAATTTCCACACCGTTACCACGTCCAAGTTGAAATGTTGCAACAGTCCGTACCAATGAAAAAGATGGACGCATAATACTGGTAGCGATCGACCTGAAAATCAAATTCGTATACAGATTTTTGAAAAAATTCAAATGCGACCTATACGAAACAGATTAGAATTAGGATATTATTAAAACATTGTTCGTTGAAAATCACTATTTTCCATGAACGGTGCAGAGTGTTAAAAAGTATCTATACACTCAGTTTTTAAGAAATAACTTGCTGTAGAGAAGTAGTGTTTCATAGCGTATTGTAAGATTAATCTCTAGAAAATCATCATCGGAAGAGAATAGCATTGTTCTCATGCTTTGAACACTGACATTCCTCCTAGATTTTCTTACAGATAGAGCTTTTTTCTGTATTTTTTTTACGGAAAATGAATGCGTTTGTATAATTGCTTACCTCCTGTCACCGTTTCTAGTGTAAATGCATTAAACCGCCAGTTACTAGCCTTCTGCAGTACACACTGCAACAAATAATCGAAACACAATATTAACAACGGTGAACCATATATTTTTGGTGGGTAGATACAATTATAAACTGCAATTATAAACTGATGCAATTCTAATTACATGAACATTTGTTTCAACAAATTGTAATGTAATCCTTTATGTATTAGTCACATGTTTCATTCGTAAATAAATAGATAAAAAATTTTCCTTGCACCCTGTGTACGCTGCGCATCTATGTACTTTACTTCTTCGCGAATATCTTCGTTATGTTATATAAACACGTGAACCCATGAACATATAAATTTACTTCTAATCAAAACAGTGACTTTCATACACCATCACGTCATCATCATTTCTGACCAGTAATATCATATTAGCATTTAACCGCTTAAATCGCTCAAAGGTTTTGATCGTTCGACCGCTATCATCGGTTTTACACTTCAATTAGCTAACGGTTTAAGTCCCTTAACCAGTTTGGATTTTATCGATCAGATCAACTGCCGATTTTAATTGACCAATTTTTATTGTCATTTGATAGAGACCTGCGAAACAAACATTCCACGAATCGTAATTGACATTCTACCAATCGATCACTAACTTATAATAAATCGTGCTTCAATTCCTTTCCCACATTTTGTTCATACATTTTGCACAGTGTTGCGTAGATTTTCGTTCTCGGAATGTACATTTGTGTTGAAACTTTTGAATAATGAACCATTGACAATAGTTAAATATTTCTACTTAAAAGACTTAGCGAAACCGATTCTCATCTACCAACAGCGAAAAATTTGGTAAAAGAATTGTTCATTATCTTAAAGAGCGTACCAATGGAAGCCAAAAAGGTTAATCCCTGTCTCGCCTATATTTTGAGCACTTTTAAGCGTGTAAAGACCATCGGTCACAAAAGCTCCGAACCGGAGAGTCCCCTTAACACATTGAATGCCTTGGGGGTCACCGATGACCGGCGCTTATTGAGTTGCTTAAAGGTGACTGTCGTAAAATTAATGTTGTCAAATATAAACGTTTGTGTATCGCGATCAAAATCCCCATTATTACTAGCCTGGATTCAGTGGATTCAGTTCTTTAGTGCGAATACAAGCTTTATTCGACAATCGATAGCTTACCTGGACCAGACCATGGAAAATATCGTCTAGGATACCCGGTTCCTGATTTAAGGATCTCGTGGTAAGCCTCTTACGGCGTCGCTTGTGCATCGTGAGGAATCGACCGGTGGGCCTGAGCCTGGAATGACCGATATCCAAACTCTCCAAGAGGATTCGGTCGACCTCCGACAAATGTCTGATTGGCGGCTCTTTCGCTGGTTCATCGCTAACTTCCGGCAAGGTCACTGACACACTCGGCGCTGCTAATGTGGTATCTGCGGATCAGCCAAAAACAATCATCATTGCTTCCTCAATCCTAGCACAGTGAAGTAGTTCTTTAAAAGACAAGATTCCATATAATAAAAGCATGTCGATAAAATTTGTTTAGCTAACGAATATGCTCCAATATTTCTGGAGTAACAAGGGTTGAAATAGTGACAAAGGCCAACAAATAATAAAATTTGTATCAGCCAAAAACAATCAATCCTAGCACAGTGGAGTAGTTTTTTAAAAGACGAAATTCCATATAATAAAAGCATGTCGATAACATTTGTTTAGCTAACGAATATGCTCCAATATTTCTGGAGTAACAAGGGTTGAAATAGTGACAAAGGCCAACAAATAATAAAATTTGTATCAGCCAAAAACAATCAATCCTAGCACAGTGGAGTAGTTTTTTAAAAGACGAAATTCCATATAATAAAAGCATGTCGATAACATTTGTTTAGCTAATAAATATGCTCCAATGTTTCTGGAGTAACAAGGGTTGAAATAGTGACAAAGGCCAACAGATAATAAAATTTTTATCAGCCAAAAACAATCAATCCTAGTACAGTGAAGTAGTTCTCTAAATGACAACATTTCATATAATAAAAGCATGTTGATGAAATTTGTTTAGCTGACAAATATGCTCCAATACTTCTGGAGTAACAAGGGTTGAAATAGTGACAAAGGCCAACGAAAATAATTGCAACAGTCAACCTTTATACTGTACTGGATGGTGAAGTGCTCTTCAAAATAATATTGTGTCGGTTGCAGGAAACTATTGTTCGATAGGAGGTTATTACCGGAAAATTTACAAGGGGGAGTAAGCTCAAAGTTCCGCACGTCTGACAGATTGTTAACATTGCTGAACAACTTTTACCTTTTTCAGGTCCTTAACTTTTAATAGACATTCTTCATACATTCATGTGCTTTGAATATCAATCGGTAAACTTTCTCTTTTGCGTGGTTTTCGAATAATTCAATTTAATAAATTTGCATTATTATTAACATTATTTTATAGAAAATTGTTCTATGAATTCCCCCGCAGTAAATAGGCATTCTCACTTAATTTGCTGGCTCGTAATATCGTTCAAGTACTTCATAAACGAAATTCACGTCGTCAGCTAGCTAATTCGCATAATAAGAAAAATTGCAATTATACAATCACGCAGCATTGTAGTCGAGTTGATACCGAATCGTAGAATGTCTAACTACGTAGAATGTAACTAACTACCTCACGAATTGTGCAATCGAAATTATTAACGAAGCAAGATGTACGGATCAAGTGGCGCACGTTCAACGCGATGTTGCAACTATGTTGCTTGACAATGCTTTCTAGATTCGATAGCATTGCGCAAACGTATAATTGGCATGGAAAATTCGTCTTGAAACAATAGATATGCATCCCAATGCGTCAGCGCTACACTTATTGTTAGAGTTTCATCGTTGTTCATTCCTTTGTATGGCATATTATTAACGCAATCGCAATTGCGATACTCTACTGTCACTGTCAAAAAATATTCAAATTAATCAAGCGTCCATCATAGTAACTTTCAGAAAGTTATGTGTATGTAAATCTTTAAACTTCCTCAGGTTTCTAACTTTTAATAGACATTCTTCGTAAATTGTTGTGCACTAAATATCAATCTGCAAACTTTCATCTTCTGTCGTATGGTTAAAACGGGAAAAAAAATCGATTTAAATTGTTTTATTTGAATATAAAATTAATCTACGAATTCTCGCTGAAATAATAACATAATTTAACTTGATATTGTAAACACGTGATATAGGATTAAGTAAACATCGAGTAAAATGAATTCACTTGTTTGTAACCGTCACGTTGGTTAACTTTTTAACTCGGTTAGGCGACAGGGACAAGTATCCCTAACACCGCGCGCATTAACCTTGCCGGTACGGGCAATTCAACATGCGATCCTCTGCGTTTAGAATTTATCGAAGATCGATCTTAAGTGGTTGACCTTAAAATCCGTAATTAGAGACGATTGTTACACAAGCAAGTGACCGGCACCGGCTCAAAGCGACGAATCCAAGAGTTCTGATGGTAGTGTAACTCTAACTTATTGCCAACGGGGACGATACATTATTATTACCATTGTTGTTTATAGGCGATCGTAATCGGCCGCACTGGAAATAGCCGCGGCTATGTTTAAAATTACAACGCGTCAATGTATTTCCGCGTGCCCCATTCACGCAACTAATTAATTTCAATACGTCTCCTGTCGGCGTGCGTGCATAGATCAGTGCACATATGCACATGGTCTTGACGTTTATAGACACGGTACCTGGCCATTGTGCATGTGTATGACGTGGCGTCGAGCCTGTTGAGGCCAGCACGGTTCACGGTTTAATTATAATTCTTTCAACGGTTGTATATTTTTAACAAAACTCGAAATTCTGCGCGTCTAAAATTATTTCGAATCCGTTTCCGTTGTGAACGATCACTAGTTTTGCTTGTACTCTCCGTACTTTGAAATTGAGGCCAAACGCATTGGCCGTTGCAAGTCATTTATCTTCGCCTCGTCAGAAAATGATGTATGAACTTGCTATTATTTTCGAAATGATCCAACATTTTCTCGCTTCAACACGGTCGCACATTGTCGTCGTTTCGATTGGTACATAAACCATATTTGCGACTGCTGTGACCTAATTTTTCATCAATTATAGCACCTTCTGGCATAAATGATGCCATTTGTTGCGTACTGCAGTGTGAATATACTACGTTCTTTGTATAAATTGCATACAGTTGATCCAAAAAGTAGTTGAACTATGATAGTTCTGTCAAAAAAAATGGTACAATAATAAATTACGACTCATTTTGAAGCTCGAAGCTTCTACTTTCGAAGACTGTCATTCATTTTTTTCTAGCATATTTGTGCATGACATAGTGAAAAACAGGGGATATGTTTTTCAAGTATCGACGGATTCTCAAATACTTTCTGGTCGACCGTATGTATTTTCTACACTGTGGCAAAACGCGATGGACATGGTCAAATCCATTTCGAATTGAATTCGCTACGGTGTTTTCACTTTGAAATTCGTCGGGTTCTGCGTCGTTGCACTTTTCCAGCGAATCCGTGCACGACGCAAACGTGAACCTTTCGAAGCATTCGCTGTTTTTTGCAACGCTCTTCCTGATTGCAATCATGATTCGTTCCAATCTCGCGGGACCGCTGTGTTTAGTGTGAAAATAGAAGTTCAGCCATGTCGACCGCAGACGGAATTTCGTTGACCGCAAACAGAATCGCATGGGAAGCATTCTTTTGTTTCCGAGACTAGTTTGCGCATTTTTGCTACATCGTCGGACGGATTGCGACAGGAATTGAAGAAAACGGTAGATTATCCTAAGCGTAAACATTGAGTTTCTTTATTTTTCGACCGCGTTCGATCGGTAATCGTTTGCGACAGAATTTTCGTTATTTCTTCTCGGTCGTGTGTCCGGTAAATTGTGTTTAGACATTCTTCATCGCGACGTACAACGCGGTTGCGTGTGTATGGTCGCAATTAATCGCGATTTTCATGAAGCATTTTCGACCAACCGAAACTCGTTCGCGAATATTCAACTGCGGACTCCGTTGTGTGCGTCACAGCTCGACCGCATTGCAACGAAACAAGGTTTATCATACGGAGTTGCGAATAACAAGTTGCGATACTACGTAAATATCACTTCTCCTTCCATAACTTCTCCTTACAGAGTGAGTAAAACTATAATTTACTATTCTACATTTTATCCTCACTTACAAAGTCATAAATTAACTCTTGAGCACTGTGGACCACCATTTCCCAGCCGGTTTAAAATTTTATTGGGCCGCGAAGTAATGGCTTCTACCTCGCACCGAGAAGAGGAAAATGATTCTCTTCTAAGGAAACGGATTAAATATTATCTTGTATTATTTTTTAATAGTATTCACAAATTATTTTAGCGATTTTGTCAGCTACAAACAGCATATTTTATTTAAAATCGTTGGATTTACATTTGTCCATAGTTATATTTCAATAATGAAGTTGGAAATATACCGAATGTTAGATTTTTTGTTATGCATATTTTGATCTTTCAGCTTCAATTTTGAGCTATATTCGGCAGAATTACGGACTGTATCACGAAATACGATCGTTCAGCTTTAATTTGCGCCCTGAAAAGTTAATAAATTCTGACGAGAACACATGCTAAAATCCATTCGAAGTAACCCCTTAAAATTCAATCATGACATATCAAATTTTCTCTGATAAAAGGTAATTGAAATAACTCAACGTACAACAGTGTATTAGACGCGTCGAGGGAAATGCTGAAATCTGTCGATATATTTTTTAATAACGTGGAGATTTCGAATACTGTCGCCATATAGATCAAGAGTGGATCTTCTATATTATATCCTATCAGTCGTAAGCCTATCCTAATCCTTTGATAGAAACGCTAAAGCGCATCTGGGTTAAACGGAAGAAATCAATAGGTCGACTCTCTACGTTTGCGGTAAAGCAATGTTCAACAAACTTTTGTTATAATTGTTGCGAGAAACAATTATGTTTTCCACCAAGCAGATACCTTGTATCGCATAATTTTCTCGCCTTTTCCAATTAATCGAAAGGAGATCGTTGATCAAGGAATAATCAGTTACAGAATGAATTCATTTCCTTTGAGCCAGCGTGGATCTGGTTAATTAAAGATAAATTAACGGAATGGAGATGATACAAGGGAAAAGCAGATTGCTGAGACCTAGCGCAGGTAATTCAGGGTCGGGCCTATTATCATACATCAGATCCGTTAATAGGACCTCAAGGCATTATAAAGTGGTGTTCTTATCCTCGAGACATTATTTAGATACTCTAGTATACAGAGACACGGTATCTGCGGTACAAGGTCCTTAAAAACCGAACAAATTGTCTGTTATAACCATAAACTATACATAGATTGTCCCCTCGTTTGAGAGGAAAATTTAGCAAAATGAAAACTGTTCGCTTATGATATTGCGTTTCAACTTTTGGAGATAATCTACGGTTCTACAATGAGAATATCCGTGCAGCTCCGTGTTTGACAGTCTATCGGATAGAAAAGGTTTCATTAGTGATATATATATATAGAAAATTGGAAGTGGGGGGGGGGTCCGTTTATCGTTTATCGCTGATGTCGTGGAAAACACGCCGTTTTCCGCGATCATCATTCCGCTTTCTACGCCGCGTGCGCTTTCCTTAATCGAATCGGACGAAACGAGCAACGCGCAATCGTGCTGTCCTTAATTGTCCATTTATTTCGATTATTTTCTTCGAACATGTCGATTCGTTCCAACGTTAATTGCCTTAATAAACTTGGCTTGACGGCTCGTTGTACGTACAATCTTGTATTTTAGATCACTTGTTGGATAAACATACGTACATGCGCGATACACATACGTACACAGTACTGTAAACGGCAGGCGAGTTTCGAAAGTTGGAATTATGCGCGGAGCATCCAAGCATTTTCGAAATCCATTTGTAAATCCAAACTCATTAAATCGCATTTACGTCTCAGTTTACTCGTTTCCGTGCTAATTGGGAACATTATTGCCGAAGAGCAACCCGAACTCGTGAATTTAATTGACTTCCGATTCATGAATTAAATAACCGCTTGCAAAGATACGGTTCATAGTCATTCCGGCGCGATGGAACGACCGGTGTTATTTCATGCGAATTAATGGTAGTAATTTATGTGTGATTATTAAAATATAGTTATACGTATAATGTAATAGAAGTCTGAGCTAATATATCAGCTGATCAAATACAATTTTGAATGCTTGCGTATATGCAATTAGAATTATTTAATAATTCTTTTCCACCTATTGCGAGGACATATATTTCAAAACTGAATTTTTAACTTGCTAACCAAATTGACAATTTTGTGATAAGAAGTTCTTGATCTTCTGGAGCATTGTTTTAAGGCTTATTCGATTAATGGTTCATTATTATTAGTATAAATTGGAAATGTTGGGTGTATATTTGCACCAACCTATCAGTCCAGCGATACAATATTTCTTTGTCCCTTTTTATCAACCATCAACTGATGTATGGGTTATATGTGTGACTTATGCCAGGTGAGACATAGTAGGGATGGACAGTTAACTGATTAGAGGGAGAACCCACTAACGGCTAGAGGGACATACACTACTGCGCAAAAGAAAGAAACACCCGGCCATATTTAATAGAAAAGCGTAAAAAATCAAATAAGAACACACTAAATTTTGAAAAAGGATTTCGCTGTTTAATTGAATAATTCTGAGAATATACGTGTTATTGCGGACTATCTAATACTTTAAATGCAATAAATCAATCATTGTACAATACAATTTCTACATACAGATATTGTTTGTCATTATATCTTATACTGGGTGCTTCTTTCTTTTGCACAGTAGTGTATGCTGACAGAGAAGCTAGCCACCTCTATTCTACACTTCTGGTCGAACCTGATGTGTATTTCTAAATATGGTGTATTTCTAAATAAGTACAATTTGACTACTACATCTTCCACTATGTAATCGAGAACTGCAATATTATTTTGTGATTGTATAATAGAATATCGAAACATAAAATAGCAACTTAGAAAGTTCGAGAAACCTTCTTACAATTTAGTTATACAGTATGCGATGAACTCACCGGAAATGCGGATGAACACCGCATTCTGTTCCCCACTATCCACCGTTATCTCTGCAGTCCTCCTCTGCAACAAAAACAGAGATACTCGATTAAATTTCGCAACCCTTATGTTTATGGTTCAAGGTATATTTTGGTAATTATTGAAAAAGGGAGTATCAGGTCTCTCTACTGTTCTCTTGGCATAATCGATCAATATTAACCAAACATTTTAACATTACTAAATTTTAACATTTAACATAATCAGTTGTCTTCTGATTACTCCTACGTTCAACACAACCATTTATGTTTCCTTACTACAGCCGTCCTTTCTATTTGGGCAGTATGAATTTATTATTGTACACAAACTACGTCGTTTACAAGACTGCGACGGAGTAAACAAACGCCATAGGTATGCGCTCGTTATGTTATGCACTTTCAAGTATACTTCCTTGCTTAAATAATAAATCTCGGTTTCCAACAGACTGTTTCTAAACATGTTTGCAAACAGATTTCGTAACGCCTCTAGTCTAAAGCGGTTCATTCGCGATCAAACATATCGCGCAACAATTATTGTGCAGCATGGTGTCCATCCAAATCCATATTGTATTAATTAGTCAATCATTGTTGCGCAATATGCTTGATCGTGAATGGGCCCCTTAACACATGAAGTGTTATAATATTCTGTTATAGCACAATTCGTACAAAACCTATTGAGATGAATTATGCGTATGTCATTATGGTTGTATCATCTTCATCACGCTTAGTGAAGAATACGCTAGAATACGCTAGAACAACTATTCCTGAGAAGTGCATGAGGGTTAATACTCGATCTACCGAGCAGTAAAAGCGATTCAAATGTGTTAGCTTACAAAAATGACAACACAATATGTGTTTGGATAAAGTTTATCGAATCAATTTCCATGTAAGCAACTTCATAATTTCAATAATTGTAAAATGAAAAATATTAAACCGGCCGTTTGACCGGCAGTGGTAGTTTAGCGTTAATAATATCGAATTTCGGAAGAATCGGAAATTGAATTCAAATAAATGAATTATATTCTACGGAAGTCTCCCTCGCGACTCAAATTCGATCTCATACGGCAAGGAGTTAACGATGGCGTCGAACGTGTTCGAAAGCTAAGCACTAGAGAAGTTGGATCGTGTTTCAAGGATCCCGTGCTCGGAATCGCAGACTTCGACTACTGAAGGCGTGCGAATCTCAGCGTGTCGCGTTTTGACAGATTTTCGCTGCGCTCAGGTGAACCTCGACGGATCGCGAACAGCGATGAGAGAAAATTGTCGCGGGCGTTCGCGAACGCCGGGCATTAATGCGCCAGGACAATGGAAGATGAGCAAAAAGGTCGGCGGATACGGTGGGGGGAAATAAAAAGGTTCGCGAACGAACGAACGAGCGGAGAGAATTGTGCAAAGTCTGGGCAAAAGCGACCCGACAACCGATGGATCGACCTGGCAGCGTTCGACAACTGAAACTCGCTGGCAGTCTTTTCACTAGCGGATCAGGCCGATTGCCAATTACAAAATGGGGCGACCTGGATTCGCATTCGCTCCGAGGTTCCCAGGTATTGCTCTGATACGCGGACGGCTACCAGCATCGCGATACGCCTACGAACTAGCCGAGGAATCTTCTCGTGGAAGCCTGCTCATTAGGCGGACGGTTTATCAAAACATGTCAGAATACTGTCACGGACACCGGGACAACTAAGCCGTGAAACAACTCCAGTTTCTGCTGAGTCTTCAGCGTCCCTTTACACCCTCTTTTATCTTGACACTTGCTCGAAAGACTTTAGACGTTAGGTGTACATTCGTGGCCTTTGTGGCTATTCTCTTGTAGCTTTATCAACCTTCGCGAACAAGAAAGATTCGCATAAAAGAACTAGTGATATAAGAATTATCGTTTCTAATAAGCATAGAGTAGAGATGTTGTTAATGTTTGCTACTATAAATGTTTATTTGTGTCTTAAAAATGTGCACGTACTATAAACGCACGACGTAATTATACTTTCGGATTCATGTTTACAAACGAGTCGATTAAAATAGCCAGACCAATGCGAATTAGAATTGCGAATTCGAAATCGTGATGAATGATGTTGTCAAGTTACCACCGCACATATGTACAATCATTTCCGAGAATTGTACAAGACCCAATGAAACGCAAGACAATTTGTATGTATGCTGTTTGTAATATTGTCTGGCACCGTTTAGAATAGTTGGGAGTCGACCGAAGGCACTTTCGTCCCGTCCTCTATTCGAATTACTATATGTATTGTACCGATATCATTTTCTGCTTCCCGGACGGTTCGCGCATGGCGGAGACCCAGCCAGCGATAAAACATGGCCGTTATCTGATCGAAAACGACTCCATTTGCAAGAGGATCTCATGAAATTTTGGAGTGCTCTCTCGGGCTAATGCTGTATGTTGCAGAGCCAAGCATAATTTAGACTGTCCCACGACATTCTCTATATTGTGTAGGTAGAGTGCTTAATTACACCACTATTGGCTAGTTTGCTCGGGTGAACCGATCAATGAAGGGAATGAACAGAGTAATCGGGAATGAGCCAAATGGAACAGCGTCAAATTGCGTGTACCAGGTGGTGTGCAACAAGGTATGTGCGTAGAATGAGTAATCTTGCGTTGGAAATAGGCGTTTCCTCCTTTCTCGTCGTTGTTTAAAGACTCGAATAGATCTAGCTGTCTATGAATAGCTGGATGTCATGGCAGCCGTGAAATCGTCAAAACTAGGTTAATAGGAGAGTTAATAGGATTCTCAATGATTGTGCAATGTCCAAAAGGAAATTAAGAATCTTCTTTCAACGCTGGAGCAGTCTCGTAGATAATCGTTACCATAAACTAAAAATCCCACCCCGAATGTTACTGTCTTTTTATTGAACCTCTCACTCGAAAAATACTAGAATGATATTCCAATTAACCCTTAACTGCGGGCGCGCCTATAAACTTACATTAGTGGGCGCATGGGGCCTTTTCTACCCATTTTCAAATAATTTCAACAATGAATGAAAATTTTAAAAACTAAGTAGATATGATAAACACGAAGGAAACATCATTTTCGAGGATTACATGAAGTATGGAATTTGTGCTTTTAAAACTGGAAAAGTTATATACTATTTTATACCACTTGGGATCAAATAGACCCCATGCGCCCAGTTAAGGGCTAAAAAGAGTATCCAAATAATAAGTAGACTGCGAATGTTACGGATTTATGACAAAAATGAAGAATATTGATATGATGCTTTGCAATTATTAATGAAGGAAAAATTCTTATGCAGCACCTGTTCCTTGCGATTGAAGCAGCAATTTATTGTAGATTGCGTTACATTAAGATGACTCGTTCTCTTTTAACCCTTAGCACTCGAGTGGTGACTCTGAGAGGCACCACTAAAAATTGCTTTACCATTATTCAAAATATTGTTTACATTATTAAATGTATTGGTATCTAACCAATTACTAAACATAGTAAGGAGGCTCGATATGGCGCGATGTGATGGTTGTTCATCCATTGCTCGCTCGCAGAGAACTGTTTATTTAACAAAACCACAACGCACATTTGTTAACAAAACGTTAACGCAACGCATAAATCGATAAAAACATATATAACAGTTAAACATATGACGTAAACCATCGCATGCACATCCATACTCAGTCATCCACACGATGGTATAAACATTCTTACAATTACATTATTACAACATTTAAGTATTGTACGAGGTATTATATCAATTACATATCCATAAAATACAAAAAATCACATACAATGGAATTAGGTTAGGTCGAAAGAAATGTTTAATTTTCGAGTTAAAATAACTCCGATTGAAAAGAGTTAAAATTGCTATTGCTACCAAAGACGGAGAATCCTTTGATCCTCCTTGGAATCCTTAACAATTATGAATTTTTTGAAACGACCAGCTAATTACCAGTAGCCAACGCGTTGGGTTTCCATGTTGAGCGGTCGTTTTCCCGGTTCGCGGCTTATGGTCGAATGTTTAGCGTCGTTTCGGGCGTTATAGCCAACCCGCGGGATGCCTTGAGCTTTCGTCTGTACTTTCAATTCGGAAATTAAGTAGAGCGTAAACCGCTAGCAGGGGTAGAAGAGTCAGATAAACTGCACCGTTGCCTTATAATCGGTTCATTCAGCCAAAGTACTTTTGAAAATAGCTCGACTCCACTGGCTGCGAGGATGTTTACTCCTCGACGCATTATCAACTTAATGGATACGAGAAAACCCATTGGCGGGGCTGCGGTTGTGCACGGATGAATAGCTTGGACCGAACATCCCTTCGAATTAAGGTGTCCGCAGACCGACGCGAAATCACGCTGGCAATGTGCTTCGGATTTACACCTGTTCTCGATTACACGCTCGACACGTTGTCTCTCGGTCGCATGCGGGTGACACGTTCATTGACCATCTTAATCAATTTCCACGAATTCCGGTGGACTCTGGGATCTACAGTGCCTGACAAAAATGGGAAATCAATGTTCATCTTTACCGTTTATATCCCAAAAAATAATTGAACATGCCACAACAAATAATGAGGTACAGTTGATCGACCACCTTAATCAATTTCACGAATTTCGTTGGAGTTTGTAGGATCTACAGTGCTTAACAAAATAGATCAATCTTTTACAATTTTGCCTCGAGGAACAACGGAATAGTAAGAAATTCTAAATTGTATGTAATTGAGACTCTCGCTTATTATTTTAAGCCGAGGCTGCACTCCAGACAAGCTGCATAATATTGATGCATTCATCCGAACAGAGCGATGAGTCTTCAATATTCATATTGTAATTTTGCTACGTTTAAACGTGACACTTTGACCGTCTGGATCTATGAAAACTCTGCAGAGGCGCGTTCTATTCAATTATAGATCACATTTGCATAAATAATGTCACATTTACATTCTTCGCATTTCAATGATTATTCATTCTGCAAAATTACACAGAGGATATTTATGGAAGACTGATGAATTCGCAACAGCCACGGCTAAATGCATTCAAATCCTTACGTGTTATCTTTTGTTTATATACTTTCGCATGTAATTAAAGAGAAATAGATTTGCTCAATTAACTTTCTTTTCCTAATTGCAACAGGGAGAATTATGATTTCATTTTATATTAATATATTGTATATATTCTATTGTATATTAATCATTTTCATTATTTTCAACCTTGTTTTATATCGAACCATTGTACTCGGAGCATCAGTCACCTGTAAAATGCTGTAACTGTATGTAAAATGATGAAGATTATTTTCAATTAATCGTTTGAGAGAATTGGAAAGACAAAACTACGAATTACATTGTGCAGCTAATGTAATAAGAGTCGCATTATGCTCCTCCATTTTGTGAAACACCGGTTGTATATACGGTACGTAAGTATTATTAAAATTGGTCATTACCGTGGCCGTATCATCGCGCATATCACGAACGGCGTATCAGCGAACAATAAATTAAAACATTCTTGCGAAGGTTTTCAATGGAGAGAAGAAAGGTTACAGGATACCCAAGCCACGGTTTACATAATCGAGTCGGCACACGTGCCCCCGCGCATTAATTATGTTCGGTAAATCCTTTGGATTACCGAGAGGCTCTTTTGTACAATGGTTGGTAGCACGGTTAAGGAATGCCATGTTGAACACAAATCAGTGTTTAGCAATAGCTGGAACGATCCTTTGAAGATTGGCTGTGAACCAAATTTTCATGGACGGTCACGAACAGATATTACCGGCATCGAATTTATTATTCTATTCGTGACAGTTTGAAATATGGTTTCGTGATCAAATTAAACTGATGCACAAACGGTTTCGCAGGGAATGGGAAATATTGATACTGCAAATATTCACCCTAAAAATAAGTACCGAATGATCGGTGCGAATATCCTGATAATTCTTCGATCGTTCTAAAGTCAACCTTACATCGCCAAATGTGATCGTTTTAAATATTCGAGAATGCGTTCGAGTGTTGAACCGCTCCAAACATTGTCATAAATAAACACATCACGCACTAGTTTGGTGCGACACGAAATTCGCGGAATGGTAACATTATACAGTCAAATTATGGTACCAACCAGTTCGCGGTTTATAACAGTCAATTCTCATTTAACACATAATTACTATTAAAATAACGCAGTGCTTTGCGCTAAGTTACAAATTGCGGTAGAATAAAGCCGCCACTTCACCGTTACACATGATAGCGTGAACAGTGAGTAAGACATTAATATTCATATTTTAATTAGAGTCCACTAATTGTACGTAATCAATATCAATTAACAAGAACGGTATTTCGAGCGCTGAAATATGCCGAACGCCGGCATAATGTTACAAGAACAATACTTCATCATACAAAGGAGCACACACGTACTATATGTATTTTACGAATATAGCCATATTAAAAGTTACTCATTAATCATGCACAATTCGTAATATTTACGTAACTATGTGGAAGCTGAAATCTGTGGATTCAGTGATTGTATGCGATCGCAACTATAATTAAGTAACAAGCAGTTTCACAGTGGCAGCTCGATAAATACGAGCTCTTTAAGTAGGCATTAGGAACGCCCCTCGTTCACACATTCTACTCACACACGAGCCTGCTCCACTCCGTCATCTAACAGGAACACATATTCATGAGTCTACTTGAGTACTTGTTCATATATTCGGCTATGTGCTGCTATTTTCTAAAATATTAAAAATATGAAATATGAACATTACATCTTTTTTTAAATGTAAAGTATTTCCTTCAGATTTTTATGAATGGAGAAAAATTATTTGTTATAAAGTCGAGAAATATTGGTAAAAGTGTAGAAATTATAGAAGACCATACAACGAAAAGTAACTAACGAAACAACGGCAATGTCAAATGTCTTTAGTAGACTACGTGATCTGATAAACCAAAATTGAGAAGTTAAAATTGATGGTGTAAATTATTCTAGCTCGCTTGATCTATCTCTGCAAAAATTAATATTTAAATCTCGAAAAGTAATTCCGTCACTGAATTGTAATATGGCAGTCAGGATATTAATAAACCATCGACGCATTTTCTTCATGGCTAGTCTAATGTTGCCGTTGGATTTCGTGGATATCCATAGCGAGCTATTCTAGAGAGACAAGAACTATCATCATCTTCCAAACAATTTGTCTAGCTCGCTTAGTCGATTTCACGGATATTGGAAGCGGATGAAACCTCTCGCTTGAGATATGATGTCTCTTTCACTGACCGCAAAATGTAGGAGTGACCGTCGATCGACGAGTCCTATTCAATTGCACACCTGTACATAGTCGAACAGCAGCGAGCTGTAAATCGTAGGAACTGTAAAATAGCTAAGATTAACTCCGGCGTACGGTTGCGAAACCGGAAAACAACCATTAAGATCGGTGAACGATCCACAGAAACGACCACCGTCGTTGAAAACAGTTTAATCGGGTGTGATTTATCGTCCGTGTCGACTATTCGACGACCAAAATGTAAACGCTCGCTTACGTCGCAATTTTACGGAATATCGATTGTTGTCTTTTCTCGCGCGGCCAGATCCACAGTCGTCTTCGATCAATTTTACGATCTCCCCCTCTCTCTACCTCTCTTCTGCTGGATCGTATTTTCACAGGAAACCGGCGACTGCTCGGCCAATTATCAAACGCGAGGGAAGACTAGCTTTAAACAAATTACACGACTATTTCCAGCGCAGAAGTCACGTTCAAGGCAGCCTAACATGTTCCATTAATGGTTTTCGACGCGTAGCCAGTGAATGAATGCAATTTACATAGGCATCATATTTCATTAATCCTCTTCAATCCTGGGTACCTTTGATTTGTTAAGACTTTTTATTTGTTCCACTCTTCGTGTGCGAACGATTTTTTATTGCAATTTTATTTCTATCTATTTAATCCTGGGTAACTAGATTCTCGTAAAAATGACAATCGGAACATGTGAATCTTGTGATATGATTTATTATTTAACTTTTCATGAACTCAAAACAGAAAAAATAAATTTATCAAATTTATTCAAAGATTGGGAGGGTGGAGAGACTGCACGAAAACCTTAACTTCTAGTTTTTGGAAAAAGATTTAGATGAAAAACTAAAAATGAAATCTGCACTAAAATATCGTAAAATGGTGTAGGGGTGCACGCGTTGCGTGTATAGAATTGTGAAAATAAAGAACAGCACGAGCAGTTTGAGAGTAATGGATGCTCGTCGAGGTTGCAGGTGAAGTAATGCATAAAATGGCTAGTGGCCTCCTCGACTGGTTGCGTATTTCACGAAGGGGGTTGAAGAACCTTCTACGGGGGGTTGCTTTAAGACGGCTCCTCTTGCTCATCAGTCCGCGAGTAACCCTATTTCAGCTCTGTGACACGATAGTCACCGACTGTTTAACGCAATTTCTGCGAACCTTTTGAAAGCCTCGACCCTCTTTTAACACCCTTCCTCCGAGTTTGCTTGTTGCTTCGCACCCTCGCCCCTCTACCGCAATTTTCTTTTTATCCAGCTTTTCAAGTCTCCGTTTATTGCACTTCTCTGCGGCCCTGAATACTTCAGAACAACCGGGGGGGAGGGTGAGGAAAGTCAGTCCCGTGACGTCATGGAGCCTAGGGTCACGTGTTGAAATTCAGGTCGACTCACCCCTCTATCAACCACCCTCTAGCTCCGTTTCTCTTCCTCTCGCGTTCTCTTTCATTCTATCTTGCGCTCTCTTTCTCTTCTGTTGCCTTTCCCACTTTACATATACTCGAATATTTCTAACAAGCGCCAAGGAGGGAGAACAAAAAATGAGAAACCCTTTTTATTATTTTTGTATCGCGTTTGTTCTTCACAACGGATTGCATAATGCATTCGTCGATGCGCTCTGGGGCTTGCAGAAACAGGATTTTTCGTATTGAAAGAGGAGAAATGCATTTACGTACCAGAATTAATATGTAGGAAAGTTAATTAACCGTTTCATTTGGAATGGTAACATTTTGACTTGAAATCGCCCCGGGTGCAAACGTACAGTGATCGAATTGTTCGAGCCACGATACAGCATACATATTTATTCTGCATGTGACGGATAATATTATTTTCAGTGTTACTAAATAATGTGTACATTTGAAATTCGCGAATATTGATACTTCATCGAAAGTAACAAGGATGCAGTATACATGGGCCGTCGTCGAGCATGCATTAAAATGATCGCCGACTAAATCTGTGGTTGCAAGGAAAACCGCCGCATGTCAGAATTACAAAAAATTTCAGTTTAAGCATTAACCCTCTATTGCATGAATTTTTAAGACGAGTTGAAAAAATATGGCTGTTAGTCTACTTAAAAATGAAATTGTAATATAGTCATGAAATAAATAATAAAGTTTTATTAGAAAATGTTATTTATCGCATTTTATGACTGTTCCCACTTGGAACCAACATGCTCAGAGTCTTCAGTATTGTCTACTTAACTTACTATAGAACATTTGAAAAGGTCCCCAATTAGGAACGGAATGCAATAGAGGGTTAATTGAGCTGTAGAATGTAGGATTTACGTATTTACCAGGAAAAAGTCATGAAAACAAATTTGAAACGCTCAAGAAAATAATGCAATTTAACCGATGTCCTATGTTCAGAATTAGTGAATTAGTGAAGTGATCAAACCTTTAAATGGCAATATCTCGAAAGTGAAAGTACGTGACATACGGTGTTTTTCCTTAGAAGCACAAAAATAATTTCGAAACACACGAATTTGATTCGTAGAGAAAAAAAAACAAAGAACGCGTAGAAATCAATACCGTTGGCTTCGCAATCGAGCTTTTTGATACGGAAAAGCGACTGGAAGCGTCTATCGAGGTCACATGAAATTTGTCCGCGAGTGCGAGAAAATGTGCAGCAACCATCGCGGTTCCGTAACGATTTGAATTCATTATTGTTTCGTATCGGAAACACTTTTTGTCGAGAGGTTATAAGGAATCGTTCGCGTCACTGAAAATCCAGGACGAATGTTTTAGAATCCGCCACTTGACCCTCTCTTCCTTGAATATCATTTTCGAAGTACGAGGGATACCATCGAAGCGAGGATAATTAATTCGGTTGCAGTTGCCGATATACATGTACATATAGATATGTACACGTTAGATGCATCAATATGATGAATAAAATTACGGTTGCGGATCGGGGGTGGAGCGACAAGAACGTTAAAATTCATGGCGGTCCAGATGTTGCAGTGATCGACAGAATTTCGTAGCGATTGGTTCGCGATCAACCCCTTTACACCTGTTCTCCGGTGTTTGTGGAACTGCAGAGTGTTCTATGCTGCACTGATTAGTTCGGAAAAAAGAGATTTCACTACGTCGTGGATTAAACGAGGACAAAACGTCACGAATGCGCCAGTAAAAGTTTAATAAACAAAAACAGTAGAAATAAAATAGTGTCATTGTCGGATTACTATTTTCTCATTGATACTATACTCAAAATACATTGCAAGGACAATGCAATAAATAAATAACATATAAGAGAATTACATAATATACTGTACCATCTTCAAACATAATCGAACACGAGTACAAGACAGTTGCAAGAATGCTTAAGAACGGGATGGCGGCTTCGGAAAAATCAATCGAGAAATATCTGGCATACCAGGAGCGCTCTCCGCTACTGCAGAGATTCCAGCGAGCGGAGACGTCTCACTCCGAATAGAATGCATTCACTTGCAACAGAGTTTCGGAGCTGCATAAGGAACTGGTCGCCAAAATTTCTGCGTTATAAATAAACGCGTCGAACCACTAAATAAAGTAGCACGGTGTACATATCGCGGGTAATGAAAACAGCAATACCTGTTTCGCAAACGCGTAGATAGAGAAACTTAATTAAGATTAAAATAGATGCGTCGCGATGTTGTTATCGCACTACAATGGGCCGACTCTGCATAACACGCGGACGATATTTTCGATGCAGACAGTGTCGCTGGAACGATTTCAAAGTAACATAATTCAGCAAGCATGTATGCCAAGACAATTAGCAACGGCTGGCAATAAATGCAAGCGAGGATTCCTCTGAATCTTTGATCTTTCCCACGCGATCTCGATCGTACATGGCTCCGTCGATATTTTCGATCGCCTATGCAGTCTATTACAATGCCGTCGCGCCACAGGGAACGAGCTGCACTGTTTTGAGCGAATTCCAAAAGTCGCGGTTCGAACAGCCTGTCGAAATTAATTGCACGTACGCCGGGAACGCTACGATATTAATACTTGAGGGAGTTTCATAGAAACGTCCGTGGGTATGCAACGAGGCGTGCTACTGGCAGCTGCGTAAGTTGATGTAACACTCTAACTGCATAAACAATAAATAGAGAGCTTCACGAAACGTAACATGTGCGCCTTTCGGTGATTGCTAGTCGCTAAACGCACCTGTGATCCCGTACGCAGCGCAAGACTAATGAGTAGACGACTGCAGATCTGTATGCAATATAAAAATTGTCTGAATTGTAGGAAACAGAAGTTAAATAAAAGTGCAGTTCCTCTTCTAATCGTTTTAATAAGTCGGGAATAATGTACCAACATCATTTAATTCTTCTAATGTCTCTACAGGTCCCATTTCTGTCATGAAAGCGAAGGAACCGAACTCTTTCATTTTTGTATACAAGATGAGAATTAGATGAGAAAATGAAAGACATGCTGTATTGGTAGGGCATTGGGGATCTGATCAAGATAGACGAAACATCTTGTGTACCTTGTACCTCCGTTCGAATTTTCACATGATCATTAGTTCCAGTAGAACCTATTTGTTAACTATGTTTATCTGATTTGGACCCATTATTTCTCTGCTACAGTGCGTAGCCGGCTCGTCTAGCAGTATCCGATTTGCGAATCAGGTCAAACATTATATAAAATATGATCGATTTACGTTCGCTCGTATTTTTTTTATAGGCAATATATGGATCTATATATTTATAGAGAATTCTATATTGCGTGGGAGGATAATAATACACATTAACAGAAGCGGAAATTTCGATTCAGCTTGGAACTTGTTAAACTTGGAAAACAAATTAATATTATGCAGACTCGAATTACTAATTAGCATTTTAAGTTTCGTTTTTAGGAGAGAAGCAAATGGAAAATGATGTGCTTGTTTTTCTTTTGCGAGTTCGATCGACTTCGAATGAGAAACGAGAGTTTGCGATTTCATAATCGACATAGTAGCAGTAATAGTTCATTACTGTCCTGCATTAACTACGTTCCTGCCATAAAATGGGTCGAAAATTAGTTGGCGCTGACCTATCCAACTGCGCGGAATGAGCGGAAACGCTGTTTAATATTTGCGTTCGGTAGCTTTATTTTACGAGTTCCTTAATAATTCCGCACGAAACTCTGTTTCTATGTAACTTTCTCGATAAATTTCTATCCCCGTGTTCTCATTTGCTCTCTCAGTGTTATCAATTTTTTTGCCCATTTAACGGAAGCAATATTTTGTTCAGAACACGCTGCTCGCGTTCCTAGTGTTCGCACGGCACAGCGAACCTGGCCAATGGAACAACTTGGGATGTCCCTTACCAGTCATTCCCAACCAGCAAACTTTTTCCTCACTCGTTTTTTTCAATTTCATCATTTCGATGTTCCGGGCTGTGAAATATATTCGAGGGAAGTAGCAGTGGCACGGAACTGCAAAGAAACAAATTATCAAGCCGGCAATTTATGCGCGAAGCAATTCGACTTTTATCAAAATGCGAGGAACGAACGGCAATAAACAATAAAACAATGGATTGAATTAACAATCAATGTAACAAAATAATAGTTCAACCAAGTTGCATGTTAATATCGAGATCCGTTGAACGAATTTTCACGAATTTCGTTCTTTCGACAATTCTATTGCAAAAAAGAAGAGTTGTTAGACGATAACTCGGAGTGAAACGCGCATATGCACATGTTACAAAAGCTCGAGGAACAATGTAACACTCGATCAACCAGATAAACCGAGCCTAGTTGGATGCGATATAAACGTGCATCCAACTGTGATAATGGATAACATAAATCGATTGACTTCAACCTAAAACGAAAACTTCGATTCTGGCCGTGTTACGTGAAGCTTTAGAAACGGTCTGTAGATAGGTCAAATGCCATGCATTGTTCCAGCACAATCAAACCACTAATGCAATATTGTTCGTATTCAAAGACACTGACGACCACGACTGGCCATTATCTCTTTAACTTTTGCATTAATGCACGGTTAGTACGTTAAAGGCTAAACGTCGTGTCTGGAACACTAACTACCGTTGTGTATCGCTGACGAATAATGTTTTCTACCGATCAACCTGTGGCTAGTTACATTAACGATCAGAATTTTTGCAATGGAATGTAAATTTTCGAGTGTTAGCAGTTTAAAGACACGGATTCGTACGCGAATTCATTCGAATTTTCTAGCTTCAATTCGCAACCTCAAAAAGAAGCGAACAAATTCTCTTGGGAACATATTTTAAAGTCGACTCGAAATAACCCCTCGAAATTCAATCATCTTTCTCTGAGCTATCGGTTCGAATTTATCCATTCTGCAAAAACATCTCGAATTTTTCTGCGAATAATTCTATCATAAAGTGCAATTTTCCAGCTTTAATTTGCAACCTCAAAAGCGAATAAATTCCCTCGGAAATACGTTCTAGGATCAATTTGAACTAACCCCTGAAAATCCAATCAGTTTTCGACGTAATCCCCAATTTCCTATACCCCTCTACGGTATCATATTTCATAAATACTATTTGCATCGTTTAAATACACGCGTATGAATTTATTTCTGTAAATAAAAGTCAGAATTCATAAATTATCACCGAGTGCGACAAGGAAATAGTAATAGACGTAAAAAATTAATTCGTTGCTACCGCAGTTCATCAATTGCAATTTTATTTTGCATTCAAGACTTCCAGATTCAAGATTAAAGATTCATTAATTGCTTCTAAGATGAAGAAAGCGCATAATTGTATAATTATTGATATAATAATCAATGATCAATAATTTATTGATATAATCAACAATTATTTAATTGATTTGTAAACCTAATAAATGGATTGTAGAGTTTCACGAATATCTGACAGAAAAATAAAATAGAAAAATACAGAATCTCTGTGATAGGGTCGTCTTCGGCCATGATGTATTCGCATATGGAATCGCGAACCAGACACGCGAACAACGGAATGTGAACATTTTCATTGGTGTACTTTTATTATCCGAGGAATTTGTATACACTGACACGTCTTGTTCAAAGTCTTCCTGGGGAGATAGGAACGCGCGCACCGGCGAAACGCGAAAAATGTAACGATAAGCGACAATATTTTCTACAGGTTCACTTCATCGTTCGCACACCGTACTTTCCAAGCTATCGAATTACGCATCGTGCGCGCCATAAACAATTTTTGACATCCTTCTCTGGTGGTGGATCCTTTTCTCTGTGCTAAAAGAGGAAAACAGGATTTTTTACGAAACGGGTGAAACTTTTTCGATTCTTCAAACTTGTTTTGACATGAACAGATGAAACGTTATAAATTATAAAAGAATGAGTAGGTGAAACCTAAAACCTAATACAAAACTGTCCTTTTTTGACGCAGTCGGCGAGGTCACAAAAAAATAATAGAACTGCATGATCTAAGAAACAGCTCGGGCTCAAGGCTTTACAACATTTTTGAATTTTGCTTAGTCAATTTCACGCAGATCTTTATGCAAAATAAAAACTGTCTGCCTCAATTGCAAGAAACTAGATTATCGGATTATCGTTTCATTCCTATTTCAAGCTGAAGACAGTAGATTGGTATTCTTAAATCATTTTAACCTTTCTACTGTTTTGAATTGCATCTACTCATTCTTGCCATGAATGCATAAAGAATGCAGTCTAGTTCCACTTTATTCGACATTATTGCAGAAAGACTAATGCAGGTTTCTTTCAGATAGCACCTAGCAATACGTGTGTGGCAGGCTCTGGCATTGGCGATGTGCTTAGCTAGTCAATTCCCTGTGCAGCCTCGGCTTGCAGTTGTGCTCTGTCGTAGCTGTCCTCGCGCGTTGCTATCGCGAAAGAGAGTGAGCGAGAGAGGGAGAAGATACCGGGGGGGGGGGGGGGGGGGGGGGGGGGGGGTCAGAGAGAAAAGAAAAGAAATCTATATATTTATGTATCTATGTTTCAGTCGGCTGTCACGTAGCGAGCCGCATTGGCGTCGGTCCATCGAAAAATTAATGCAACATCTCCGACGTGTAAGACGCGTTCAGTGTCGCGTTCCGGCCCCCGGCCGCCACGAAAATATGCATGTCTATCTCTTAGCATACAGCTGCGGTTCTCCTTTAGGCCCGTTAAACGTTTCACGGTTATTCGAGCACCTAATTGCATAACGGCTGCCGTATAACAGGTCGGCGAAATGTAAATCCTTGCGCGACGCAACTCTGTCGCCGTGAATGATTTAATTGCTAGCTAGTCCGGATGATGTTACACGCGTAGGTATTACCCTCGGCCAGTTATTAACGTCGATCACCCGGACGTCAGTCAGAATCTTCTGTAAATCACCGGGAGTAGTCGGCACACACCGCTAAGAAGACTTCTTTGACTGTTTGGCGAGCGAGAGAGAGAGAAAGCCTCCGTGAATCGTTCGTTAAACATCCCGTGGAAAAGCATGGGATCGAACACGACGCGATTGCTCGTCAAACAGAGAAAACGAAAGGCACGAAACGAGCGGAATAGCGAGACACAAAGGGGGGGAAAAAGGACGAACGAGTCCGTTCGGAATGGAAACATTGACCAAGTAATCTCTTTCTACTCGCGCGGAGGCTCATCGTATGGGGTCCTTGAACTCCGCAGCGATTCTGCTTCCCTTTTATGTCACACTCTATTTGACTAGAGCCTATATACGTGCTGTAGTAGTGTGCGAGAGGAACAATAATGATGCGAACGACGATACGGTTGGAGAAGACAACAAACTTTGGGAGCCTGTGTCGGACAAGAATGAAATAGGGGTGGTTAACCCTCATAGGTTCTTGGAAAATACGTGGTTATATCGAAAAAGGATATTGAATAGGGTGACCTGTCCACTGAATGAATACTTGAGCTGCATGCTTGTCTGTCGAAATTAATATTTGCAAATTGTTATTTCCTCAGTGCTATCTCTACATATAGAAAGACTTTGTTATTGTTGAGAACACAATTCAACAAAAATCTGACATTGCGATCAAAGGAAAAATGAGCCAAATGACTAATGAATAGACTGCAGAATAAAATGTTTATACATCAATTGCAAGCTATAGAAGCTAAGTAAAAATTTATATTCCTTATTAATTATTTTTATATGTTAAAAATATTATATCGGCATTGTTAAACTATTTTAATCTTTTTACTGTTTTAAACTACACCTTCTCATTTTTGTCATAAATGCATAAAATCTGCAGCATACCAATGAATGAACATTGTTGATTGACAATTGACAGAAACAGTAGAAAGATTAAAAGAATTGAAGAGAAAATTGTTGAAGAAAGGACGAGGTTCCTAAATGATTCCTGTTTCTTGCATCGGATGCAGAAAATCTTTATTTTCTCTAAAGATCCGCAATTTAAACATTGCAAATCAATCATGATTCGATGATACGAAGTGTTACGCAGGAGTGGAAGGAACATTATTGATCTTCTGTGCAACCGTGCGTTGTTATCGCAAAGAAACCGGACTTCAGTATTAGATGCAGTTTAATGGCTTTGCGGGTCACTTCTCTACGCTCTAGTGTGTCAGTCAGCCAAATTTCATCGAGCCGTGAACACCCTAACGCGTATCACGAGCAATTAAGTAGGAGCATGATCGTGTCACTCTGCGACTTGACAATGGACCAGGAAAAATAAAGGGAGAACAAAAGTTTGAGGGACACTCAAAATGCTTTCGAATGTTTACTTATTATTGTATCTTCTTATGCAACAATATGGCAGAAAACGACTTCTAAAAAACATTTGAAGCATTGTAGAACCTCTGGATCGGTATGTTAATGTAGAAAGGAACTAGTACAAAGAGAATGGAAGTGAAATTTAGGTTGACTGATTAATAAGACTTTTCTAAATCCAATCTGGATTCTTTTCACTCTTAGATCCATTGTCAAATCTCACAACCACGTGATCACAATTCTACTAAATTGGTAGCACACGTTAGGATACTCGTAGCCCAATGAGAATTGAGATGACTGACATGTTCGAGTTCAAATCGTTCGCAATTTAATCGTCCAAATGATCTTGATTGAATATTAAGAAGTAAATATATGCCTGCGGAACAGCAAACGATGAAGAGTACATAATTGTGTGCACTCTTAAGTAATATAAAAGTGTCGTAACTGCTTAACATTCAATTTAAATGCCAATTGAACGAACAAATTGCAAATGATTTGGAATCTGACATTTCTTATTACGCGACCTAATGGTTGCATGAAATATTGATAATGTTTTATTCATTTTCGCATAACACTTCGTATCAGCCGATTGGAATTCATTTGCAATGTCGTATATTAAAGAAGTAATGTCTTACAGCACAAATAAAAAGAGATCGGACATTTTACAGCGTATAGAGACATCAATTGTAAGAGGCGAGGGACAAAAAGAGACTCATTTTTCTTCTTAATAGTTTTAACTTTTACCTATGTTGGCAACGAAACAAGTAAATAAGTCATTGTAAATCTTCAGTATTTAAGACTCGTTGTATAAATCTTTCTCTACCTCGAAACTACAAATCGAAATAATTGTGTCCAAGAAGTGGACATTCAGAACGGTCGTATATGTATAAAAGAATTAATAAGTTGAAAATGATGCAACGATATCCTTAAATTTCATGAGAAAATCATTATTTACTACTGGATCTGTAGATCTTTATGCAAAATAAAAATCGTTTGCATTAATTGCAAGACGTAGGAACCAAGTGGACATTTATCACTTTTGTGGTTTCATGAAGTTATAAGAATTACATAAGTATATCAACACTCTTAAATTGTTGTAATCTTGTTATTTGCATACTAATGCTTATATTATACTTATTACAAATGGCTGCAGAAAGTATTACAGCTTCCCCATAAAAAAGAGTCCCTTAAAGCACGGAGAAATATGCTGTCTACAGCGGAATACTTTCGACTCCTCAGCTTGTAATGAGCAGACTGCGGATCTTTATGAAAAATAAAAGTGTTCTGCAATGATTGTAGACAGTTAGAAAGTAAATAGAAATTAATTTCATTCCTTAATAGATCTATTACATTGAACACATCATAACAACATTCTTAGATTTTTTAATCTTTTACTGTTTTATATTTCAACCATCCAATTTCTTCATAAATGCATAAAAATCCGCGTCTAGCAATGAGACTTGTCACCGTTTCGAACGGGCGCGTGTCCGTTAATATACGCGACACGGACTCTTGTTGATGTCATTATAATTCCATTCACGAGAGTGTACGCAGCTCGGAATCTCGCCGGTCTCGTAACTTGTACGCAATGGATCGAAAATGGTGGTCCGGCACGCGTCGTCGATCGCGACCTCCTCGAATATTTCGGTCTCGATCGGCCGAGCTGCGAAGTCTCTTAAATCGGGCTGGAACGAAGAAAGTTCCAAGGAGAGAGAGAACACCGCGCGCGACAAATTCCCGACTTTATGGATCCGAGACTTGTTGACTGGCACTATTTAAAGAATAAGTGGAACGGCGCTCATCGGGCCGAGTCTCCCGCAGTTGTTCCCCGGGTCTCCAGCAGTTTGCGAGCGTGTCCCGGCGCTCTATATAAATTCTTTGACTTTCATGCGAGTCGCTACGCCTCAGTATATACTATATACCTACAACCGCTCCACGCTTGTTTAGAGGCACAACGAAGCGGCCCGATCGTTCCCATAAATTCAAACAGTTTATTGCACCGGCAGCAAAAATATCAGCAGATCGAATTACTGGAACTGTGTCATCTTCGGCTGAGCGATAAACTCGAAATAAACTTAAAACTGGAGTGTACAGGGACCGAGGCCCCGTGACTCACGTCTAATCGAATCAACACGGACGGATCTTCGAATGCTCGTTCGAGAGAACTCCGTGAATCGCGAATTTCACCGGATATATTTTCCTTTCCTTCAATATTTGATATCGCTAAGCCCCCGTTGTTTGTGGCCGCAACGAGGAATCCCAGTGCAAATATTAATACAATACAGTCACTTTCTAGGTTGCAGTTTTAGCGGTCAGTTTTAAAACGCGCTATCGATTCTGCCGCGGTTAACGAATTCAAATGCCGGCGGGGGTATATACATGCAGTTTGGAAATTCGGATTTCAATGAAACTTTGTCGTCGCAATTTTTGTACGGTTTATTGGGTGGCGATTTTTTCGCGGAGCTTCAGAGATGTACCCATTAAACACTTTTAATAGCCCTGCTTAATTGCATCGCGTGGGACACTGTTTTTGCGAAGGTGGAATTGGATCATCTTTATTCGAATTGAAAATCGAGATTTTCTAAAATATTGTAGATATCATTCTCAGAGCATCATACGTCAATGACTTGTTAGGCGCTGATCTAAATTCGGCTACTGCCCCTCTATAAATAATAATTAGACTGCGGATGTTTATGTAAATACATATTTCGATATGCAAACATTATTTTGCATATTGCATATGTTTTCTACCATGTGCGTATGCACATATATATTACATATTTCTTTTATATAATTTCACTATATTTTGCTGCGATTTGTTCGATTCCCATATTTTATGCCGAAAATTTTGATAAAACTAAAGAGGTTCGACTATTCTTTTCTCTTAACATTCGAAAACAGTAAAATCATTAATTCGCAATCTTTATTTTGTTTCTGTAAATAGGTAGTTGAAGATTTTGATAAAGATGATATAGTTGCACAATACTGCAACAGCTCAGAATGTGTTGCAACAGACACAAGTTGCACAAAATTTGACGTTTATAAAAGTACATTTACAAACTCTTCCAGCCACAGTAAAGAGACTGGAAACTTCAATGAAAATATTCGTGGACTGTATTGAACATTTAAGCTGTTCCTGGTAAATGTGATGATCAAATTCGTGTTGAAATAGATGCAGTGGTAAAAAAGAATCCTGGAAAATGTGTCAATTAATGTACCGCAACGCTATTGGAGCAAATATAAATATGTACCCATTACATCCTGTGATGTAGAACGTACTTTTTCAGCATATAAGTCAATATTAACTGACAAACGGCAACAACTAACTGTTACAAACATGGAAAAATTACCAGCAACTTATTGTAATGCAAATTATGTTGTTTCCGTATAAATAAATTGTTCATTAAAACATAACTGATAAATATCTTGTTGTATTAGTTCTGATTATATTTTTCATGCATGTTTGCATATTTTTTGTGAATATTTGCACATTTTATGTGCATATGTGCATATGCTTTTTACATATTTTACGTGCATGAACATCCGCAGTCTAATAATAATTATATAGCTTTATTAGAGAATTAGATAGCAGTTTGCAAGATTCGCGCGTATAAATAACGCGACGAATCGCGCGACGTTTACAGGTGAAAATGAATTTTTCTATTCGGCGGTTATATCCGCCGCAGAGGATTTGAATATCGGGATGAAAGCAGCTGATTGTTCAGGACGATAACCGGCAGATTCGGTTCGACATTCGCGGCGTATCCTTTCATAAGAGGTGCCATCACGGATGAAAATCGGTAAGCGGTTTCGGTTATCAATCGCGCGCGCTTTGAATACGAAGAACGTTGAACGATTGAAATTCCGTAACCGCACGTCCGAGTTTCTCGGGCATTTCGAAAGTGGACACGCGATTAATACATGTCCGTCGTTCTCGCCTCGGCTCTATGTACCATGAATTTCGCCAAGGTGTTTTTCACCGTATTGACAGTCATGTCACGGGGCTCGAGATAAATACTCGAAAACGTTGCCACTTCGACGCGAGGTGGTATGATAAAACCAACTATGGCTCCGGGGGATGAAGAAAAGTGCACACATTCAGAGCGAACCTAACAGAAGTCATCGCCGAGCATTGATGTTGGTGTGAAGCTAACCATTTATAATAACAAAATTGAATTTATTCTGCTTTCACACTATTTCTATGATAATATGTACTCCTCGTCCAACGAAAGATGGCACAGAGAAACTTGTTGGTACCACCTGATATCCCTACTTCGCGCTACACGTCCTCCTCGATTGGCCGAATTGTTTGACGAAACAGCAAATGAGCGTATTGAGTATGACTGCAATAGATGTGGTGACGCTGAGCTCCTATGTCCAGCGTTCCCGCCCGAAACCTAAGCATAACCCTTAAAAGGCCGTTGTTTCCGGTCCCCGGGCCCTGAGTCGGGCCCAATGGGAATCCTGGCAATCGATATCCGGCCCGAGCGCATTAAGCCGTTGATGTTTCGCTGATTTTTCATTCGGACTGCGCGAACCGAGCGATCGACTCGATTATTCGCAGCGATTAGCTTTTATAGGACTGCTCCAGGACTAGTTTCCAGGATTGCAAGGGTGCGGGATTCACACTCTCATTTCTCGATAATACAAAAATGGGGTTTTTCGGTAGTCAAAAACGCTAGATAAAAGATCAATCTAGGGCGCTACTACTCTCAAAATTCCGATTTTTCCGTTTACAAGGCGTAATTTTTATTTTTTGGCAGCATGTAGCTATGAACATGGCTACATGCGCAGTTGTATGCTTCCGAATAATGCAAGTTACGCCTCGTAAACGAAAATATAGGACTTTTGAGGGCGATAGAGCGCCCTAAATCGATCTTTTATCTGGCGTTTTTGGCTGCTAAGAACCCTCATTTTTGTATTATTGAGAAATGAGAACGCAAATCCCGCACCCTTGCAATCCTGGAAAAAGGAGTCTACTTCCTTAACTTTGGACATTAACTTTTATTGCGAAAAGGCCGAGGATTAATTTGAACGGCTAATAATATTGTCAGATATCCGGAGTATATCCTTTGTAATCCTGGAAAAAGGAGTCTACCCCCATAAGAGTGGGGTCACGTAGATCCTCCTGCACCCCACTGTCAAAATCTGTGACATCTTTCGTTGGACGAAATTCTCATGAAAACGTTTTTATAATTCGAATACAGTAAAGCCTTGATGTAAGAAAAACAAATATCCCCTCCACTGTGGGGCATACCCCGTGTATCTAACAACATTAAATGTGCACATTGCGAAAGAAACATTTGGGACAACCTAATATTTACGAAAACGTCCAGAATGTTATGTATTCGGATAGCATTCGACAAGATTCTAAGGAAAAGCCGTATTTATTTGTAAAAGCCGTCAGGACACACAGATAACCATTCGTTGGTGACAGACGTGTTTCTTGTCGCGGCGTTCGTTTCGATCTGATCTTCTTCTTGCGATCCGTTGGCGATCGTAATTCTACGACTCTACTGTTATTTTCGATTCTCTGTTATTACAAATTCGGTGACATACAGTGTCACAATACATACAGTGACTCCCATTAATATTCGGACACTCTTAAAAAGACGATAACTTTTTTAATATTGCACTACACGATTTGAACTTTTTTTGGGAAGCTAGAGCAATTAGTTTGCTACAGGATGTGAAAGAAAATTTTTTTAAACATTGCAATTTGACCGGAATTGTAGAAAAAATACTAAAAGTTGCATTTTACAACTTTTTTGTGTGGGCCTATATTGAAAACTGAAAAATACGTTTTGTAGATCCGTGTCAATTAAACATATTCTGAAAATTTCGTCAAACTCGGTCGACGTTGCAATGAGCTACAAACGTTTAAAGATGGTAAAAATTGCAGATTTCCACGATTTTCGGCGTATAACTGCAGTAAATCTAAGGATTCTTACATCTTTCATTGCCTGTCGTTTTTTTCCGCATCAACCGATTTCTACAAAACGTATTTTTTAAATTTTCAATATAGGAGCACATAAAAAAGCTGTAAAATACAACTTTTAGTATTTTCTCTGCAATTCCAACAAATTGCAATTTTTGGTGAATATTTACATTAGGGGCTTCCTCACCGATTTTGATGACTTCGAAATATGTTGTCAAGGTCATCATTCTGAACAACTTTTTCCGAACCTTTTGAACAAGATATTCGCAAAAATGTTCCAATATCTCGAAAACTGATCGGAGTAGGTCTGGTTAGATTTCTTAGCAGGGATGGGATTTCTTAGCAGGGGGGACCCTCAATACAATAGACATTTCTATTTGAAGTGGTGTATATTTTATTATTAATCTTATATAACAGGAAATATTTCGGCCATCATTTCAAAAAATGCTGTTATTCTATTGTCAAAACTATGGCATCGACGAAATAAAAATTCTGCAATGTATTCAACATAATGTTGTTTCCGTGTTTCGTAACGGGGAATATTAGCCCTTCGGGAATACACCCTCGCGATCAAGTAGCATATTTTCGTTGCACTTGATACAATTCATCGTGCCATGAATCGCTTTACTGTTAACTAAAAAATCTATCAACTTTTCTTGATTGTTGCAGATATCCAAGAATTCGTATAGTTTCATGCTTAATACTCTGTATGCTAACACAGCTGACAATCAAATGAGTTCGCGTTCGACACGATTCATTTCACGTTTCAGTTCATAAACATAAACAGACAAGACAGTGGGTCTCAACTGATAGAAGTCGTTTTAAATTGTAATCTAAAATTTCAAATCTAACCCAGACCTACTCGGATCATTTTTCGAGATCTGAAACCTTTTTGCGAATATCTCGGAAACTAAAGCTGAGCGGCGGTAACATGTATAGGAAAAAGTTGTTCAGAATGATGACCTTGACAACGTATTTCAACGTCATCAAAATCGGTGAGGAAGCCCCTAATGTAAATAATTGCCCAATTTTTTTCAAAAATTTTAGTCACGTTGTGCAGCAAACCAATTGTTCTAACTTCCCAAAAAATTTCAAATCGTATGGTCCAATATTAAAAATGTTGTCGCCTTTTTAAAAGTGTCCGAATAGGGAGTCACTGTACATCAAGATTGAATAAACTTTGTGAAATTACGGATGAAAACGAGTGAGATATGTCAGCGACAGTGAAAATTATGAATCGAAGGTGACGATTTATAACTGTTGTATTAGGTTGTTTGGATGGAGTTTTGTTATTTCGACCTTAATCGAGGAGAACGCATTTGCCTACGCGACGGGGACGCCGATTGCGATGGAATTCGAGTACGCACGCATAACACTCGTTTATTTGATAGTCGTGGCACGTTTCATAGATCCAATAAGAGATTGACCCGATTTTTGCCATTTGGTCACACAGCCGTTTTCGAACTGGACACTGGCAACTTTCCGCGGAAGATAAACCGTGCTCGTCGTTCGACAAATGAAAGATTTAATGGAGGTTACGAGGATAAGTGTTCTACTCTAACTTGGCCGTCGAAGTATCCCGGAAAAGTCGAAAGAAAGGCCTCGAACGACCGAGTGCCCGTATATATTATCGAGTGCTTCAATATTTCCAACGAACTTGGATACAGCGACTCTTATTTAATTTTCGGTGAAATGACTGTATGTACTCGGTTCTCTTCATAATACAGTATTTTATCGATACATATAAGTCCCCAGCACGGGTCTGCCGAGGGATATTTATGCGCCAGAGATAGTATTCTTTGACTGTTGCCGAACGTAGAGAAGGACAGCCGAGCTCGAGAGGCCTCGGTCGCCGAGAAGTGTAAACATAACTAATCCGAATTTCTAACTTCTTTATTTTTCATTATTTTTTATGGAACTTTCATGAACATATTCGTGGCATTTTTCTAATGCAAAATCATACCAAATATGATATAATTCCGATGATATTTACTTGTGTAATGGACAATTAAAGTTTCTGGCGCAAGGAAGGACGGCGCATAGGAATGAAAGAGACGCGGAGAGGCACAGTCGCCGGCACAGTTCAAAAGGTCGCGCTCCTTGCGCCAGAAACTTTAATCGTCCATTACACAAGTAAATATCATCGGAATTATAATTATATCATATTTGATATGATTTGCATTAGAAAAACGCCACGAATATGTTGATGAAAGTTCCATAAAAAATAATGAAAAATAAAGAAGTTAGAAATTCGGATTAGCGTGATCTCACCAATATACCCGAGCCGCATGATATCATACTTCTCGGCGACCGATGCCTCTCGAGTTTCGCGGCCCCTCAAGGGGGTATACCCCGCAGTAGTGGGGATAGATCTGGGACATTTATGGATAAAATACTGTAGTCTCAACCGGCGATCGAAAGAGTTGTGACATTTTTGAATAGGTTCTATTTACAAAACGTAAAACTTTTTCAAAACACGTTCTCTCACATTAAGTTCTGATGAGAACAGATAAAAACAGGTCTTGAAAGTAAATGCTTTAGTTTGAATATAGAACTCCTGAAATATAAAATGTCATATTAATATTAATGTTAAAAAATAAAAAATATTCGTGATAATACAGCTCAATGAAAAGCAATATTAAAGAATTATTGCAGTCAAATGTATATTTTAGCCAATTAATTACCTATTGCATGAGAACGCCTTTCAAAGAAGTTCCTAAATAAAAGAAGCCTTTCTCAATTATTTTCTAGTAATTTATTCCTCTTTTTAACGACGTGCACACAAGCTGCTCGATAAACGGGAGCCCTTTGAGTGAGAAATTGGAACGCCCCGAGCTCACACGAGTTGCTCACGCGATTTATCTTTTTCATGCTAAGAAACAACAAATTGATATACGTTGTACCGGCGTTTTTTTTTATACTGACGTCCCACTTTTACTTTCACTATCGACTACGATGTGTTATCCAGCGAAATTGAGATTTTGAACGTCACTCTAAATGTGTTACGTTTATAAGCGTTTATTGGTGAAACAACCGATTTACTGTAACGGTTCAATCGGCGCAAGTGATTTGAAATTTTCAACTCCATACGATAGTTTAACGATTGTTGTAAAAATGATGTGCGGTGAATAGATATTGTAAAATACATGTCCCTGCATTTTTATTCTTTTCCACGAATCGAATATGTCCTAGAGTTAATCACTAGGTAAAGCAAATCAAATATTCATTGCAATCCAATTTTCCAATCATTATCGACATCGTTCGAAATTAATTACGGTCTCTAAACTAATGCATATAATTAGACTGCGGGTTGTTATGCAAAATTAAAGTTTTCGGCATTGACTGCAAGAAACGTACGGGACAAATGCAAATTTATTTCTTCGTTTAATAATGGTTAAGAATCGATTTTAATATAACATTATTTATTCTTGTATAACAGCAATAAGTGAGATTTCACAAACTGCATTCGTTTTTCTCGCGCATGATTTAATTATTATCAGTTAATTGCTGTTTAGACGAACTATTTACATTCGATAAAGTAATTCGATAAACCATTTTCGAAACGAAAAATTCTTCTATTTGGCCAATCGATACGTTCCTATTAATCTGAATATGTAATGGGGATCGCGCAGTATCGGCGGAAAAATTTCAGTTTACTATTTCAATTAAAACAATTTGCTGTTTGCTTCAAGTGATTGAATTACATGAAGATACTACACTGAGAGAATAATTGGGAACACCGTTCGATTCGGCGAATAGAGTTTCATTCGATTTGAAGTTCGAATGTTTGCATGTCCCAACTGTCCGGCGCGATTGCTATTCGCTAACCCCTCGTGCGAGGCGTTCCAGCGAAACTTTTCGACACGAGGACGGTCTTTTCGGAGAACGAGAAATTCAACACCCTTGAGAACAGCCTTAAGTAGAAGACTCCAAACCGAAGAGAGTCGTTATTCAAGCAACACGGGTTTCGAAGAGGTTTACACTCGTTACGATTTACCGTACGAGTTGTTACGATCAATCGAAACGATTCTTGCCAAAATCTCATTAACCTCTGGCCTCAAAATGTCGTCTTAGTAGACGTTATAGGTTTCGTAAGATCTCCAGATTACTTTTAACTTCGTAAACTAACATACATACAGTGGGTGTACAAAGTGTTCGTACACCTTTTAAAATAGAGTAACTTTTTTATAATTGTACCAAACGATCTAAATTTTTATAATCAATTAGAAGCATTGGTTATGAAATAATATGCAAAAAGATTTTCCAAAAATTACAATTCACAAGGTTACATGCAAAAATAAAAGAGGCATCTTTTAAAACTTCTTTATTTGGGCCCTTAATGAAAATTTAAAATATATGTTTTGTAGATCTACGTTAGTTATACACATACTGGAAATTTCATCGAAATCGGTTGACGCAGGAAAAAACGACACGCATCGAAAGATGTACGATTCTGTGGATTTTTAGCAGAAACTGATCAAAAGTCGTGTAAAACTACGATCGTTACCATTTTTAACCGCTTGTGTGTATGTTAATCGATTTCGATTAAATTTTCAGCATGTGTGTAACTACTATAGATCTACAAAACATATATTTTAAATTTTCTTTAAGAGCCCAAATAAAAAGGTTTTAAAAAATGCCTTTTTTATTTTTGCATGCAACCTGGTAAATTGTAATATTTGGAAAATCGTTTTTGCATATCATTCCGTAAACCAATGCTTATAATTGATTATAAAAGATCAGGTCGTTTGGTACAATTATAAAAAAGTCATTCTATTTGTCGCAATATCAATTACAATAGAACCTCGAATAACCGGCTTAATCGGGAGACAAACAGCCCGGATAAATTAAGGCCCGATGGACATTCGAAACCCGAGGGAAATAATTAAAATGTACATACATTATATTCCAAAATAAAATTTTTGTTTTTGAAAATTTATTTCCCTTCATAATATAATCATATTTAAACGCATATTTGTTATAATCGGGATCCGGTTAATCGAGGTTCTACTGTATTCTCTTTTCTATCGACGCGTATTTAGAACGTCGGACAAAATGATATACAGTAAAGCCTTGAATCTAAGAAAAGCCCTCGGGTCCGTGCGGTTGCTTAAACCGTGTAGTTCTACTATTTTTTGTGACCTCGCCGACCGCGCCGGAAACCTACTGCATACCGTCAATTGACCTTCTCTCTGTGTACTGTTATTCTAATGTTATTTGTGTACACGGGGGTAATCGGATCCCATGCGTTTTTGAAGCAAAATGAAACAAAAAATATGTCTGCATAAGTATTTGTGAAATTTTATTGATTTTTAAAAGATAAGTATACAATACAAAAATTTGAAACATATCACAGATAGCATTCTTAGAATATATTTCGAAATTTTCCATTCGTCAACTTTTTATTTCCGTTTTCGTCAGCCTGGGTTAGGCTTTTGCACCCCATATACAGAGAGAAGGTTAAACCAGGCCTGCGCAATTAGTGCTCCAGGAGTCGATGACGTAGAATCGGCTACCTCCGCTATCGCGCTTCCGTAACCTGCCCCAACCTGCCGCGACTGGCCGGCCGGGTAGGGGTAGTCGATGACGTAGTTCTATTCCGCCCCAATATTAACCTTCGCAAGCTAATGTGGGGTCTCAGAGACACCAGCTTCAGATTTTTGAAAAGAATTTTTATATGAATAAAATTAAATCTGCTTGTTTATTAAAAACGAAGCTATTTATGAAATTCATTTGTCGGGGTCTAAGAGACCCTATCTTACTATTTATGTGTTATTAGATCTTATCTTGCGAGAGTTAAAATAAGAGTACATACAGTTACCCGAATTAATATTCGGACGCTCTAAAAAAGACGATAACTTTTTTAATATTGTACTATACGATTTAAACTTTTTTGGGAAGCTAGAGTAATTAGTTTGCTATAGGATGTGAAAAGAATTTTTTTCAAAAATTGCAATTGATCGGAATTGTAGGAAAAATACTAAACGTTGCATTTCACAACTTTTTTATGTGAGCCTATATCGAAAATTTAAAAAATATGTTTTGTAGATCTGTGTCAATTAAACATATTCTGCAAATTTCGTCAAAATCGGTCGACATGGCCATGAGCTACAAACGTTTAAAGATGGCAAAAATTGCAGATTCTCAGCCTGTAACTGCAGTAAATCTAAGGATTCTTACATCTTTCAATGCCTGTCGTTTTTTTCCGATTCCGATGAAACTTTCACAGTGCATATAATTGACACAGACGTACAAAACGTACTTTTTAAATTTTCAATATAGGCCCACATGAAAAAGTTGTAAAATGCAACTTTTAGTATTTTTTCTACAATTCCGATCAATTGCTATTTTTGAAAAAAAATTTTGTTATATCCTGTAGTAAACTAATCGCTCTCTTCCCAAAAAGGTTCAAATCGTATAATATAATATTAAAAAAGTTATAGTCTTTTTTAATAGATTCTAATAGATTTTAATAGATTTAGTAGACTGGTTTCCAGAATTGCAAGGGTGCGGGATGCGCGTTCTCATTTCTCGATAATACAAAAATGGGGTTTTTTAGTAGTCAAAAACGGTAGATAAAAGATCGATCTAGGCCGCTGCCGCCCTCGAAAGTCCTATTTTTACGTTCATGAGGCATAATTTGCATTATTTGGCAGCATGTAGCTATAAAATAGCTAAGAATAATGCAAATTACGCCTCGTAAACGAAAAAATAGGACTTTTGAGGGCGATAGCGACCTAGATCGATCTTTTATTCATTATAAAAACCCCACTTTTTTATATTATCGAGAAATGAGAACGTGCATTCCGCACCCTTGCAATCCTGGAAAAACGAGTATATTCCCTTAATAATGAGACGAAGTGTAAATCAGACTCTATTTACAAGTGATGACAAATAAGTATTAAAAATGAATTTTTGCGTTAACATATTCAGTGGAAAATTAATGCGAGGAACAAATAAGAATTTTTGTGTACCATTTCAATATCGGTTTCATTAAATAAATTAGTTTGATTTTATAGAATTTTTGAGGTCGCTACACGTTGCCAGTCAATTAAATATTCACTACCTCGGCGAGTTCGACGGTCAAACCTTGGCAGCATATTCTATAATACCACTCTCAAGGGTAAAAAACTGTCATGGAAACTCGCAGCTCGGTAAATGTTTCCTTTCCGAGATATAAACACTTCTTGTATACAGTCAACAGTTTGTATACATACACCATGAACGTTTGTTGCAAAAGCGCTTTGATCATTTCACGGAAATTTCCCCGCTTGCTATTTGTAATTCGACGAATTTTGAAACACGGTAGCAAAGTATTCTACATTTGTTTATAAACAAGTGAATTGAAAACATGACTGAAATGCGACTTCAGGAAAATGTAAACGATATATTAAATTGAATAAAATCTATTATTGCAATCATTACAATAACAGATGTTATAAAAGATTTTAGTGAAAAATATTCCAAATAAGAGTCGGAATTGTCTCTTCAAGTTCATCTTCTAGAACGGTAAAATTAGTATCATTACAGTCTCGATTCAGCTAGTAATTCTTTATAAAAACTTATTAACCTGTTCATAAAAAAGACACGAGTGCACGAGATATTTTATTTTCAATTATTCAAATGGGCATCATTATATCTCTAACATCTCCTGGCTAGTCATAAATGTGTCCTTCATTTATTTATATTTGCTAGTAAACAAGTATAAAGATTCCAATCTCAAGCGACAAACAAATCACACAAATGTACTATGTATAGGCTATTGTGATTGACTGTACGTCGAAGTTTGAATATTTGATTTTTGGATAGTATTACTGCATATTATCGCGTTTTTCCTGTTAGGAGTCGATGATAATGCTACAGTAAATTCCGTGGTTGTCAGGAAGAACGCCGCATGTCACATAATTTCACTTTCGAGATATTGCCGTGTAAAGTTTTCATCACTAATGCTTTGACATAGAACATCGGTTAAATTGCATTTATTTTTTTGAGCCTCCGAATTTATTTTCATGACTTTTTTTCTGGTCTTTATCAGCTCAATTAATGTATAAACTCAATTCTTTTGAAATTGTGACATGCGGCGTTTTTCCTTGCAACCACAGAATTATCCTGACATCGAAAGCTGAATGTCAGAACTGATCACTCGGTATCTAAACGTTTGATAGCTGAGATGGGCCAGATATTCATTTAGCTTATGATCGTGTTAGCCAGGAAACTCTTCATCTATAGTGTATCTCTTAGCTTAGTGTTTTGCTAAAATCACGTTTAATTCGACGCATCATCGGCTTAGAGAAAGTGGATCTTTCATATCCGGTACAATTAACCGAGGACGAAAGAGAATCGTTCGAGCCCTCCGAGTTGAAGGTCGCGAGTACTTATGTAAGCGTTAATTTAGACGTTCTTGGGCTTAGCCTCTTCGCGAGAACTCTTAAGGGTTTCGAACACGTTTCTGTAGTTTCTCGCGTCGAGACGAAATTATCGAGACGGCTTTAGGCACGTCCACTTAACCCCTTAATTATTTCAAACCGTGTGTACCATTCCGACGCTTCAAATCAATTTTTAATCCTCGGATGGCGTGACTTTGGTACATTTTGAACCGGAGCTACGAACGTTCTAATTTTCTCGAAGCCAGTTCAAATCAATAGCTATTTACGTTGGGTCCGATGAGAAGATCGACGGTGATCTCGGAGAACTACAGAAACGTATCGAAAAATATACAGGGGAAATTATAAAGCGTTACAGTCGAAAATCTCCGAAAATATTGATTATACGCAAAAATGTCTCAGATGAAAGTTGTTCAATACCGAGGGGGACATCATGTGGTGGAACTTTTATTTTTCCCGGTGGACACACCAAGGTGAGGTGAAGGTCAACTTTCTTTTTTTAAATGGAATGATACGTTTTTTTATCCACCATCAAATAGTGCGTTTCAAGACGAATTCAACGACCTATGACTCAAGGTCGTTCAAGGTCAAACTTGCAGGGAAATGCAGAAAAGGTGTGATCGCTTTATTTGTACTTTACTTCGTGCCTTCGAACTTTCACACCAAAACGAGGACTGTCACACCAAAAACTTCACTACAAGTTTGACCTTGAAATACCTTGAGTCATAAATCGTTGAATTCGTCTTGAAACGCACTATTTGATGGTGGATAAAAAAACGTATCATTCCATTTAAAAAAGAAAGCTGACCTTCATCTCACCTTGGTGTGTCCACCGGGAAAAATAAAAGTTTCAGCACATGATGTCCCCCTCGGTATTGAACAACTTTCATCTGAAACATTTTTGCATATAATCAATATTTTCGGAGATTTTCGACTGTAACGCTTTATAATTTCCACCCTGTATATACACAGGGTTTCGAATGGATCTAGTTGTTAATCACATGAAATTGTTAAAACTATTATAGATCAATGGGAGTGTTACGGATAGAAATGCCTTTATATTTTGTCAGCGGCGGAATCATGTATACGAGCATGGAGCATAACACGGAGCATGAAATGTGAAACATTGTAAGAGATTAGTGGAGGATGGCTACAGCTATCGAAAAGAAATTCTGCCAAGGAAGTATACCCGAATCTCGTTGACTCTGGCGACTACGCGATAGCGTTTGTTGCATTCAAGCCAATAGCGTGTAAAGGTAGACACATTGTGTTAGGCCGCAAAAACCTCGATTTGGAGAATTTCTCACTTGAAGGTTTCTAGCGAGCACGGAGAAACCGAAAGGTGGATCCGGGGCCGCCATGGTACAAAGAGTCGCGAGGTTCAGGTAGAAATAAAAAATGTGATTATACTTAAAGTAAATTAACCAGGACGAGCCTAGGAATTTGTATACCTGGGACGGCGGTTAAAATAAACAATAACCAGCAACTACTCTAGCCATGATCCACGAATCTCAGGTAGTTGATAAGAGTAAGGGACAGTATAAATATCGAGGGAGCGAACATTTCGGTCTCTTTTTCCTTTCTTTCTCTACCAGTACAGTCGTGTTGAAATTGTAACGGGTGACAATAAAGTTTTGTGTATATACAGGGAGGGTGAATAGGATTCTTAATGATTGTGTAATATTAAAGGGGAATCTACAGCACCAGCAAAATAGCATAAACAACAGTTATACTTTGAAAACCAACTCGCAGCTTGAAACTAAAAATATTACACTGAATATATTGCTGCCTTTCTATTTTAGAATTAACTTTTAATTACTCGCATATAGTATTTACAATCTCGAAACTTTAAATTTTAAATTAAATGATTGGATAAAAATTTATTTATGTTTGAGTGATACAAAGTTCCATATAACCAGTTAAAAGCTTGTTTATTTAACTCTCCACATGTCTGTCAAATTGTTTGGATTGCAAGCATCTTAAATAAAGTGTCCATTAAAATATCAATAGGAGAGAAGTAAACGTTCAAATTCAGTTTGCAACAAATTCCGAGACGTTTCATCAATTTTGTGTTCTTCTACTTACTGCTAAAGGAAAAGTTTCATGTTCACTTAAAAATTAAACTTGTTTCCACCTGACTGGTCAGAGAAAACTGACATAGTTCGATCTCTTGGGATGAAAACTCTCGTCCACGCACGGAAATAATGGTTCTGAATTTTAAAAAACGCATCAACTTTAAAATCGTTTTTTATAAATATAGTGTTTCACACGCGAGTGCGAGTATTAAAACTGTATTCATTATGAAGTTATTTCCTAATGTGTGGAATCAAATCATTTTTGTTTCGCTAGTCAAGATTTCTCTTGCCACACGAAAGCAAACAAATGAGTGGGGACAAGGGCTGCGTGATTGGTCGCTCGATATAATTAGAGATCAGTTTCTGTTAATTCCCACCTCTACAATCCCAAAATTACGCGCTTATCGAGTGGTTACTGTAGTTCGTTGATCCGGTTGTAAACATGACGCAAATTTACTCTAATTATGTGCAACCGCCCGCGTGTTTAAAAACATGGTACTAGTGGAGTATTAGACCTTCATTAAATCAACAAATTATATTTCATTTATAATATGAAACCAAAAAAACGTGGTAATAAATTTTTTTTATGTGAATTGCAACAAACTGGAGTGAAATAGACATCTATTTCCTTTCTTTATATGTTTAATAGGTTGAAAATAATAAAACAGTACCTTCAAATTTTTCTAATTCTTTTACTGTTTGAAATTACATCTACTCATTTTTGCCATAAATGTATCAGATCCGCTGTCTACTCGCAACACAGAAAGAAATCAAGAGTTTTAATATTTTTACCCCGAGATAAGAGTTAGAAAAAGAAATACCATTTTATTTAACTCAGATGCTTTTAATTTTGCGTAAAAATTCACAGTCCAGTTGCAACACATAAGAACAACGGTACGTTTTGAAGAATGTCAAGTCCTAAATCTTCGAACGATGACGTGCAGTTTGCGATAAAAACGTGCCCTAAGCGAAGCAAAATAAAGTTTCATTTTTGTTTCCCCAGTTCATAGCGGAACTCGGAAGTTCCATTTCCGTTCCTCGTCATCTTGGAAACTGGAATAAAGTTTTTCGGGATCGCTTGTCCCGTTTCCTCTCCCTTCCTCTTATCAACGGTGCATGAACGCTTCCAAAACAAAGTCGGCAAGCGGTACACACCATTTTCATTACTGCTTGCCCGGTTCTGATTCTACAGGGTGTCCGATCAATTATACGAAAGAAATTCCATTATAGAAACGCGTCAATCGTTCGCGCAATATACAGTGACTCCCACTAATATTCGGACATTCTTAAAAAAAGACGATAACTTTTCTAATATTGGACCATGCGATTTGAACTTTTTTGGAAACAAGAGCAATTAGTTTACTACAGAATGTGAAAAGAGATTTTTTCAAAAATTGCAAGTTGTCCGGATTGCAGAGGAAATGCTAAAAGTTGTAATTTTCAACTCTTTTATATGGGCGTATATTGAAAATTTAAAAAGTACATTTTGTAGATCTGTGTCAATTATATGCATTGTAAAAGTTTCATCGAAATCGGTTGATGAGAGAAAAAGCGACAGGCATTGAAAGATGTAAGAATCTTTAGATTTATTGCAATTCGTGAAGAATGCATCGTGAAGAACTGCAATCTTTACCATCTTTAAATGATTTAAAAAAAAATTATAATTTTAAATGATAATTTAAAAAAGAGTTCGTAGCTCACTGAAACGGCGGCCGATTTTGACGAAATTTTCAGAATATGTTTAATTGACACAGATCTACAAAACGTATTTTTTTAATTTTTCAATATAGGCCCACATAAAAAAGTTGTAAATTGTAACTTTTAGTATTTTTTTCTACAATTCCGATTAATTGCAATTTTTGAAAAAATTTCTTTTCACATCCTGTAGTAAACTAATTGCTCTTGCTTCCCAAAAAAGTTGAAATCGCATGGTCCAATATTAAAAATATTGTCGTCTTTTTAAGAGTGTCCGAATATTAATGGGAGTCACTGTACATCTGGCACAGTTGGATTTATTTACGGAAACGTGTGTCATTCTTTAGAAAAAATGGAAATAGAATTTCATTAATGTACGAAAACCCGATATTTATAGAAAACGGGAATAGAACCAGATTTACGAAAACGCGTTGCTTATAAATAGACTGCGAATTTCATGCGTTTATAATAAGAATTAGTAGATCAAGTGCAAAACTGTGAAAATATTTCAGGAATTTAACCCTGCAATGGGGTCTGTCATAATCCGAACAGAATTTCTGTAAACTAATTTTTGCAATTGCAAATATGAAATTCCTTTAACTGTCTTACTAAATTGTCACGGAATTGTACCACTTAAATTGTACCTACTTAAAGCTTAAAATCGCTGTTGTATTATTTCAGAAAAAAGAATAAATGTCTATATTCCTTATCATGCAATTTTTATTTTGCATAGGAATCCGCAATCTAGTTATAAAATAGAAATTGTATCGGCGACAAGGTGTGGTAGAATGCAAGCGCAGCAGAAATCTAGATTCGAGGTCGTCATCTTGAACGCTTAAAGTAGAACTTGGAATATAAAGATGCATACATATTCCCGAACTACTGCATTTCTCCGGCGATCATGAGATGCAGCCTTTAGTGTTCACCTCGCAAGGTCTTTAGAAGAAGATAAATATGGAAGTACTCGTGCCACTAAAAAAAATTAACGACCTTGAAACATCCTTGGCGGGTCTACTTGGAACCAAGAGAACCAAGAAAACGCTACTACGTGCAGTGTCCCTCAGGAAATCAAACAACTTCTTGTTTTTAACTATTCGAATGAAATACAGTGAACCACGAAAGTGTTTGAACGCACTTTAACACAGTATAACTTTTTTATGATCAGATCAAACGACCTGGCTTTTTTTGAGCAACTAGAAGAATTGATTTACCAAATGGCATGCAGAAAAGATTTTGAAAAAATTGCAATTGCTAAGAATTACATGAGAAAGTAAAAGAGGCACCATTTATAACTTTTTTATTAGAGTCCGTAATGAAAATTTAAAATATGCGTTTCGTAAATGTATGTTAGTTTTACACATGCTGAAAATTTCAATACTTCTAATTGCTTACAAAACATCAGGTCGTTTGGTACAATTATAAAAAAGTTATACTGTTTTAAAATGCGTTCAAATACTTTCGTGGTTCACTGTATGTATACGTAGGGCACGCCCTGTTATTTACAAGACTTGTGTCGATGAAAATAATGACATTTCTTTAACCCTTTGCACACGGAGCTATTTTAACTCGAAAATCAAATCGTTTCTTCTGACCTGGAATATTCCCATTCTCTATGATTTTTAAAATTTGGTAGATATGAAATTGATATCATAATTAATAATTGATTAGATACCGACATATCTAATAATGTAAACAATATTTTAAATAATAGTACAGCAATGTTCAGTGACGCCTCAGAGGTGTCACTCGAGTGCTAAGGGTTAAAAGGAAAGATTAAACTCGACAAATTTCTAACAAATGTTCTTTTCAGGCAAAGAAAGCTTTTGATGAAGACGTTTCCCCAGTAAACAAATATTATCCAGAAAATATTTTCTTAACGTTATTGCAGATAATGTTATAGGAAGACAATACTTATATTTTCATTTTGCAAACGTGAATATTTAGTAAAGATGTCCGGTGTAGCTGGAGTTTTCTCTTTAAAAATCGAATGATTTAATGGAAACGCGTCAATTTGTGCAAGTGGCTCTAATAATTCGACGACTCGGTGACCCTTGTCAGTCCGTAGCGTTGCCATTTGTGTCTCAATGACGAGAATGACTGGCCGCGTACCAAAACAGTTGGATCTAACAAGATCCTCCGCGGCAGTCTGTTTCATATACGATTCGTCCGTGGAAATTGGCCGGGGTTCGAATGGCATTAAAACTTTTGTATCGAACGTAGATTTTATTAGGACGAGCACGTACGGGAGGGCTTTCGGTCCGATGCTACCGAAAGTTCTCTCCAGTCCGATTGCAGCAAGTTTGAGGCTACCCGGGGAAGATCGCATTATTTTCAAGCGTAGGTCAGGCACATAGCGGTTGCGATAACCGTATTATCGTCCCGTCTCATAAACTTGTTTCGCGTAGTTTACGAGCACGCGAGTCTTAACTGCCGTGTACGAACCAGCCCACGAAACAGCGATCAGACTATTCCGTGATATGTACTTCCATATCGTCAATTATCGTAATTCGCAAGAAAATCGCATTCGCGAGCGTACGATACTCGCCGATCCGTGTACGCTGGACATCCGATCGTTCCAACATACATATAAATATTAACTATTCGCTTCGTCCGGCTCGTCGCATACACTCCGCGACAAAGCGATAGGACATCCCTAGATTTCTAATGTTTCTCAATACCAATGATGTGTACAAAGATTGTGTATATAGATCTGTATAGAGTATCCTCTGTTTACTAACATAAGAATAAGAATAAGAAGTAACTGCTATTATTTACGTTATGTCTTAGGAGTTATATCTGCTTACATGAAAATACATGAAAAACCGGTGCGTCAGAACGATAGGACGTACTGTCATATTTAAGTCAGTGTCTAAGAGGCAATGAACAGATGAAGTTCTATTAACGTGAAATAACGAAAATGGGACGCGGTAAACAATTAAATCCAACAGAAATAAAAATGATATTAAATTTAAAAGAAGAAGGCGCAAGTGTTAACAAAATATCTGAGTTGATAGGCAGAAGCCGATATGTAATAGCAAATTTATTAAAAAAATCCTGAGAATTACGGGAAGAAGAAAGGAAAAGGCCGTTTACGTGCTGTGAGTGACCGTGGAGTGCGTGCAATATTAAAAGTTGCATCCAATTCGATGTTGACATCACGACAAATTGCACAAGAGGCTGGTGTTTCTACTGGTGTACGAAACGTACAGCGTATTTTGCAAWAATCAGAACATATTCAAAGAAGAAAAATTAAAAGAAAGCCAYCGTTAACAAARAAACATGTCGAAGATCGATTGACATTTGCTCGWCAACACATAAGATGGAGGAAAAAATGGAAGAGAGTAATGTTTTCTGGYCAGTGCAAGAAAACAAAATAACGTTTAAATATATGAAAATGTGAAGCAATAAATGTTGAAGTAATGTTTGCAGATGAGAAGAGATTTACATTGGACGGTCCTGATGGCTGGTCATACTATTTTCATGACCTGAGAAAAGATCCGCAGCATCAAATGAGACGTCAAATGAAAGGAGSAGGCGTAATGGTTTGGGGAGCAATCGRCTATAATGGAAAAACAARTATTCKATTTGTAACCGGAAAAATGAAAAGTTTAGATTATWTAAAATTGGTAAACGAGGAAATAACAGCTCATTCACGGCGGTTGTGTGGGGAAAAATTCATATTTCAACACGACAACGCGTCCGTGCATACTGCAAAAGTTGTTAAAAATTATTTTGACATAAATAATATTAAAGTTTTACAGTGGCCGGCAAGATCACCGGATTTAAATATTATCGAAAATGTATGGGGACAATTATCTCGATACGTATATCGAGGTGGGAAACAATTTTATTCTCTTGAAGAATTAAAAGCCGCGATTGAGGAAAGTTGGAACTGTATTTCCAGAGTATACATAAAAAAACTGTACAAAAGTTTACCTAAAAGACTGTTAGAAGTGATAGAAAAAAGAGGAAAATGTACACATTATGTTTATAAACTTAAATCACTATTCTTCTTCGCCATGTCCTATCGTTCTGACGCACCGGTTTTTCATGTAAGCAGATATAACTCCTAAAACACAACGTACATAATAGCAGTTACTTCGTATGTTAGTAAACAGAGGATACTCTATAAAGATCTATATACACAATCTTTGTACACATCATTGGTATTGAGAAACATTAGAAATCTAAGGGTGTCCTATCGCTTTGTCGCGGAGTGTATTCATTTGGTAAAAAATGACTTGTCTCATATGTATCGGTATTTATTGCATTTACATTACTTTCTAAATGTTTAGTGATGCCGAAAATGTCGATGTTAATGGAATTTAATAGAAATTATATAATTAGAACAAGCATTTAAAAATGAACATTTTTTGAATATGATTTTCGATCGAAAAAATCACTAATTTCCTTTTGTAAACTCTGCCAAACCTATCTAATATTTCTAAAACAATTTTTTTTAAATGAACAGCAAGGTTTAAACCTTGAAAATGCATACCTCAAATTTAGAATTACAGTTCGGTATTTATTAAATAAGCAGTAAATAATTTATTTGGAGTACACGTGTGATGTTTTGAAAGTAAAAAAGATAAATATTACGCGAGTTGTACATATTTTTATAAAGTACGTTTTAATTCCACAGTCTATTAATAAACAATATTTTTCTGCGCAATGTTTGTAGAGGTGAATTAAACCTTTCTTTCTCGACTGACCTTGGTATTTCTCATTTGAAAATGACTATGGACATAGTACAAGGTCACTGTTGGAATCGCTTCAGAATGACAACTGTTATCACATGGCTCTGATATAATGAGAGATTCCGATAATGGGAGAGAGAATTAACTATGAATGAATGGGGACAACTAAACAGGAGCTTGCCAGCATGTAACAATTGCAGAGTCGTGTTCACTACTCCTTGTAATTACATTCAGTAGCCCAAGCAATGCGACTGCGGTAAAGGAATGTTACAGTTCTATTATCTATTTTGTTTAAATGAATCTTAACTGTGCACTTCTGCGCGACAAAGACTCGTCTCACATTTCAGATTCAAACCTCGAGCACAGTATTTCGAATTTATTAACAATGCAATTGATCTTTTTATTTCATAAACAATTAATTCATAGACAATTCTTACTTTTTAATTTTTACTTTTTCTTAACGATGAGAGCTTTAGTATAATTAGTGAATTAAAATTTGTGTGAGAACTAAAGCATAGCCGTAAATTTCAGACATTGTAAAATATTTGGAGACAAAGAATAAATGAAAGGAACATTTTGTCAGAACTGCACAGTGTGATCGATGAAATAATTACACATTTTTGCAACACAACGCAGGTGTATATCTAAAAACGTAGAGCGTTTTAATGTCTTGGAGAATTGTACGGGTGTGCACTATTTATAGGTCACATAATTACTAGTTCCCTCGTCATTTTCAATATCTGCAATTTATATATGTGAAGATTAGTTTTACGTCAGTCTTAATAACATACACCCAACAGGAGAAAAAATAATTATGCATCTCGAACCTGTTATCCAGATAAATGGGTATCTTGTTATTCTAAGATTTCTTTAAAGGAAGCGATTAAACCATGAATAAACATTGATTCGAAAATGAATACACACTGAACAATCACATACCATTGTAATGAATGTTTTCCTCATTCTTATTAATAGATATCTTATTAAACAGTTATGTTGCTAGTACATTCTTTCTTCGATTTAAGCCCCTGATCAATTGTTTTTGAAGAAATCGAGGATTAACACGCCACCCGATATCTTTCTCATTGAAATGCTGCTTGTCACGAGCAAAAAGGAGACGATAAGTCGCGTCGTCGTGGAGAACGTCGAATGTAAGTGAAAAATGAATTGAACACCGCCATCGAGTTAAACAACGAAACAGCATAACTTATTCGAACCTGTTTTCCTTGGTCACTGCTATTATTGAGACTGATAACATTGATAGAAGCGGGAAGTCATCTTCATGGTCAGAGCAATCACTATTGAGAAGATGTACTTAGTAGAAATAATAGTAGTAATCAGCTACGAACGATTAAACATCATGAAAATCGCAGTAATATCAATCTAATGGACCACAGATAAAGACAAAACTATAAAATAAAGAAATATCACATTTCTTAATATTACAGACTTAAAATTATCTCATAAGATCATGCGATGGCTAATGTTGTCTACAGTGAAATCATATGCACTTGCAATTTGCGTCAATACTTCAATGTTATATATATAATACAAAAATGTTAAGGCTTCAATGAACAGGTTTTTGTTCAAAAATAAAATGTTGTTTTAACTGTAAATAGAAACGTGGTAAGATAGTCAAATTTTACCTAAATCAACAAATAATTATATTATTAACACGTTGACTGTGTAACGATTCCGGTGTAAGAAGCCAATTTAATTGAAAATCATATAAAAACTACGAGGTAACTCGTAGTTGGCGTCCTAGGCAATAACGCAAACTACGAGTTATCTCGTAGTTGGCAGTCAACGTGTTAATAGTTACACATTAAATAATGATCCCCATTTCTATAAACGAAGAAGTGGCACAAAAGAAAACTAAATACATTCCAAGCACCGGCATCCCCAAATGGGGATATTTTTTTAGCATAAATCGTCTGAAATATATCGATACTAACCATTCAGAGCAAAAATGTAAAGATTTGGTGGCTAGGGGTTGGAGCAGGTTCTGAAATGAAAGGGTGAAAACGCTTCGGACCGCGAGAGTTTGAAAGTTATGGTTGTCCGTTTGATTGGAGTTGATCATCGTCCGGGCGATTTTTCGTGGCGCTGTTATCGGCGCTGATTATCGGTTAAAGGAGAAGTGCAATTTCGTGGCTGCGGGGATGGCGAACGTGCGGGCCGCCGATCGCCCGCGATGTAAATTCGAAGTCACGACAATCAACTTTTAATATAGCGCCGGTTCGCGTGCCTCGCTCGATGCTTACGTCACGAACAGGCGAATACACCTCTACAGAGGCGAGTTTACGTCGAGTGTGTAAATCGAGCCTTTCCTTTCTTTCCATTCGCACCTTGTCCTCGTCCCTGCCTGCGCCCCGAAGTTTACACCCCAGCGAGTCTAGGTCAGGAACAACGATGACGACAGCTACCAACGTTTGACCTTAAGACTAATTTTAAAATTCACATCGAGAGGGTGAGTCTCGCGGTGCAAGACAACCATGGCCGGACCATCCGACGAAATCATCAACATTATCGCGACCATTGACGAAACGCGGGTTGATTCACGCGTGTACACGAGTCTTAGGTACATCCAAGGATATTAGATAAGATGAGTGGTCTAAACAAGAAACATTATGAGCATTCAGGAGGAATGCGAGTAGTGGGACCCTGTCTGCTCCTACTCTTGCATATAGAAGAAGAAACGGGTGAGAGCCCTTGGGCGGTGGGGTTTTAGTGGGTATGGGTAGGGATAACAATCCCGTTCCCCCAAATTCCATCTGAGGGGAAGCCGAGCCCCACAATACCCCCAACTTTTATCATAGCCGGGTGTGCGTAACAGCATTTCCCCACCGCCCTTAAAAAAAAGGCACATCCAAGGATACCGTGGCAACGTGACGAACAGACCACAACCTGCACAGAATCTGCACACTGTGTGCAAGAAGTTCCGGGATTTATTACTGCGGCAATACGTCGTTACATGTGTATATTTCGAGACCGTGTTGCTTAGATCGTGTACATACACTATTCTTTGATCTGTCGCCGTATTTCGAAAGGTGTCTGAATGAATTGCAACATTTCTACGCCATAATTTCCAAGAGAACATTTCGGTGTAAGAGCGATAACTCAACTAAATGAAGAGCATAGCTGTTGCCATTTGGCGGATTCAATGATTATGCATTAGATAGTCCTCTCTCTCTCTTCGAATCACAGACCCTAAAGTATCATCTATCGCGTTTCACACGCGATGTCCCCGAACTTTTTGAACAACCTTGTGCACATCCTCTCTCGTCGAACCCTGAAAAACTACTCGAATCGACCCAATCCGTTGCAAATATTGCTGGCTTCCTTCCACTATTTCGTAATTGAAATTTGGGTCACATTAAATTAAATTTCAAAACACGATTCCTGCATTCCGTAGTTACGCAACTTGTACACGCAGCAGTCATTCAGTTTTTCAGTTCGAGTTCAAAATCGAAATTTCTTGCATTCATCGCAAGAAACTGGAGTTAAATAAAAATGTACTTTCTTATTCACTTATTCATTTTGCAAAAAATCCGCATTCTCCAAGATAATACGCATTACGAGTATGTAGATATATTTAAACAATGCTTAAGGTGAAGAAGATAGTGAGATCTGATTACCCATTCGTTCTATACAATTACGTAACACTAATACCATATGAAACACTGCAACAGGCGAAATTTGATAATTTGTGAACACTGTTCTTAGCGAAACAATAAGAATACGAAACAATGAAATAGTCTAGCTAGTTTCATATAACACGGAAACGGTATAGGCATCCAGCTCATAGAAAATTCTTTACAAAGTGTTGTCTGAAGGCAATGAAACTTAAATTACTGTTTTACCATAACTATCTACACTAATCAAAATTTACTTTCAAGGTTCGTTATTGAAATCGAGAAACTATTCGGACAGCCAGCAGGTAAACGACTTTCATTTAATTTTTGTTATGAATTGAAATCGTATTTCGTACATCAGAAATAAAGAAGAAAGCATTTCTCGTTAAAATATAGAAAAAAATTGGACAATCGACAATCACAATCATCAGTCTTGTGTATACATATAAATTCTACATAATTAATCATTTTAATAATAATTCAATATTATTTCCCTCAATAATATTAAATTTTCTGTGAAATTATACATGTAATTCTATGGATTACGATCATCGTTAAGTATTTTACTTTCCGAAAACATGAACAAAAAGTCGCATTATTTATGGGACGACCTAGTACAAACAGAGAAGAAGAGAGCATCTCGACATGAGAAATGACGACAGTAAAAATTATTAAAATATTTATACAACGACAAAAGTTCGTGATATTTTATGCACGTGGAATTGCAGTGCTCTCCGATACGGGTAGCATAAAGGTAAAAGGTATAAAGATACTTTCCGAGGAAGAGTTTCAGGGTGCAAAAAGAGTGCAGGGAAACGGCAGCGAGCAACAAAGTGGAGATTCGATTGCAGCAATCGTCGGGGCGGCCAGGCATTTTGAAAAATGACACTCGCGTAACAAGAAACAAAAAAAAAGAATCAGATCGTGTATACGTATTAGAGATCGCAGTTTTGAACGTGTATTAAAATACACGTGTACATGTGCCACGTGAACCGTGTAGTAAGGAATTAAGGGAGTAGACTGCTTTTCCCAGGATTGCAAGGGTGCGGGATTCGCGTTCTCATTTCTCGCTAATACAAAAATTTTTGGGTTTTTCAGTAGGTAGTATTTCGAAAACGCTAGATAAAAGATCGATCTAGGGCGCTGTCGCCCTCAAAATTCCTATTTTTTCGTTTACGAGGCGTAATTTGCATTATTCGGAAGCATACAACTGCGCGTGTAGCTATTTTCATAGCTACATGCTGCCGAATAATGCAAATTCGTAAAATTTCGTAAACGAAAACGCCTCGTAAACGAAAAAATAGGAGTTTTGAGGGCGACAGCGCCCTAGATCGATCTTTTATCTAGCGTTTTC
>CM052259.1:4937262-5003160 GCA_028455795.1 Lasioglossum marginatum | reverse complement strand
AAAAACGCTAGATAAAAGATCGATCTAGGGCGCTATCGTCCTCAAAATTCCTATTTTTTTCGTTTACGAGGCGTAATTTGCATTATTCGGAAGCATACAACTGCGCGTGTAGCTATTTTCATAGCTACATGCTGCCGAATAATGCAAATTCGTAAAATTTCGTAAACGAAAACGCCTCGTAAACGAAAAAATAGGAGTTTTGAGGGCGACAGCGCCCTAGATCGATCTTTTATCTAGCGTTTTCGACTACTGAAAAACCCCATTTTTGTATTATCGAGAAATGAGAACGTGAATCCCGCACCTTTGCAATCCTGAAAACGAGTCTACCGCCTTAAGGATCCGCGAGAGACAGCAAGAGAGACAGCAATAAATTCACGGTAAATTGTTCGACATTATAGAATGTAAGTGCGAATAGTAGATTAATTGATTTCACGACCAGGCTAATTTATATATATATATATGTATAGATATATTATTCACGTAGAGTAGAGGACATGTGTAACAAACGAATCTCCGGATATTAAACCAAGCAATATTAAATACAGGGTTGCCCGTGTATTTTAATTTCACAAATATTCGTGTATTTTAATACACCGAGATATAACGTCGAACAATTTACCGTGGAATTGATTGCTGTCTCGTATGAGTCTCACTTCTAATATCAACGTCGAAAAGAATTAATTCTGAAAAACATAAACTCACGTGTCGAACGGATCCGTCTACGTGGATCCGTTTTCACGGATTCTTAACCCTCGCAAGGTAAGGTCTAATAACTAGACTGCGGATGTTCATGCACGTAAAATATGCAAAAAGCATATGCAAATATGCACATAAAATGTGCAAATATGCACATGAAATGTGCAAATATGCACATAAAATGTGCAGATATGCACAAAAAATATGCAAATATGCACGAAAAATATGATCAGAACTAATACAAAGAGACATTTATCAATTATATTTTAGTGAACAATTCATTTATACGGAAACACCATAATTTGCGTTACAATAAGTTACTAGTAATTTTTCCATGTTTGTAGCCCTTAGTTGTTGCCGTTTGTCAGTTAATGACTTGCATATTTATATTTGCTCCAATAGCGTTGCGGTACATTAGCTGACACATTTTCCAGTATTCTTTTTTACCACTGCATCTATTTTAACACGAATTTGATCACCACATTTACCAGGAACAACTCAAATGTTCAATACATTCCATGAATATTTTCATTGAAGTTTCCAGTCTCTTTACTGTGGCTGGAAGAGTTTGTAAATGTACTTTCATAAACGTCAAATTTTGTGCAACTTGTGTCTGTTGCAACATATTCTGAGCTGTTGCAGTATTGTGCAACTATATCATCTTCATCAAAATCTTCAACTACCTATTTACAGAAACAAAACAAAGATTGTGAATGAATGATTTTACTGTTTTCGGATGTTAAGAGAAAAGAATAGTCGAACCTCTTTAGTTTTATCGAAATTTTCGGCATAAAATATTCGAGTCAAACAAATCGCAGCAAAATATAGTGAAATTATATAAAAGAAATATGTAATATATATCTGCATATGCTCATGGTAGAAAACACATGCAATATGCAAAATAATATTTGCATATCGAAATATGTATTTACATAAACATCCGCAGTCTACTAATAACACATAAATAGTAAGGTGGGGTCTCTTAGACCCCGACAAATGAATTTCATAAATAGCCTCGTTTTTAATAAATTTGGGATAAAGAATAACACAGGATAAAAAGTAAACAAACAGATTTAATTTTAGTCATACAAAAATTCTTTTCAAAAATCTGAAGCTGTCTCTGAAACTCCACATTACCTAGCGAAGGTTAATATATTTCACGGGCCATGTGTACCCGTATTAAAAATTACACGTATTGAGATCCGGATTGGTTTACCACACGTGTAGTTAGATATACGTGAAATAGGGATCTCTGATACGTTATCCTTTAGAAACTACGGAGAGGCTACATTAGTAGGGCAAGACGGTGAAGCAGAGAAGTCTGAGAGAAGACCTCAGTCGCGAGCTACCTAAGCCCGACCCAGTTATTAAAGCGCTTATTCAATATTCGTGGTTATTTAGTTGCATTTTCTTCTATCGTGCTGCAAAGCCCAGTGTTTATGATAATCTCTGCGGCACGGGATCTCTCGATCCAAGGATTGATGCTGTGTCGCGGAGGTGAAGTGCGAAACGTATCGCAAGGTCCACAAGGTGCCATACTTTCTGCTGAAACGTGTGCTAGTGTCCTGATTTCTGTGCTTACTATGCAACGATGGGTGTCTGCAATTTTACACAGGAGATATGAAAACAATACATGTGGATCTACTTATACATATGAACATAAATGTATACAGGGTGGGACACGAAGCGTGATCAGCTTAGATTGTTCTACTGTTAGTAGTTCTATCGGAAATTCTTTTAGCTAAAATAACATGGTTCAAGGAGAGCTTTAAGGTAATTATACCAATTTTTTGTCAAACCTTCTTTTAGAGCGAACAAGGTTACCTTCAGTTTTTTATAGGAAAATCAACAATTTTCTGAAAAAGGAAACTTCTGCTCTGTACTTCGTTGTTACTTCACTCGTACGAATCCAGTAGCACGAGATACATTGATAAAGACAGAGAGCTTGAATGTTCTCGAAAGTGTAGAAGTTAGTTATTCGGCACCTGTGGATAAATTATCTCGAATTGTCATAAAGATGTCCAACCGTGACTGCGCGCGTAGCTCTTTAATCTTGCAAAATCAGATTAAAAATAAAAGCAATAAAGCGATTACCGCGTTGGAAAACAGTGCTCGAAAATCCGTTGCTGTCCTACGCATATTAAGGCAGACTCGACACTCCATTTCATTGCAATTACGTCGTATTTCGCAGAAGTAGATCCGAATCGCATATCGAATATAACGCAATCATAAATTTCCTCGGACGTTGAAAATAATATAATAAAGCAACAAATATCAAATAAGTATCGAATTAAATATTGTTGACGCGACTTCTCTAATGAAATGCCGGAAACGTTTCGGAATGGAACGGATTAATGAAGAGGCGCAGTGAAACGTTGCTACCGGCGGAATAAACTGCAATCATACTCTTCCGATCGTAGATTATCGCAGGATATGAAATCTGAGTTTATTGGAATAAAAATAATTTCGTTAATGTTTATATGTTATTATTTAATGCGGCGATTCGTTTAAAAAGATTGAATTACCGAGACGAGTATTCCGGTTCGATTCAATAATCGTGCCCACTCGTGCATTGTGCACTCGCGTAATGTGCATTCCTGGCTTTATAAGCAATACGAGACTCGCGATCCACGTTTGTTTTCCGAACCACTTCGACGGGAGAACGCGGAGTCTGCTTCTAGTCTCGTGTCATCGTTCGATCTTGCCAACTCCAGACGCGAAAATTTGCGAACTCTAATTTCTGCCTTTCACTCGGGCATATTGGAAAATTGAACCAACGATTGAAAGCTGTAGAACGTGACATTCGAGAACGGAACGATCGCGATACGCGCGGTATACAAAGACGTGTTTTGTCAACACCAATGGCTGCGTATGCTTGTGAATTTTGGACCCCTGCGAATCGGATCATTTCCGTGTCCATTACGCATCAACGCTCGCAACGCGTAATTCATTCTTGCGAATAAATTTATCAAAAATAAATCTTTATTAACCCCTTGCCTTACGACATCGTGTCAGACTCGCGATGAAGATTCTGAACAGAGTCTAATAAATATGTATGCTATTAGCCCTTTGCACTCGGAACTATTTTAACTGGAAAATTAAACATTTCTTCCGATCTAGAATATTTCCATTCCCTATGATTTTTGAAATTTTATGCATATGAAATTGGTATAATACCTCATACAATACCTAAATGTCTAGTAATTGATTAGATATCGATATATTTAATAATGTAAACAATATTTTGAATAATGGTACCGCAATTTTTAGTGGTGCCTCAGAAGGGACAACCGAGTGCAAAGGGTTAATTTCCTTTAAATCGAAATAAACTTCTATTTTGGTTTTGTTAATGTACAGCTATTGGGGAACATCTATAGGCGTACAATAGATATGAAGTTTCTTCTTTTTTAGAAAATTAAGAATCACAAAAAAGTTTTGATTACTGAGATCGTAAACTAAATCGTAAGGGGTTAAAAAGATTAATGACAAACATAAAGAATAAAAAATATTAGATTCCTTCATTTTGATTTTCGGTCCCCAATTCACAGAAATCGAAATTTCTAAACCATGTTAACTAACAATTAGACATCCAAGAAATATACAAACATCTGCTCGATAAAGAAGTACCATCAATCTCCGACTGTTTTAATGTTAATGTTTAATGCTTCTCGAGGCAGTACATTTGACATATTATTACTAAAGACAGTAGCAGACAAATAAATAGTTTTCCGGGCTCTGACTATTTATCTGACGGCCAATGGCAAGCGTGTTCTCCCCAGAGCGTGCTTGTTTATATTCTTGTAAACAACGCGCGTGTGAGAGATCGCTACTTGGCAGCAATTTATCTGTTACTGGCTACTATATTTCCTGATTATGCGCAGCTATAAAGTAATTATACAAAAGCGTATCCTTTTGTCCGTGTATTGTTACATACAAAAATATAGATTGTATATTTAAGATTAGTACATTAAAGATAAAGAACTTTTTAAATAAGTAAAATAAGTTTTGTGGAAAAAATGTATAATGCTACATGCATGTTTAAGAAGCATTCACGTCACAGGCTACGTGCTTGAAATCGATGATTGCTCGAAGTCCTCCTGAATTAATGATAATGCGGATTTCATGTTTTACGAGGATGTACTAAATGATATACACTGGTAAGAGTGGAGATGGGGAAGAGGAAATAATCTTTTCGTGAGTGACTGGTATACATATGGTTCGTTTCTGTGATTCTGATGTATGCAGCATTCTGCATATGTAGAGCGACATAGAGAAAGAAGAAAAGTCAATCTTAGAATTTCTATTATTAAATTTTACAAAATATGTGCAGTAAAATTCCATTTTTAAAACCATTTTCCACATTATTACTAGTAATGAAAATATCCTAGGTTTTTCGATATTCTTAGTGATTTCATTTTTCAATCACGAAACGTCGAAGAGAATGCGGTTTTAGTTTATTTTTAGTAGATAAAAATCGGCAAGGTTAAACGCAATGTTCCTTAGATATTGCTTTTTCTAAGCAATTGCTCGTCGGCGGTGTTGTAAATTTTAAACCAGGTCGAGTGTCGTTAACTGATGGAGAAATGAGTGGATGTCGCAGTAGTGCTGCTAGGCAAGACAACACGGTTATTGAATTACCAGTCCAAAGAAAATGATGAATGATTGATGTCTTCATTAACCATACGATCCTTATACACCATGAATTTCAGGTTCGTCTCAATTTTTAAGGGGTTAGTTAACACGAAAATGCATTTGATAGTAAATGAATTGATTGCAGGACTTTATCTTAATAATCTAGTACAAGATATATATTTTCGTCCTTTTTATTCGAGCTTTGCCCTCGAAGCCCAGTACCGCGTTTCTGAAAAGCATTTATACCAATTGATTGCTTGAATTGAATTCCTTTCGGTATAATTATTGAAAATCCTGAGTATTCTCGTAACCGTGAAGTGGGCGAATCTACATAAATATCTACGACACGGTGCAATAAATTTGTGCATCTACGAAAATATAGAATAAATTTCATTCCTTTGACGTCAAGTTCGCGTGTCTAGTATTTGAAAGACGTAGAACCAGTAATGCATGAACAGATGTGTCGTAGATATAATAGAGTAGATGTATAGTAGAACCTCGATTATCCGAACCGATGATATGTGGATTTTTTATTGTCTGAATACACCTGCTTATATATATTAGTTGTTCGAAATCAGTCAAATAAGTAACTATTGGTGCAGAAGTTAATGCCGGAATGAGAATTAAATTTTTATTTCACTCCAGTTTGTCGCCATTCAGGTAGAACTTTTTATTTCTGCATAAAGATCCGCAGTTTACTTCTAAGTAAGCATCATTATTCGAACTCCCATGGCTTCCTAATTGGTTCGGATAACCGAATTTCAATTGTAAATTATTTTTTCTCGAAACTGGCTGAAATCACAACAGAGAAGACGAAGGCTTCTAGGCAGCATTTGCAAGAGGATCTCACCTGCTGCGTTTCGACAGCCTCTTTAACGTGTTCGGCGATCTCGGACGCCTTCAGGCCGGTTTCTATCGGGGCGACCTGCGAGAGTCGTCGCGGCTGGCCCTCGGGGTTGATCGCCTGGTAGGAGGACTCTCCGGATCCCCGTCTGCTGCCCGCAATGCACATGGCTCTCCGGAAGAGCCCAGCGACGACGGCGCACAGGCCGCATTGCATTCCCGTGGCGCTGCCTCGGCTGGACAAGGATCCTCCATTGGTCCGTCGACGGGTCCGAGTCCCGCGAGAGCTACTGTCACGTGTTTGGGACGCCAGTTTTTTTTAAACTGTTCCCACTATTCCCTCTCTTTCTCTTCCTGTTTCTCCCTTTCTCCCCCGGTCTCTTCCCCTCTTTCCACTAATGTATCGATGCTTCCGGCAACAGTCACACGATCGGTAGAGCTCCTTCTCACCAGAGGATCGTTTCCCGACGATCTTTCACTTCCTCGTGTTCCTCCTCCATCGTTCCGACATCATGTATATCCTCCCCGAGATCGCCACCTCGCAATACCCTCGCGCCCCTGGTCGATCGATTCCCTCGCAATTCAGGGCAGCGTCGCGTCATATCACCTGCACGACCAAGGTATGTCGAAAAGAGGACCAAAGATTTCGCGAGCTCAAGAGAGGAGGAGCTTCGCTCGCTTCTCTTCTTCTCTCTCTCTCTCTCTCTCTCTTTCTCTGGGAACAACTATCGATTGGCGTGAAGTTATGTCCGATAGCGTCTAACAACGTCGATGGTGCACCATGCTTGGGCCACAAGGAGAGAACCCGCCGGATAAGGAACCCTCGCGTGAACTTGTCGCGAGTGAACTTTAACTCGTGTTCGCTCGAACGGTTGCCAGTCTATCATCGTCTAGCATCGTTCGGTTCGGTTCGATCGCGGGGTAACTTCGATTCGTTCGTGATTCGGCGCGACACACGCGCTATACTCGCCACCGCGACGTCGCGTCTCGAGTATTTCGAACAACGCCTCGACAACGGTTCTCGTTATGACTTAAAATTCCGTCGAACCTCGCCGGGAAGAACGGAAATGTTCACCTGTTGGCTGGCCACAGACCAATCAATAGAATCGCGCGGAATTAGGTTAACTGTTCGTGCATCGACAACGGCACGTGTTTCACGCGGCAAGGAGAAGGGTTCCTAACCCTTCAACTGTTCGCTGCCGGAGCACGGATGTCGCGAGCAGCGAGCTCGTAGAAATCGCGGGGTTCGTCGTAGAAATCGTCGTGCGATTAATTGCGGCGGGTTCGAATGAGTCGTAGCATTTGTCGATCGTCTTTACATCATCCCGCTAATGGCACAAGGCATCCGATATGTCAAGTAAACAACGAGATCCTCTCCCGCCCCTGGCGATAAGATACGAGAGAGAGAAAGAAAGAGCAGCACGCCCGCCGCGGACTATGAAAAGGAATAAAAAAGAGCAAGAACAAAAGCCACTTCTCTCTTTCTCTCTCTCCCTCGGTCGACCGGCCGCGACCTCGATTTTTCAAGCCAGAGTTGTTTTCAGCTTACGGAGGCAGCAATTACAACCGCGTGGCAAGAGAGCCCACTCCGGGGGCATGGTGCGCGACGGAGAACAAAACGAGGAGGAAAGAAAGGACCGGGGCGGCTGGTGCGCTCGTTTCAGCACGTTGCGCCGATAACGTTGTCTCGCTGTACAATTAGATCCCGCACGGTTACGAACGAGTCGGAAGAGCAGCGTGTCGCCGTTATCATCTCGAACGCGGAGGATCTCTTCCGCGTGTCTAGTCTGTGGGTCTCCGCCCGGAGTCCGTTTCCACTGGTCGCTCGTTGACAGCAAAAGCGCAACGACGGACAATGGACGGAGACGACCGACGTGTCAACACGAATCATTTTCTCTTTATTGAATCGCGCGGCGGTAAGCCTGGGACGTTCGCGGAGAGTGAGAGAGGTAGAGAGAGAGAGAGCGAGACAGACAGATAAGAGCAGTAGCTCTTCGTCGAGCAATCGGATCGACCGGGTTACGTCCGAGGGAAATGCGAAGGAGGAGAACGAAGGGAGACACACTGCGACTAGATACGTGCGAACGCGATAGTACCTTGCTCAAAGTGTACAAGGCCTGGCAGTTGTCGCACGAGAATGCCTAACTAGTACGCGAGAACGACGGGGTAACGCCCGCGCACAGATATCGTAGCTGGCGCCGCACCGAGACAAGCCTAGGAGCTCCATGACCGCGTGTTACGGGAACGGATGGCCCCCGGGCCCCGAGGCCCGGTGCCCGACGGGGCCACGGAGCACGTTGAACGCCTTTTCACCCCGGTGGCTCCTCCGTCGCGCACGTTTCTTTCGAGGAACGAGCGACGACCACCGCGGATCGAGAAAAAAGTTTGTCTTTCTCTCAAACGCCGAAACTACGAAGCCGGGGAACAGCGCGACACCGTTATCACCGACTATGCACGCCGGCCGGCCGCTGTGCGTGCACTGAAGCACTAGATTCGAGCGACAAGACTCGGCCGACGTTCGAGCTCGGCCAACGTCGGCTCCAGCCGCCGCCAGTCGGACCTGTTCGTTACCTGGCCACGCTTCCCGGTCAGACTACCCGAACCGAACCACCTACGAGAGTGGTTCTCACTACGCGTCGAGCTCTCGTCGCGAGTAGCTGCCGATCGACGCCATCGTTTCAACGTTGGCTTCGATATACCTTCTCTCTCTCTCTCTCTCTCTCTTCCTCTCTCTCTCTCGTTCCCTCTCTCTTGCTTGCTCGTTCTCCCTCGGTCTTGGTCTCTCTTTTCGGGAGAGAGGGAACACGTACGCGAGGAGAGGAGATCAATAACGGATCCCTCCCTCTTTTCGTCGCGCGTACGCGTACACCGCCGCCCGCCGCCGCCGCCGCCGCCGTCGCGTAGTCACCACATATTTACACACGCACGTCCTGTGAGCCGTGCCAGCTTACTCTCTTCCAGGGCCATGTTACTCTCCCACTTGGAGGGTGACTGCTCGAAGGGTATGGCCGGAAAGGATTTCGCGGTCGTAAGATGCGTGTAAAAGATGGCCTCATTTATTGATCCTTTACGGATTTCATTGGAAAGCCGTTCGAGAGGTGTACCATGGGGAGGGGTAGAAGCGGCGGAAGGGGAGGGGGCGTTGCTTCGAATCTTATTGCGGTTTTAACCCGGAGAAGGTGGGCTGGTGCACCGGCTCTTTCCATTTTATATCCAGTTCGAACCTTCGGCAGATATTAATTTTTCCTATGTTATGTTTGCTCCTCCCTCTCCCTGTCTCGTTCCGGTTCTTGTAAATTATTATTTATTAATACGTTGCTCTCTCGCTGCCTCACAGTGTCGTGCACCGTGATGCAATGTTCGTCCAAGGATTAAACTCTCGTACATATTTATTTACATTTTTAATTATTAGCTGGAAGATACAGGGTGATCGAAAGAAAACTGTGTACAGATTTTGAATGATATTACACCGTTAGCGTTTTTTTTATCATGGTGTATCTATTTTCAGATTAAAATTCAGAATTCATTTCTGCGTAACAAATGCTGGATCCACTCTGATTTGTCGTCATTGTACGTGACCCACAATGACTCACATATACATATGTGCCGATAATTATGAATGTGGTCTAAGTCAAAATTTAAAAAAAAATGAGTTTACTAGTTATTTCACATCACATTATTTTAAACTAACAATGAGTTAGATAGTGCTTGTCATTTCAACATCATAAATTCATTTAATGTTAATAGCCTTTTCCTTTAAATATCTCGAAACAAGAAATATATGGCTTAGACCACTTTCTTAATTATGGGCACATATGTCTTCGTACGCAATCATACGGTTCGTTCAATGTACTTTTATTGATATTTTCATAGTTATACTTAATCCAAGTGAAGTTATTAGTGAATAAAATTCGTTATCTCCGTTATATTTTCAATTCTATTGATGTACTTTTATTAACTTGGACCAGAACAGCTATAGATTCGAGCAGTTACGATGACCATAAAAATTCTATGTCCGTCTGCTCTAATTTGAAAATATTTCAATATTTCATTTGAAAAATTAAAAACGTAATATTAAAATTTTAATTACTCATTAAATTTTATACAGCACTGATTGCTAATTGCGTTGCCACAATGTGCTGTGCTAGAATGATTGCTCGCGGGGTCCATCCACTTCGGGTCGCGGATCCACTTCCGAAGTTCGTTATTCATTTTTAAAAAAGCTATACGGTGGAAAAACTATATGGAGAGAAACATAAACGAGTTGAGTGAAATAGCGACAGAATAAACTAGATGAAATTGTTCAACGTTGATCTATTTCATTCGTTCTCGTTGCGTTCTCTATCTCTCTCACCTTCTCTCTCTTTATGCTGTACAATGCTAACTAATCTGATGCTAGCTTGGCGAAACATTAGCATTTCATCCAATAGTAAAAACACCATTTCCCTTGCTTTCGCGTTCTGCATATAAAGGGTTGATTTTTTGCAAATTTTAAGCCTCCAGCCATACGCGGCGAGTACACTTCTCGTCAAAAAGATAGCCCAGGTATCTTTGCTATCTTTAATTTTTCAATGACCCATGTAAAATTTTTCGTCTGTAACGTATAATATCAAAACATTATGAGCTCAGAATATGCGGCTTGCTGGAAATAAGTCACAATGTCGTAGATGTTTGTATACAACAAAGAAAAACTGTTCCATACTAAGGTCGAAATGATAGCACACTCTGTTAATATGTTTAGAAATTGCTCAGTATTTCATGATCTATCAACGAGTAAAGATTACAGTATTATATAAATACAATATTATATAAATTTGTAAATATGGGACGCGGAAAAAAATTAAACGGATCTGGAAAAAAGCAAATTCTTGAACTAAAACAGCAACAGTTATCAGTAGCGAAAATATCGAAAGTAATAAAAAGAAGTCGTAAAGTAATACACAATTTCTTAAAAAATGTTGAAGATTATGGCAAAAAGAAAGGTACTGGTCGGCCGTCATCGTTATCCGATCGTGATAAGCGAGCAATTTTGCGTGTAGCTTCCAAGTCGCAGTTAACAACGAAGCAAATAATGGAAAAATCTAGTGTTAGTGCCAGTGTTTCAAGTGTTCGTCGAGTTCTACTATCCTGCAAAAATATTAAGAGGCTAAAATTGAAAAAGAAACATCCGTTAACAACGAAACACAAAGCAGAATGTTTACGCTTTGCAAAAGAAAGAGTGCATTGGAAAAAGAAATGGAGAAGGGTACTGTTTTCGGGCGAAAAAAAATTTAACCTGGATGGTCCTGATGGGTTCCAATATTATTTTCATGACATAAAGAAAGAGACAATATCAGCAATTCGACGACAAACGGAGGAGGCAGCGTAATGGTTTGGGCCAGCATCGGTTATTTCGGCAAGACAAGTATCAAGTTCATCAATGGGAGAATGAATAGTGTCCAATACATAAATTTAATCAAAGAACAGATAAATAATCATGCAGAACGCATTTCTGGACTTGATTACATCTTTCAACAAGATAATGCAGCTGTACACACATCAAGATTGGTCCAATCATATTTTAATGAAAATAATATATCTGTTTTGCCGTGGCTTGCACGCTCCCCGGACCTTAATATTATTGAAAATTGCTGGGCAGAACTTGTTCGCGGCATACGCGAATGGAAAGCATAATCAACACGTACAAGAATTAAAAAATGCAATTGTACGCGAATGGGATACGTTAAGACAAAATTATATCCAAAAACTATATAAATCGATACCAAATTGTACAATAGAAGTAATAGAAAATAAAGGGGGATGCACCCATTATTAAATAAGTATATATGTTTGATAAGTAATTATTGTTAGTTAAAATTTCTGTTCATTATTATTTTCTTATTGTACATGTGCTATCATTTCTTTCTTAAAATAAAACAATTTTTTTTGTTACACACTAAACTTTATAATATTTTTAATTATTTTCAACGAACCGCATATTCTGAGCTCATAATGTTTTGATATTATACGTCACAAACGTAAAACTTTACATGCATCATTGAGAAATTAAAGATAGCACACATGGGCTATCTTTTTGACGACGAGTGTACACGTTTGCAATAAAACAAACGGAAGTCTAATGAAATGGTGTATAAAAAGCTATCTTTGTCTTCTCATGATAATGGTGACTGTTTCAAACAGACTTTCATAAATGGACGTTGCATTCGATTCTTCCGATGGCACGAGATAATATTCTCCCGTTATAAATATTATTTAATGTTCGTAGTAATTAACGAGCTTACGGTGGACAAATTCTGTTTTCTGAATTATATGATGTAACTTTCATGAGTAACTTTCATGAGTAACCGAGGAAACTCCAATTAAATATGTAATTCAACTTGGTTGCAGCTAACCGAACAAACGAAATTAATACAATACTTCATTAAAAAATAGATTAAAGGAGCCATTTTAAAAGTTATGTTAAAGAAATGATTAAATATCATTCGACAGATAAATAAATATGGTTCGGTGTTAATACATTTTTATGGCTCACCCTCTACTTTTAAATGGCAGCAGCGATTATTTTATTACAACATAATTTTATGTTTGATGAAAATTCTGAGGTGCAACGCCAGCTTTAATGCTCCAAAGTATATACGACTTTCAAAGCGAAACAATGCATAGTGCGACCTCGGGATAAACATTTTACGAGTCAATGATCCACATGGAAGCCAACGGAGAATAAATTGTGGCGACGAAATAGTACGTTAACCACTTGACACTGTAGGTTTTGTAATGAGATAACCTCAAATACTGTTAATGCAGTGTCTTTATTATAATAGTATATATATAAGGTTTGTACAAAGTGAAGGCTAGAAAGCGACTGACTAAATTAGACCATTGAAGTAATACGTAATATATAGAAGTACGATCTGTACATAACAGATGGCGTCGTTGCTTTATATAGAATATACAATGTGTTATTTCCTACATTGTTTCACTCCCGATAATCTCGTTACCTCTCCTAATCGAGTGGTTTGTCCGAGGGATCTAAGCAACCGCGAATAATTACGTGCTCTAAACTTCTGGAACCGATCAACTATTCTACGGATTATAAGCGCGGTTTGTAGAGTAGGATTACTCACTGTACCTGGAGTGATATTTCCAGCCATGTTGTCTGCAACAAACAAATTCAATTCCGTTAGAATTAAATATTCAAAGGTGTTAAACAAAATTCAGATTTTAGTTTTACATTCTCTATGCTTGTATGAATATTTTAAATACTTTTGATTACCTCTGAATCTTTTATTGTTACACTACAAAACCTTTCCCGAATTCCAAAAATTTAATAAAAATACACATACATCTACATGTTCAAAAGAAGTTGAGGAGATTGTGTTACAGGAAATTCTGCTTGGGAAAGGCTCTAAAGTGGTTAAAATTGCAGAACTGGAGTTAAATAAACATTGATTTCGACTCGTAATAATTTTTAAATTCTTCTTGTATTTTCACAGTTCTATGTTTCAACTACAAATTTCGATTGTACACGCGTAAATTCCGCAGTGAGAACTCTCGCTCAATTAACATCAGATAGAACCCGACGAGCGTACCGAATATATATTCCGATCTCGAGCGGTTAGGAGAAATAAATGGCCACAAACGCATTATCCATCATCCGATAAACGTGATTTCAAAGACCATCTCCCCAAATCACGGAACGTGTCGGGATATTATACGTTGGTTTAACTGCGCAAAGCAAATCACTTTCAAGCCGGTGAATCTCGTTCGAGAGCGTCTCGTCCTCTTTTGCTTCCCAAGAATCAATGCGTAAGTGAACACGTTATTCGCTAACCTTATTTAGATAACTACCATACTGACATAAATAGCACACCGTGGTCGCGCGAACCGCTTTTTATCAAGGGATAAAGTTATCGAAATCGAACGCGGGCCAAAGTCTGGGTTACTCGATTCGTTTGCTTCCGAACTGAAGCAATTCATTCCGAAGTAGTTAGCGACATAATCGCTTAGGCATTTTTCGCGGAGATTCATTCCGCGTCGACGAAATGCCTAGTCTATTAACGAAATCCATTTCGTTAACACGCTAGTAACAAATCCCGTCGGCACACACGATAAATCGAAAGAACATCGTCTAGCTTCGAGACGATGAAAGAATTGAAAGGCAAACTTTTCGAAACACGGAATGCTTTAACAAGTCCATAATTAGGAAGTTCCTCATCGGATCTTAACGGTCTCATAATCTCGCCTTCCGCTCAATATTTCGTCGCTAATTATCACGCCGTGGAATAATGACTGAGAGCGATCGTTTTACTCGGAAATCTTCTTTGTTATTTGTTTTCTCGCCGAAACGCTTGCCAAACAGAGTTTCTGAAAAGCTGGAACTATAACCTGTGCCATTTATCAATTTTTAGACTAAAGGTGATAGTCGCAGAACAATGCATGGGGATAACCAACGAAACTTTGTTTCCCTCACGAAAAGATATTTGGTTAGTCAAAGTTTCGAACGTTGAATGATAAATCACGATTTTCGCGGGAACTAAAGCGCAAGATTTAATTCGTTACAGCGGGAGACAAATATTATCATATAATTTTTGTTGTCCCATAATAATGCATTCATAAATCCTACAACATCGCCGCACGCTCAAATTTGTTTTGCGAAAACAGAATCTCACGCGTGCTCGGATTTATGTTATATCCCCACCGTGCAATGCGCGCTCCGTTGTTAAATTGTTATTGATGCGTGTACAGCTGTCTCCGAATTTTTCGCGAATATTAAAATCATGGAAATGGACGCTTTTAACTCTCTGAGTAGCTCAATGAATAAACATAGAGGAGACGTATGTGTGCGTATTATGTTCAGTACAACAATATGAAAGGATTTTCTGAGGATACATTATGCAATGGTAAACTGCTTATTAAACCAAGTTGATCTTATTCTGTGTGACTTTTAGGAGCACTGTAACGTGTTGATAAAACACATATGTGTTGTTTCGAAATTCTAAACTTTTTATTGCTTCGTGTAAGTCGACCCTGAAACTGTACACGCGTGTATGTGTGTTTGTGTGGTTCACAGTGAGATTCTCACTGGGGCAATTGCGAATGGAACAAATGATGATACGTTTTCAGTGAACACATGCCACTGATCTTCCTTCTGCTTCCTTTTTGTGTAACGACGATCTCAAACGGGGAAAGTCGGGCTACATTATCACAGGATTGCTCTTGCTACTCTAAAACGACTTGACCCGTATTTTTCTTCGCGTTAAATCCAGGCAGCCCATAGAAACCTACTTTTTAGCCACCTAAAGTCTTCCGCTGTTCGTTAGGAGACACTCACTGTGACAGCTCTTACGATTCTTGAATATGTTTGTAACGAACGTATCTGCCGAGCCAAGGTTTCACGGATCTGTTACAGGATCATTCACGAATTTTGCTATTCATCCTCGGAGGATATTTTTGACGATTGGAAAAAAGGAAGTAAATTAAAAAAGAAGTGAATTTCCCCCTTGAAAAATAGGTGGACAATGTAGAAGAAAATTTTGTTCGTCGAGGCTTTGTTTTTGCGAAAATCGAGCTTGAAAATTCGTCCAGCGCGCGCGCTATTAAATAAGAATCGGCTGGCGCGTCTGATCATGGCCTGCCATTTCTACTTCGCGTATGCACGCGAACCTGACTTTTCGAGATCGATTTTCGCGAAAACCCAGCGTCGACTGAAGAAATGTTATTCTACATTTTCGACTTAGCCTTTTATGAAGATTGATCTCCTCGATGTTGGAAAATTACTTAATAATTAATATCATTTGCGTTTCACCATGACCATTTATAATATTTTTGCGAATCGTATTTGAATTATAATATAACAATTTCAGGTAACCCGTTGACTTCATATTTCTAGTATCATTGTTTGTTTTTAAATTGAATAACGGAAGTTGTGTTTACCCTGTCAATGTGAATATAGACAGCTACAAAAAATATGCAGTGTTTTCGAATTTCCTACCTTCGTACTAAATGTTATTGGAATCGAGAGGTATCAATTAGGCGATATCTCTCGCAACAGCACAATTTCCATTTCCTGTTCAATCTTTTATTACAAAAATATTCTCAACGTTGGATATGAAAACTATTTTCATCTTTTAAATGTAAAAGTATTCCACTGTGTTTCTAGGAAAAGAGGAGACATGCAATTTTTATAATCGGCGGATATACGTGACAAACAAGTTCAATGGACAGCAATAAGAAAATGTTCAATATCGCGGAATAATTTAATTTAAAAGGTTCCGTCAAGACTTTGTGAAATGTATATAATTTATTTACTCAAATAAATAATTTATTTACTCAGCACTGCAGAAAGTGATCGAAAGTATTCGATATTGAACAGACCGATTGCATCTAATATCCCTTATTGCTTCGCTAAACCTTGCTCGATCACGTATTGTTGCTCGGAAGCATCGCCATGAAACCATTAATATTGAAACGATTTAAAACTACCTTTGAATATCATTTTCACGACGCGTGACGTTCATTCCGACGTGCTGCAAATTAAAAATTCACACAGGCGTCGAAATATCACGCTGATATCACATGATATTCCTTTCAACGGATAGCGGTCTGATCAGCATCGCTGTGAAAAATATGGTTCATCAAACTTGACTTCCATCAAAGTCTAAGAACGAACAATGAAAAAATTTACCATTGTTTTGCAATTTTCAAAATGTTCTTTTTACAGGCCATGTAAAGATTTAATTATTTTAAAACAAAGTTACCGCATTTTTCAATAGGCTGCGGATTTTATGCATTGATGACAAAAATTAGTAGATGTAACTTAAAACAGCAAAAACATTAGACAAATTTAATGCTACTGTTACATTATTTTCTGTTAAATATTTTAAGAAAGAAATTGCATTTCTACGTCAGCCCATTTTGTTGCTATTCAGGTTGAAAGTTTTTATTTTGTATAAAGATCCGCAGTCTGTATAATAATCATCAGTTACCGAAATTGAAATATGGATGAATCAGGAATTGGGAGTGGTCTGACCGACGGTATAATATTACTCAAAGGCGATATTCGGTGTTACAGTGTTACCAGTTCGGGGAGAGGTTTATGAACGAAAAACCGTGGACACACTGTGTAACACGAGGAGAACCATCCGCGAATGGGTAGCGGATATTTTCAATTTTCATTCCAGGCTCAGATAAAGAAGCTGTGCAAAGTAATATTTTCTGCACAATTCTCTACAAATTCTTTTTACAGGTCATGCAACGATTCCTCCTGCGTTCTTGATGAAATTCAAGCCATTTGGTTCACTTTAAGAAAACCTACCTACATTTCTGCCATAAATGCATAAAATCCGTAGTCTAGTCTAGTTTAGTATCACTAAACTGCGGATCTTTATGTGAAATAAAAATTGCATTGATTGCAAGAAATAGAAACTAAATTGAATGTTATTTCTTCCCGTAATGATTTTAATAGAGGAATATTTTAATTTTGAATTTTAGCTACTCAATTTTGCTATAAATGCATAAAAGATCCACAGTCTAGTTATCACTAGACTGCGGAACTTTATGCAAAATAAAAATTGTCTGCATCGATTGCAAGAAATAGAAACCAAACTGAATGTTGTTTCTTCCCTCAATGAGATTTTAATAGAGGAGAAATCATATATCGACATTTTCAATTTTTAATAGTTTTCAACAATTTTGAATTTCATCTGCTTAATTTTGCTATAAATGCATAAAAGATCCACAGTCTAGTTATCACACTTGAAAGGGTGTAATAATTTTTTTGATTCCATGTTCTACGATAGTCAACAGTTCTGGAAGCTAAAATAGGGGTGGAAACGGGGAGCGGTCCGACCGACGCGACGGGGTCTATACTACTTAAGGGTTAGCAACGTCGCGCGACGCTGTTAACAGTTCGGGGAGAGGTTTATGAACGAAAAACCGTGGACACGCCGTGAAACCTGAGGAGAACCATCCGTGAATGGATGGTAAGGTCGCGATATAGGGTTGGTCCGCCATGTCCGGGGACGAGAATGAACAGAGTAAACGGTCTGCCTAGAAATTGCGCGCGCACACGACCACTCAACGGCTCCAGAAGCTGGATGCCCGGGATTCATCGACTCTTACGAGCTCATTATACAGGGTTATGTACCCGACACGTACACCTGATTGATTTCATACTCTTCCATGCTTTCGCGCCCTGAACCCGGTTTCTCACATCGTGCAGGGTATATTTATGTTTATCGCGTAACGATTAAAGGGACACCGGCGATGAGCTGCGCATGACTCGGAATATATTAGGGCGAGTCATCAGTTCCTTGCGTTTTCCCACATATACACATTCACTTATGGGGGTAGACTCCTTTCTCCAGGACTGCAAGACTGCGGGATTCGCATTCTCATTTCTCGATAATACAAAAATGCGGTTTTTCAGTAGTCAAAAACGCTAGATAAAAGATCGATCTAGGCCGCTATCGCCCTCAAAAGTCCTATTTTTTCGTTTACGAGGTGTAATTTGCATTATTTTTATTACATGCTGCCGAATAATGCAAATTACGCCTCGTAAACGAAAAAATAGGACTTTTGAGCGGCGTAGATCGATCTTTTATCTAGCGTTTTTGACTACTGAAAAACCGCATTTTTGTATTATCGAGAAATGAGAACGCGAATCCCGTACCCTTGCAATCCTGGAAACGAGTCTAACGCCTTCACAATTTTTCACCATTGACAACTTTTATGACGCACTTCGCAAGTCGTAAAGAATCGTGATATTGTTCCTGTATTACATTATCCGGAATTCATCGACGAGTAAAAAACTTCAGGTTTATTTTAGCCAGTATCATATTCAACTCACAGTTAACCTTTTTCCACTTGACGTTTCATTGAAGATGTCTTTGATGCGCGTACAGTTGATTCCATTTTCGATTAAATTAATAGCTCACGTTTCGAGAAGTTTACTTTTAACTAAGTTCATTATATTACGCGATAGTTCATAATCCGTTTTATTCCTGTCGGAAGGTATATACTATAATAGTTTCTTTATAAATACAACGGAAAATGCAATCCTCTTTACTATTTAATACATATAGTAGTAAAGCCCGGATAATCGTTGCATATTGAACTACACCTAATTGTCGTTTCTCATCATGTTATTATAAACGACAAACAACAAAGTGAAGCATGACTCGGTTAATTCTGAGCTAATCTTGTCATAGTCGTTTAAATAGTAATTTGTAATTCTATGGAGACTGAGAAATATACGAATAGTAATATAACAAATAACAGAATAACGTGTTAATATTAATTAGGAAAGTATAAGAGAATTCCATTAATCTCTTTGCGGTCTTTCTGAAATGATTGATATTTCACAAATGGACCATTTCTATTGTGAATAATGATCTGTCACGGGAACATTTTTAGACAATAGCAGGTTTAAATTAATTGTTTTCCTCAAATTAAATATAATAAATTCCTCGAATTAATTTTAATGAAATAAACTCTCTCGTAAAATATGACGGAATATGCGGTTATGAAAAAATGTGTATTTTCGAAATATCAGACCACGCGCTCCAATTTTAAATAATTTCGTTTGACGCTGATAACGAACGTGCTAAATTAATTGAAGTACCAATGTAAAATTAAAAAATACAATTGAAGTTATAAAATACGGTGCCGCAAACTTTCTGGAATGCCTCGTTTATAGATTTTTTGCGAAAGCAGTCATGGCAAAGGCTTCTCATGTTTGCGCATCACAATGTGACTATTTCGCATATGTCGGACGCTAATTGGCGTCCCCCGCACATAACGTAAGTCAGGGGTGACGAACCGGCGGCTTGTGGGCCGCATGCGCGGGGATGTTGGCTTCCAAACAGAATTTGCAACCAAAATGAAACGAAGTGTCGGGTTCCACTTTGAAGTAGCCCGTTTAGGGTATTTTTCATTTTTACTTTGACCATTCCACCAGAGTTTCAAATTTATTTTTGCGCCAGTACAGAGCGTGTACAAAATTTGTTTACAATTTGCGAAATTCAAAGGAATTGTAAAAGCAAATTAATATCATAAATCTCGATTTACGTTTTTGGTTCATGGGATAAATTGCTTTGATTTCCAGCTAACTTTTACAATTTTTGTGTCGGTGGTCGACGTGTTAAAGAGATTGTATGCTCAATTATGCTCAATTATGCTCACACATTGTGAAACATTGTTTAGGGTGGGACTAAATATTCAGAGGAATTGTAAAAGCAAATTAATATCATAAATCTCAATTTATGTTTTTGAATCATGGGATCAATTGCTTTGATTTCCAGCTAAATTTTACAATTTTTGTGTCAGTGGTCGACGTGTTAAAGAGATTGTATGCTCAAGTATGCGCACACATTGTGAAACATTGTTTAGGGTGGGACTAAAAATTCAGAGGGATTGTAAAAGCAAATTATTATAAATCTCAATTTACGTTTTTGGTACATCGGATCAATTGCTCTGATTTCCAGCTAAATTTTACAATTTTTTAGTCGGTGGTCAACATGTTAAAGAGATTGTATGCTTAATTATGCTCACACATTGTGAAACATCATTTAGGATGGGTCTAAAGAAATCTGTAGTAAAAAAATACCGGACTTCAAAATGTTCGTTAATTCACCAAGTGAAAAATAACTCCACGGTGACATCCCTCTTTGTTGAAATAGCACAAAACAGTATTCGATCTATTGTTTACGCACACATTCCGTCGCAGAAAACATTTGATTCAAATCGTGCAAATATTAAAAGCAAATCATAGGTGTCGCATACACATACACATAGAAAGCAAATACGTCATAGCAGATGACGATATTCCACACAGATATTAATGGAATGATACGCTTGTCCTTTGATAAAATATAAAATAATTCATTGGCCACCACTGTGTAAAAACTCAAAACAAATCATAGGTGTCGTGTAGACATGTACGTAGAAAGCAAATACGTCATAGCAGATGACGACATTGCAAGAAAATATTAATGGAACGATGCGCCAGGTCTTTTCCTTTGACAAAATATAAAATAATTCATTGTCTGTGTAAAAATTATAAAAATATTTCATAAAATTCGCAGTGTGATGATTAAATTCTTCCTTGATTCACGGTCCAATTTTCTCACACTGTGGCCAACGAACATTAATTTTCATAATGAATACTGACTTCACATATGATCATTTTTATCGATGTACTTCTCTTTGACATTAATAAAAGTATTTGAGAAAGTGTACACGATTAGTGCTCTAATCCAGAAGCAGGCATTCTCCCAATTTTTTTCGCGTGTCAGCTTTTTTTGTCAGCTTGCCCGGAGCTTTTCGTCAAAGAAATTGTTTTGCGTTTCATCCGGAAACCTAAAGCAACGCAGGGCCGTACAATGAAATTCCATTTATCCACAGTAAATACGCCATATTGAGGGTGAATATTTTTCATTGTGAGCTCGCATTCGCAGTCCTCCCCAAGTCTCCCTCCCGCTCGAAATAGGATGTTTCCTTCTGAAAATATCTTGTCGATTCTACAGGGGCTGACGCTGCCCGGAAAAAGGAGGAAGAGAACGAAAAAAAGAAGGAATCTAAAGGAATCTGAAAAACGCGACGTCCGATATCAGCTGCGGTCGGATGAAAATCGATCTTATAACAGGATCAACTGTGGCAATATACAAGGAAAGTGCTTTTCTTCGAAGATCAGAAAGCCACGTTAATGGGCTAAATGCCAATTAGAGAAACGCTCGTCTAGAACCAGACAGAGAGAGAGAGAGGGGGAGAGAAAAATCGATGTTTTATAATCCGCGGCCATTTATTTCCTGCTTTCAGTGTACTCCCTTGACATTATTGAACTCGCCCATCCATCGGGCCGCGTCATTGACCATTGTCTCGCTGCTTTGTCATCGGCGGACGACATCATTATTCAAACAACCCGGTCACAGTCTTATTCCCTGGATTTGGATACACGACCTCGTGAAATTCGTATACACACGGACGAGCAGAATAGAGCAGGAACTAGAAGATATCCGGGAAAGAGAAGAATGAACACAATGAAGCCAAAGAAAGATCAAAAGCATCTCTCTTCACCCTCCTCGGCCATATTTATCTTTTCCTGCGAACTACAACGGCGACGGCCGTGTCACGTTCCGATAAGACATTGTAATTTAGATCGCACATATTTCATATGTATATTCTCTTTAATATTAAACTGTTAGCTGTTATACTGAAGCTGCTAGCAAGAGCAAAATTAACAGGATAATTAGACGGGTGTCTGGAGGAAAGGCTTCCGTCAGGTTTTTTACTTATTTTGCTTTAACATTTAATAAAACAAATCGTAAAAATAGTCTTTCAGTTTCCAGTCATCTTCCAATGGAAGGAGACAATTCACGTGTGAGTTCAAAATTGCAGAATTCATTCAATTGAGCTTTTAAAAGTAAACGAGTATGCACGGAGCTACAAATAACTGTGTAAATACAATTTGATATCAGTGATGGACTGACATCAATTTACTGCTTGGAAATTATTAATCGAATACGCCAGTCCCGCGTTCGCGTGACATTTCGTTTCAAATATTCAAATTTCGGTGCTAAAGGCTTTCCGCAACATCTCAGTCGTGAGTCTGCGCGATTAGTAAGCAGAAACACGAATAATTCACCGAAACCACTGATGCTGGTCAGCCTGTCACACTGCAATCCCAATAATACACTAGCATTCACTCAGCAGTAGGGCAGATTGCAATTTTCAAATTCTTTGACCACGTAAACTGTCACTTCTCTGCTTTTGCAGAGATAAACTGCATGCACATAAATGATCACATCAGTAAAGTATCATTAGTGAATCAAACTTACAGTAAAGAATAAATAATATTTATCATTTCTGTTAAATCGCGGGTACAATGAAAGTCTAGATAAATTTTCTCAAACTTGTTCGCATACGTAAAATTGACCTCTAGTTCGTGAAAAAGGATTGAAAGCAAGGCCGCAGTGTATTTTCAGGACAAACGAAGAAAACACGTTAAAAGCTGCAGAAAAAAGATAACAGGATAAAAAAGCTTTACCATTAATATTTGCATAAGAAGAATAGCAAACTGGATAACCCAATATGCAAGCTGTCAATCAATATTCATACCAATGTTTTATCTGGCCTTATTTATGTGAGACAGCTGACATTTGATCAACGATTGCTCACTATTCGTTTCTTGTTGTTAACGCGTCGGCTGTCGAGCGTTCACCCCAAAGATCTCACAAGATCATAGTGATGTGATTATTGTAAAATTGAGAATTATCGTAGAATTTATCGTAAAATTGATCACAGTGATTTTAACCGTTCCCGAATTCTATAATTCCGTGTGAACCTCGGTCTACCCAAATATGTGTTACAACGAAACGAATTTTCAGAAATTAACAGCGAATTGTGTCAGCCACACACGACCGACGTCAACCTGACAAATTCTATAATTCAGCGGAAAGAATGAGTCCGTGTCGCGTGAAAAATTATACAAACTCTGTTTGACGGTTTTCCAGTGCCGAATTTGAATTATTTACATCGCGTGGGGCGTCTCCAGTGTAACATCGTTAGGAACGATCATCGAAATAGAAAAACGACTGGTGTTGTTGGGTATGCGAGACGAGTTAAGATAGTTGTCCACGACCCACGACGCATTTAGAAGGCTATGCTAAACTTAGATTGTTTTCTGAACAAACGGAGTTAAGAGGGTTCGCGTGAAAGAGAACCTCTAGTGTGTCACACTAGAAACGATTCAGAAGACGACGTTTACGGAGAGATGCTCGATTAACTGATGGATTAAAACCACTTCTAGACCTGACTCTTCGAAGTCAGTTTCTTTCTTTTATTCATTAAGCACGTGTCTCCTCCGTAGAGTGAGGAGATTGAATCCTATTGGTCCAACATTTACCATGATTGGACTCGTAACGTCGCTTTAGATCTCTGTTTTCTAGAATTCAAAATGCATTTAACCCACGCATTTAAAATACGTATTTTATAAACCTTTGAACTTTCGCAGTCTACGTGCGAAGTTTCTATGGATTATTTTTATTTCTCTGACCTGCTGCTTAACCTATAAAACAGGCGGTACTAAAGTGTAAGTGCAGTGAATCTCGGTTAAACGAAGGTCAATTAGTTATCCTCCTTTAATCAGAAAATCCTCCGAGAAGAAAGCATGTCAGTTGACAATTACGCTTTCGATAGTCTACACCAGGCATGTCAAACTCTTTTACCGCCAAGGGCCTCATTAAATATTATAAATTAATTCGAGGACCGCAATAGAAAAAAGCAGACTCGAAATAAATAATCACATTTTTTTTATTAACATTGCTGTTACACATACAAAATAACAACAAGTTTAACATAACAAGTTTACTTTATTCGAATAGAACTATTTCATTTTTGTTTCGAAGAAACTTGGCAATATTTTTCAGTAATCAAATTTTCAAAATTTGGTTGTATTTGTTGAACTGTAATTAGTTTTGAAATTGATTGTACACGCTGGTCTGTTTATATTGACCTTTCAACAGTTTTATTATTTTTTAATGTTGCAGATAGTGGTTCGCTCATATAAATACGCCTAATTGCACATAACATATCGGGAAATAATTGTGGAAATGTGGAATCACAACATCTATATATTTTTGTTTCAATACGGAATCACACTGCATTCGATTAATTCCAGTTGTACAGATTTTGCACTCCAAATTCTTCACCCTTCTCAATTTCGCCTTTCTGTAAATCAATTTCACCCTTCTGCAAATTAATTTCACCGTTTTACAAATCAAATTCAACCTTTTACAAATAAAGTATTTTTAAGTTAGTTTTTGTAAAAAAAATCGGATCAAATGTAAATTAATTGTTAAGAAACTCAAAATTTTATTTATTGCAAAGATGTACATCAAATACTTATTTAAAAGTAATTATCAGTTCATTAACTTTGTAATGTGCGAAAACTGTGCTGATATATGTAGATATGTAGATATGTGTATTCATTGTAGCCATTTTCTGATTAGTAAATTTTAGAAATGAAAGTACATATTTATTGAAGCGTATTGAGTATTAAGTCTTCCCTCGCAGTAATGACACCGTTCACGTGTCTAAATAAATATATAATTTAATCAAAATAAGTAAATAATTAATTTTAAATATTCTTAATGGGTGAAATTGATTTGCAAAAAGTTGAATTTGATTTGCAAAAGGATGAAATTGATTTGCAGAAGGGTGAAATTGATTTGCAAAAGGGTGAAATTGATTTACAGAAAGATGAAATTGATTTGCGAAAGGGTGAATTTGGAGTGTAAAAAAATTATCATCAACAGTTTCACAGCTTTTGGTCGGGCCGCAGACTACTTGTCGACGGGCCGCCTCACAGTGATCCAAACGGCCGATTTAGGAGTGCAAAAGTCAAAAACCAAACATGAAGTAGGCATTTTATACTATTTCTTACATCAACACACATGTCTGTAGAAGTTAAAATCGACAATTTTACTTCTCAAATCAATTATTATTAACCGTGGCAAACGTTGAAAGTAGCAGTATGAAAAATAGCATCGAAATAAAGGACATCCTTTTCACCTATAATTTATAACGTTAATATTGATTCTAATTATAATAGTTGTGTTCAGAAGCATTAGGAAGATATAAAAATAAAATGAAACAATTTTTCGGAAATATTTAAATAATGTTTCTCAAGGAAGTATTAAGAAATTTATTTTTTAAGTTTGTTGTAAGAAATACTAATGATATTCGCCCGTATTCGCGTTAATTTTTGCATGAATATTACGAATGGAAGATGTAGTTTACGGTTTCATCAAATTTATTTGCAGAAAAATGCAGATTAGCAAGTTATTTTATTTTTTCTGGTACAGTTTGATGACGAGTACGAAGAGGTTTTAAGAAATTGACTTCTTAAGTTTGTTGTATTCGCGTTAATTTTTGCATAAATATTAGGAATGTGTAGTTTTTCATCAATCTCAAGGGAACATCTGCCACTCGTAGTTCCCGTTTAAAATTGATATAAAATTTATTACAAAAACTTCTACTAATTTTTGAGTTAACTTTAAAATTAAATTTTTATAAAAACTTCATTTAGGTAATAATTATTATAATGCTTATAATTAGATGTAAATAGTATAACTAGATGTAAATATTGTTTTGTTTTTATTTTTATTACTATTGTTTTTGTTGTAAATTTTATTTGTGAAAATTATACTTCTGTAAAAAAAGAATTGTATACAAAAGTTTCTCTTTCCTGTCATTGTAAATTAAAACTGGCATTCTAAATTGAAATACGTTGCTTCCTCTGCGCTATTTTGAACAAAAAATATATTTCAATAAACTTACTGAACTCTATTAGCCTTCTTTATACTTACTTAATGTGTATAGAATACATGTAACACAGAATTATCGATTATTAGTAGCGTTTAGACTTTTGCACTCCTAAATCGGCTGTTTGGACCATTGTGCGCCTGTTTGACATGCCTTTAACATTTCGAACATCTTTGTTCATTTACGTCGCTTCTTCAACTGCTAGGTTATTAAGCGACGGGACCTACTGTTTGACATGCCTGGTTTACACTATGCTGAGAAATTGTTCCGCGCGATTAATGAGGGTTCACAGGATACATAATACATGTATAATGGTACGAATGATTTAAATATAATATAATATAATTTAATCATTGGATTTTCAAAGTGCATTTTCAAGGTCTACTTAAGGATTAAAGGATGTTTGACTAATTATGGAGTGATGGTGTATGCGCGTAACACGTACGACGTGCGTTAATTAAATATCCCAGCGATGAAATCGCGGCGTCTACCTGTTGATACGGTGATTTCCGACAATTAGAAACTAGTTGTCAATGAAGCGATCCGAAAGGCGATACGAATCGATGCGACTTGAATGATGGTACGTGGAAACTGCAGCAGGCAACCGGCCCGACTGTGTCCTCGTTCGTTAGTCCGCCGACAATGACGTCAGATGACAGGTAATAATGTTAAGTAATATTTACTAATAGGCAGGACCGACCTCGGAGTCTCCGAGGACCCCACGGATCGTTCCTGAGGGTGCCGCGACCGAGGGCGCAGTCACCATCAACTAAATTGTCCGCGAAGCGATCTCACGCACTCTAAGAGGAATTTTGGCGTCCACACAAACGTGTTCGGAACCATTCCTCAAGCTGTCGCGTTCCGGCGAATTTAGATCGGAACACCGTGCCGACTTGTGCTGCCGCACGAGCCAGCTCCGTCTGGCGCGTCATTCCACACCGCGAATGCGAAATCTGCACTTGACATCGACGCTGTAAACACAGCTTTATTGACACGCGATGTTGTAAATTTGTGGAATGCATCCTGCGGATCATTGACTCGCAACAATCATCGTACTTCAAATATGTGTGGAAAAACACGAATATGTCTGGTATTCGTGTACCAGTTCGTGAAATTCGAGTCGTGTAATTAGACAGGATGTTTCCGAAATCATGGTACAAGTCGATTGGCGATTTTACATGCAGAAACAAGTTGGTAACAAGGAATAATATTTTTTCGTTTTCGAGTAAATCGAGTTTGAAAGTTCAGCGGATACGCGCGCTATTAGATTGGAATCGGCTGGTGCGTCTGGTTATGGCCGACTGGATCGGATCTACTTCCTAACTCGATGGATTTTCAAACTCAGTTTTCTCGAAAACGGGGCGTGAAAAAAAAATGTTATTCCCTTTATCGATTTGACTCTGCATGTAGAATCACCAAATAATTACGATTGTATGACTGTTTAGAACGTGACGCGAATCTTTATGAAAAATGGTCTGCATGAATTCCAGAAAATACATTCAAATACATCAAAACTTTCTATTTGCATTAATGACCCTGATCAATTCAAAATAATATGCACCAAATTGGCACCAACTCATTTTTATCATAAATGCATGAAATCCGCAGTCTTGTGAGGAACCTTCCTGTCGTACAACCGAAAATGTCGGAACTATTCACAACTATATGTAAATGATTCAGTTTCTCTATTGTCACGAGAACGAATCTGTTTATTTCTAATAGCATCGAATATGCATCGACTAAAACATTTTACCATTCCAGTGAACGAAATTACATCGCGTTTTACTGTCCTCGTTGTCTGTTTTTGTCATCTGTGTGCCCTTCGTTCGTTAATTATTTCCCGATTGAATAAGTTTGAAAAATGGGTAGAAAACGAATTTTGTGCAGACAGGAAAATTAATTGCGAAAGTTATTCAAATGAGTTTTTCAAATCCTGCGTATGGAAAGTTTCTGAAAACGGTCTTTCGTTTGCGACGGAAATTTCGGACCCTTCGATTATATGTTGAACCGCTTGCAATTTCTTTCACGGCTACGCTGATTATAATTTCTCGGTCGTTAATCATTTTCTGAAGGACAGACAAAATTTGTTCGCTCAAAATTTTGCACTGTTCATAACGAAAAAGTTATATTACAATTCGAAAGAGATAAATGATATTTAATGCCGTTCGAGATGTTCGTAACGAGTCCGACGTGATATTACAAGGCAAGAGAAGTTATGGTACAGCTAATTGCACTTAATGAAAGATTTTAACGTCACCGTCGATCGACGTGAAAGTGGCACCCTCGCGATTTTCACCCTTTCTCCTTTACGGTCCTCACTCTGTCTCGCTCGCTTTGTTTTCCCCGCTCTCTTTCTGCAACTCCATAAATTCCTCTATAGCCTCATTGTATGGCACCCCCGTGGCTTCTTTACGGGGTTACGTGCCGCAGAGTCTAAAAACGCATTACAGTAATCGCTCGTTCGTTGTCTGGCATGGTGGGCAGGGCCGTTGTCCAGTGCCTACCCATTCCACTGCCTGTCAACGCCGCGTCGCTCCGCAGGGCGGCGACGATTGATGTCGGCTCGGGTATATCGGTGTGAGCACCACTACATTGACTCGAATGAATCGAATGTTCAAACTTCTTAATTTACATTATTTTTTTATGGGACCTTCATGAACGTATTTCTGGCATTTTTCTGATTAAAATGACACCAAACACGATATAATTTCAATTGTACATAGTGTCTGTAAAAATGAAACACGCGGGATTCAGATCTGTCCGGCGACGGCGATACGCTTCGGCCACCCGATCCGTGTTTCATTCTGTCCTTCTCTATGTTCGGCTCTCTATTGAAGTCTCGCTCGGCGCGGTCGGCGCGGTCGGCGCGATACTCTAGACGCAGTCATAAATCAAAAATAGTGTCCGGGCAGGCTCGTTGTCACTGAAAAACACGGCTTCTGGACAACGAACGAGCGATTACTGTAGTAGCAAATGGCAACGCCTCGTAAACTCGTTTCAAACACGTACACAGGACGAGTAGATGAGTAAATGGTGATACGCTGGTAAGTGGTACTCAGAGCCGGACGTATTTTGCCGATTCTCCAGTAAATAGAACGTATTTCACCATTGCGTTAAAAAACATTTCTCCATTTCTCTCTTCGGTAAATAATAGGTAAAAAATAGAAAATATTTTGTTGAAAATATTTATTGCCATGTTAATATTCTCTCCGTGCACTTCGTGCTTTTACCGTCACTAAAAAATCATCTCTAAAAAACACTCTTTGCCAGAGGTGTATGCCGCATTGAATGCCTCAGAACAATGTCTTTTTTGCGCAGTTCGACACGCAATAAATATTTCTGCAGTTGGTTCGTTCGTTTAAAATAATACTTTCATTTCTGCTCGGATATTTAAATATGAAATATGATTATGAGAATAAACGGAGAACTAGAGCAGTCCTCCAGGTTCAGCATGGTGCCGCGTGTTCTGCCACTTAAGAACACGTTCCGTGCGGCAAAGTACGGGGAAATGAAACGTTTTTGTTAGAACTTTTAATTTTTTCTCGGAAGTTCCCAACCGATCAAACGTGTGCGCACCCGCTTACGCGTGCTCTGGCAAAAGATAGTAATTGAAATTGCTCGGAACGAGTGTTCAAACGTCTTTTTAATTACATCTGACCGGGCGCATATGGTTGCGTGCCTAATTGCCGCGCAACGAATGAGTGGCTGCGTACGGCAAAACCCCGAAGAAAGTACCGGACCAGCGGCGAGAGCAACGGAAGCGAACCTTATCGACGCGCAGACGTAAGAACTAAATTAAAACCTCGTCAACAGTTTTGTTTGAAACATTCGCTAGCCGGGCTTCGCTTTAGTTTAATATTCATCTATGTAAATACATTCATAATTTCCGTTGATTTACAATTTAAAGTTATCGTTTCGGCCAAGATGGAATCGGGTCTAACGAGACAGTTTCGTATCCTTATAGGCCATCAATTTCCTTTAGAGGCTGCTCTGTGTATTGCTCGACGGTCCCATCAAAGATGTCGCAGAGGCCTGCTTCGAAAACGTACTTCGGAAATGGGATCGTGTCAATAGGTGAAATTAATTTCTTGTCAATCAGTATTCACGATGATTCAGATTGGAGATAGTCTTGTCTATTACACAGCGCATAATCATGAATAGACTGGGGATTTTATGCATTCCTAACAAAAAGTTAGTGAGCGAAACTTCAAACAGTAGAAGCATTAAAACAATTTAAGAATATTAATCAGAATTTTATTCGGCTTCGCTTGTCTTCAGAGTACGAAACTATCGACCACTAAAAATATCCATAGCGATTCTAATCGATTTCGGTACTGAATAACGGCGGAAATTTATAAGTGATCGAAGAGGAAAACCAACGTGCAGCAGCTTCCCTGTGTCAAATACATTTTAACGAAGACGTCGAGACACTTCGGTAAGATGGTACTTCCTCCATCCCTTCTACTCACGGTTCGACACTACCGCTATCTTGAAAGCACTTTAAGTCAACTGATTAACTTCCTTTTTAATTACCCTACCAAACATTCGGACCATTCTTGAGGGAAAGAAACAACCCTTGTAGGAGAAATTGGTGAAAGAACTCAAGGCAAGCTCTTTGATCGCAAAAATATTCCTCTTTTAATTATGTAGTATGCTTCTTTCTTTTATATATTTCGTACATTTATTGACTAGAACAAAACAGCCAATAAGTCACACAATTGTTTAAGTAACTTCAGTTAACGACTCGGAAAAATACGTTCTAACTTTTTACGTCAACATAACAGAACTAAATGTTGATCCTACAAGTTAATCCAGATGCCATCGTCACTCCCGGAAATTCTGTTGAATCAAACTGACGAAAAATACTGACAAAGCTTTAGTCGCTCATCCATTCGATTGAAAATTCTTGTCAACTACGGCTCGATCGAAAAGAAGAGAAAACAATAATACAATACTGTTTGCATGCATGCACAACTTTTTTGTAAGCTCGACTTTGAAACTTTCAAAAAAGAAATATAGCAAGCTCGCCACAAAATTTCTTTATCCACACTTCAATGTTTAAACAATGGTCTGACCATGTCTGTAAACCTACAGTTTTCGATTACACTTTTCTACTTCTTATATTATTTAAATTATAGAGAGATTGTACTAATTCGCAGAATATGTTTTAAAAGATCCTCTGAAAACATAAACCGTAAAGGACGAAAAGAATTTAATTCCTTAGCTACTATGCGACATTATGGTGACCCCCCGCTAGGTCATCTTGAACGAAACGACACCATAATAGCGGCTCCCCTCTAAGTGACGTCTCTTCACGAAAAACCTCTATAGTGGCACGTTCGAGACGAGAAATTTCTATGCAAATTTTGTCAGACATCGATTTCCTACAGCAAAGAATTTGGAACAGCATAAGATACTCAATTTGACAGAAATTCGACTAGTACATTCCATTCTTTTTGTATTTTATACAAAGCATTCAGACCTATTATTAATGAAACCGAATGAAATTGTAAAATTATTGTACACTTCTTTATCCTCCTTTGAAATCCATGTATGCAAGTGTGAAATGAAAGTACCCATATTTTAAGTACACATGTGCACGTTACTTTCTATTGTGATAACACACGATATTTAAGTCCTGCTTGTAGGTAATAAATAACAAATTTTAATACACTTTCTCGCAATAAAATTCAATCTCTTAACTGTTTATTCCAATGAAAGAGTCAAGAGACGTTGCAAAATATTAAATTTTATTTTAATACAACAAAAATGTTCCATAAAACATTTAAATGGTAACATATAGCATTGTACAGTGTCTAGGTATCTATTTAAACAGCTATAAAAAGAATAGTAATTATTTAAATGAAGTAATCTTCTTCTAGGCATTCATTCGAACATTTAAAATGTATTGTATCGTTAGAAACGATATACATATAATAAATAACAAGCTCCTAGTTCGCGTGAACTAAGAATGATAGAGAATTCTTATTTCTTCTTCATCGTTGTTCCCTTATGGGGGAATGATACCCTGTGAAATAACTAGAAAACAACTAGAATCTAACTAGATTTTGGGTCGAAACATGGGTTTGCGGGATATCGTTATTTGTCTTTATACGAGCATATTTTGAGCTGCACAAAGGTTCATTTGATAGAGGAAGGTTAGGCGCAGTGCGCTCTGTCCCATCATGTCAGTCAAAAAAGTCTTTTAGAGACAGAAAAATAAGTCCAAAGCAGAGCAAAAATCGAGAACCAACACCTGCAGATTCCAATGTATTTTTCTGTCTCTAAAAGACTTTTTTGACTTACATGATGGGGCAGAGCGCACTGCGCCTAACCTTCCTCTATCAAATGAACCTTTGTGCAGCTCAAAATATGCTCGTATAAGGACAAATAACGACATCCCGCAAACCCATGTTTCGACCCAAAATCTAGTTAGATTCTAGTTCCTTTCTAGTTATGTCACGTGAGTACCATTTCCCCTTATTGGCCAATTTTTCGCGAGTGCGGGAAATATATTACCTAGGAGGGAAAAGAGGTCGCTGTAGGTGCCTTTAGGCGCGTTTTCATGACGTGATCGTTCTAATTACGTGCAACTACAGGGATAAAATAAACAGATGAACGGCAAGACAAGCGCATGTGTTATTGGCCGCTCGATAATTACCCGTTTCTAGAAACTCTGCTCTACGAATCTCTGAATTTCGTTCCTACTGCAGAGTTCTGAAGCCATATTCATGAACCATTCCACGAGTGCGCATGCGCTCTCGACATCGCGGAATTCTGAAACTACGTATATCCAAGGAATACAACTTATTTCATGCATACGCGGTGAAAATTAGTTCTTGATAAACGCCGGTGTGTCGCATGTGATCGAACTATCTACAGTAGTGTACAGCTATCACTGAAAGCTCTCATAATTAATGCATCGTCGAGTCTAACAATAAATTACCGAAAGGGAAAATTCGATCACGAAGAAAATAAAAATGGAAAATAGAATTAAAAATAAAGTATTCGTATTTTCGTTCGAGAATTTTGGATTATTGGTAGGACCAAAATTAGAACGTTCTGATGGCTCGATAGAGTTGATCCACATATTCGAGTTTAGCTTGCTTATGTTTATATCGTATTATAAGTTAGATTCGCATACTTTTAATTGCGAGTACGGCGAGGTTCCGGACAACTATAGTTGTAAGCCCGAAGGCATTATCATTAGACTATGGATTTCCACGCAAATGCATGGTTTCAGGGGAAATTATTAATAAAGTAGACCGAGGATTCAGCCACCGTCCACGATGGATATTATGCTGGCGTGAATTTCAATACACTCCCCTCGCATCGTATGATGTCTATCGGTGATACCAGTGGATATACATATACAAATTTTCAATGCATGTGAATAGATCCATCATAGTTTTTGTATTTCTCATACTTTCATAGATTGTATCTTACGCTGGCCGCGTTTCAAGCTCATGAACAATCTCAGTCTCCTTATTACTCACGATGTTTCACGTAATTCTAATAATTGCAACGCTGATTTCCTTAAAAAACACAGTGAATAAAAAAAAGAAAAACTACATACAATCGGAATTCAAAAAGCATCGTGCCGACTATCCGGAAGATTTAAGCTTACAAAGGAAATGATTGTGTCGGCGAGTCTTCGTGATATAACGCTTTTGTTATTCCATAAAGGTATATATTTTTAAGCGATGTTAAGTGATATTTTACGACAAGATGACCGATACTCAATGAACTGTGAAAATTTGCTCGGTATGCTTGCACTTGACACCATGCCATATCGGCGGCCGTGTATCCGTCCATCTGCCAGTGGATCGGGGCAGCGTTTTATATAACACAAAGTAGCACCGAACTAACTGAATCGGGCACGGGGATGCGAACGAAAAAAGAAAGGTTGATACGGAGGGGACATGAAGATATATATGCACATGTGCAGATTACGGGGTCGAGTCTAGAAATTGAGGTGACCGAGGAAGACGTTCATCGAACCCGGGGTCACTTGTTTTCGGCCGGTAGCGACGCGTCGTGCGTTCTCGTGCGTATTCGTTCTGCGACTCACCGGGTAGGGAGAGGACTCATCGTGTAGCACCACCCAACGACGAGCGTCGCGACGGCCCCCGAAAGACAAGCACGTGGAGTACGGTATCATGATGACTGCAGCGACAAGAAGGGGGCGTACGATCCGCTTGAATATTTGTCGCCAAGGACAATAGAAGTCTCTTAGGATATCGTCTGTGCTGCGACCGTGGCTCGTCGAGCAGGCCTCGCGTCCTCGTCGTGCGCGTTGACGTTCAACGGTGTTTGCAACACGCGTTCCGCCACCCAGATCAACGAACGAACGAGTCAGAAAAGCCACGGTGCAAAACAACAGGCGACCGGCTAGCCGAGGACCACGAGACTCGAGCGAAGCCAGGAAATCACGCACGCTGATTGGTTGACCCGTCCACCACCGCTGTCCGACGAACGTTCCGCGCACGCGCCGACAAGAGATCAATGAGACCCGAGGCGAAGAAGACACTCGCCTACAAGCGCTGACTATCCACGAACGTGTGCGAGCTTCGCCGAAGGCAGCGGCCTGAGAATCGGGTCGCGATCCCCGTCCCTAGTATAGTCGATACGGGACGTTGCGTCGTTTCGGTCCGAACAACTAAATTATTCCGCTTCGACAGTTCCTTTAGCTGATCAACGCGAACATTTTTTAAATTTATGTACACAGCGCGTTGCGTTGCACATAAGAAGGGGCGAATCCAGCACACGAAACAAGTTCATTGACACATATACCCTGTGTGATCTTGTTTAAGAGTTACAGTTTGTTCTGTGTTGCAATGGTTAGACATAGCTCCAAAGAATCGCACGAAACGTTCAACGTTCGACATAAACGTAAATCTGTCGCATCATAGATTATCGAAGTCTAGCCTGAAGAAGATAGCTGCGAATAAATAAATTAAATAAAGAAATTATTGTAATTCGAAAACGCAGGGTGTTTGTATATGAAGTATGTGTGCCCTGTGCACAGGACATTCAACAATTCATTGAAGTCTTTATTGTAGTTATGACATTCTTCAACTAGCATATTTCGTTAATTAGGTCCTCGTTTATTCGGTCAACAAACGTTTAACGTAAGTAAGTTGGCGCAGCGCTATAAGCAACCAGCAAGTAATTTGCGACACTACTTGAATGCGTTAACTGCTGCGTACCAGTATATCTAATACAGTAAATTAATTCTAATTCGTAAATTTTTCTAATTCTCTCTCTTTCTCTTTCTCATAAAAATCAGTGGCTTTCTCGATAGAAGTGACCTGGTGGCGCCATCACGGCAGATTGACGAAACCTCTAACGAAATAGTACCACTGATTGTATGTTAGGTGGAGCAACTGATTCTGAGCTGTGGATATTTTAATCTGTTTATACAAATGAAATATTCTTTGGTAGGAAACCAAACGAATATTAACAATGTAACCAAAATTATTTTACAAAATTTACAACTAATCAATATTAAAATAGAGATTCATATTATCGGCATCCGCCACAAAAAAATAAGAACACAGACCACAGACTTAAGACACAGATTGCATTTTAAGGACTTTTTTGTCTACGTTTCGGGGGGCTCCAAGAGCCCCCGTACTACAGACGAGATATTTCTAAAAAAAAAGAAAAAAGATATATCGATGCCCGTACCATTTTGGTGTCGTGCTCAATGTTACCGATAATTAAGAAGTGAAGAAGTAAGAACTGAATATTCCGTATACTTCATTTTTACTTTGTTGTGTTTAATACAATTTGGAGGCTACAAATGTATATGGCGCGTGTATTTGAACGCTGGAAATGAAGTTTGCAATAAAATACTTACGAAGTACAGTATTGCAGTAACATAGATTGACCTACATCATTTTTAGCCTGGATACCGACACGATCAGTGACACCGACGAGAATCTGCCAGTACCGACATAGATAAGTCTTGACTTCGGATACTTCGCTACAAGAGGTGCCACTATCATCTGTTTATTTCTAAGTCTGTCCACATGGTGCAGCACTATCGCTTGCGTAAAAGTTTGGCAGTTTGGCAGTGAAACCCTTGGTGTTTCTCTTTCTTCCAGTCGAATAATGTTTTCAAACATTAATAAAGAATTTGTGTGAATTTTGTATCCATTAACTACTTCAAAAAGGAAACATGTCGAAAGTAAGAAAAAGTGCACAAAGTTTCAAGGTAATTGTGCTTTTTTTTCTTATTATTGTTCTTTTAAAATTGATGTGCAATATTTCTGTCAAATGCTTCAGGCATATTATGAATTAGATGTACTTTCAAGTAATAAAATAAATTATAGAATGCCGAAACTTCATCTGGTTCATCTTCCTCCCTATCATCGGATGAGGAAGTAGACATGCAAGATTTGAAATCAATTAAAGAGTATTTATCAGACCGTAGAGAACTAGCTCGTCAACTTTTCAAGTCTGTGAAAGCAGAAAAAATACAATTGATGTTACCTCAAATATTAAAGGTATGATCAAATAATAAAGGTATTTACATAATATTCTTATTTGCAATATGTAAGATATTTTCTAATCATTGTTTGTAGAAAATGGATTTATGTCAATTGGAAGAGTGGTGTGCAAATGAGTTAAGTGGTATGTCTAAAGCTCGTATATTATGTATTTTAAATGGGAAGACTATGACAGATTCTTCAGATACAACTGAATCTGATGATTCAGGTACATTGAAAATTAAAGATGGAAATCAATTATTAACATTAGAAGCATGGATTCTAAGACTTAGGTATTTTATATCATTATTTTTGTGGTAATAGGACCTTCTTTAGAAATTATCTCAGACACCGAGGAGTGGTTTACCGACGAGGATCTACTTAAAAAGGAAGAAGGTTCTCAGGCTGTTAAAGGAAAAGTGAACAAAGATCGAGTTAAGCAAAAAGGGAAACTTTTGACTCAAAAGAAAGGTGACAATAAATCTAACAATAAGAGAACTCCTAATAATGTTCCCAAAAACATTCAAATAAAGAAAGAGGAAGAAATGGATAAACGTAAAGAAAAAGAAGGTGATAGTCTATTAGACTTGTTAGAATTAGAAATGCGAGCAAGAGCAATAAGAGCTTTAATAAGAAAAGAGGAAGATATTGTGCCAAATGCTGCACAACCTGTTGAAGATAATAATGCTGTGAATGCTAGAAATAAAAGTGAGCAGGATGAACAGAAAGAAAAAGAAAGTTGTAGGAGACAGTTGGAAAGAATTATTGGTGCTCAACAGAGTAGTAATGTTGAAGACGAAGATGTAGTATTAGTCGTTCAACCAACTACCACCATTGAGTTATTATCGAGTGAGAGTGAAGGGGAAACTCATGGCGGAGTACGTATAAATAAAAAATTGCAAAACGAACGTGTTATGGCAGCCAAAGAAAATGTTGATCTCAAAAATAAGGAAACAAATGCTGCACAAAATTCGTTGGATTCAGATAATTCGAAAGAAAATAAAGTTACAGATAATGCATCTGAAACACATAAAAATGAAGGTTCCAAACGGGTTCATAGTGATCATTTAACTGATAGTGACGCAAAAATTAATACAAAAAGGAAAAAAGTAAAGAAAAGATCACATACGAAAGAACAGCAAAAGAATACAAGCTCTAAATCAAGCACGCATAAAGTCAAATCACATAGTCAAAGTCAACATAAAAAGAGTACGAAGAATGATGCATCTAATAATGAAAATGTTAAATCAAATGAAAGTGAAGTCAGCGATAGTAATAAGCCAAAGGTCCATGATAAGTTAGTATTGAAAAAGGAAGATCAAACAGAAAATACGGAGGCAACAAATAAACTAAACTTGGATGAAGAAAAATCCAGCGATTTGGATGAAATAATTGATTTAGACAATTACTGCGACATTGACGACATAGAGAACAGTGAGAACGACAAAAATAAGAAGAAGCAAATTAAGAAAACTGAACAAACTAAGTCTGAAACAGAAACGCTCTCTGCACAAAAGTCTAACGGAGCTGAAACGTGGGCAAGTCGATACTATCAAACGGATGATGTTCAGAATGTGATCAAAGACTCGAAAATACAGTCAGAAATACGTAAACGGTTAAGAGAACGACAAAGGTTGTCTAAACTAACCGGCTCCCCAAGTAAGAATTCACCATCCTCATCGCCGGTGATAGAAACTGTAAATAAGAACACTTCAGAGGAACATCTACTGGGTTCTGTGGATGAATATCTAGCTTTAAAACAAACTGCCACTGTGAGTCTTAATAGCGGTGGTAGTAGTAGTGATTCTAATATAGCTAGTGATAATGCTGTGTCTAACAACAACTGTACTGATATGAGAACAGCTGTTGAAACTGATCACACGTCAGGCCTTTATTCTAATGAACAAAAATGTGATCAAGCAAGAAATTCGAATACAAAGAATGATGTTAATACAGTTGTAAATACGAATCCCGGTTAACTTGGCTTGTGTATTATAAACTTATTTATTGTATTCAAAACCTTCCATAAATAATTAATTATATTAATTAATTACATTATTTATTTAAAGAAAAGATTATACATTTACAATGATCTTTTATTTAAATTTGAACATTGTATCATTTGGAGAGATAAAAATAATAAGTACTATAAAAGCTACATCACATTAATATTGTAACGTGGATACAATGCGTAGAGTCAGTAATAGCTAAATTGTGAAACTTTATGACATTTCACACTTTTATAGACAAATTTAAGAAAAGAGACATAGCAATAAAATTTCATCTCCGTCATTAATAAGATTAGTGAATGGTCATTAAAGTGAGCTTTATTGAATTTCAATTAATTTGAATACAATCGTAATGCACTGTTGTGTTGAACATTAACTCATTTTTACAACTAAACTTCCCTCACTGCTGTGTAATTAGCGATTTTAAAGTATGTGTATTGAAAGAGAAAAACTAAAGAAATTTATTCTTTACGAAATGAACTATGTTTATGTTGTATGAATTCAATGGCTCCCACAGTGACCTTTTCTTACGATTTTATTTTATCAATGGATTCCATGTGAATCTGTTTCTACTAACCAACATTTTTTTTCAATGAAGTCAGAATGCTGCAACGAATGTTTCATTAAGTTACTTTTATCTCCTACAAACTCTACAATTTTTTATGATTTACAGTATCCTCAAATGTTATAAAATCTTTGCGAGAAAGAATCTATTGCAGAAGATATACTAATAATTAAATTACTTCAACATATGCTAGAATGAAAGAGCTTCTAGAACCGATTGCATTCAGTATACTCTGTAGGATATCATTATATCATAGTAGTGATGCAGCATTTTATGCAACAGAAGGAACGAGGGAAAATTCTCGGCTGGTCGCTTCGTAGAGATTCAATTGTCCACAACATCGTTCCCTATTCTATAAACAGAATGTCGATTCCAATTCAAGCTGCAGCTTTGCGGAAGTAGACACGGCTTGTCGAGCCAACACGCGTGCAATACGTCGCGCATTTATTGTGTACCATAGAAACGATATTGCACGACCTATACCTACGATATGCAGCGACTGCATGCACACATAGTGTCATTGACTCAATCGCCGTATGACTGAATGCTGCGGCGCGGCGGGGCGTTACGACAGCGTTGGAAAGATTTTTCAAAACCTTGCTGACGGTCTTGGCACAAGGAACTTTCGATCGCAATGGGTGGTTCCGGTACCGTGGAACCTGGAAAGTTTCTCCGCGACGATGCAAATAAGAAATACAAAAAGGGAGGGAGAGACCGGTAACTTCGAAGAGGGAGTAGAAAGGTCGATAATGCTTTGCATCATGTGAGACAGATTGTTGATGAGGCTCGAGCGGAATTTAAATAAATAATCCCACCGGCGTTGCGTAATACCAGGAATTTCTAAGATGATCCACTTCCGAGGAAAGTCACATTTACAATTCCGCGACGCGATCGACCAGTTAACACAACGATAAATATTAATGTCGTCGACAGCGCCTTTCGTCGCGGATATTTTTGCGTTAGACAGTCGTAATATGGAAACTAACGTGACGACGAGATCATACGATTCTGCGGGCTTATCTTCCGTCTAGAAAATTTGCTTCCCTTTCTTGGCTTCACGACAGCTGGCGTGCCGATAACATCGTCGACGCTAATGACGCTGTGCAGACCTGTCTAAATTAACTTGTGCGCCTGAAAGTGCATTTCCTCACGTGCCTTACCTTAGTGCCTGGTAGAATGACATAATTGATCGAGTGTACAGCAGTTTTATGAATTCAACTGCAATCGATTGTTTTGATGGGTTACTCCTAAAATGATGATCGACAACAGGCTTTTAAGAACGTGTTCCAAAAATGCTACAAAATTCTCGAAGTTGATGAAGTTGCAAAATATCTTAAGGTTTTATCGGCCGATCGACTTCGAACTTGATGCTAGTGCCAGGATGAAATCAAAATAACTCTTTGAAAACTCGTTGGAAAGTAAAGAAATGGATACAGAGGCAAGTTCTAAATCGTATATTGATCGTTATACTACCGCGTTCTGGATTAAAAACAATTGTTGCGAAAACTGGAAACTCTGAAATTTCGCGTGCAGAAGCCTTGTTTGTTTCTTAGTCTGCATTAAATTCTCGGCTGGCTGTGTGTAATTATTCACCCACCGGCTTTGCGAAGCAATACCGAGCTTCGAACTTACAAGTAAAACGCAAACTGCGAGCGCATAGGTGTTGACTGTCCCAATATTAACGTAACGTTGACGATCATTTCTCGAGCAAACAAGCTCGTCTATCGCCGAACGTGACGGATCGTGTGGAATGAAGGATTCTATACTCCTTTCACGTTGCCGCGACGTGTCGCGCGCCGCCTGCCGCGCTGCTTCGCAACCCTCGCGAAATTTTCAGACCCGTGTGCAAAAAGGAAAGAACGGCGGGAGATCCGTGATCCTTCTATGAGCTCGGGACAGGCATCCCTCGACACGAGCGTGAACAAATTTCATCGAACTCGTCTCCTTTATCCGAACAGTGGGTAGAACCCTTGGCGTGTCTATCCTTTACTGAACACGTTTGAGCCGAGGCTGTTTACGAACGCGTCCCGCAGAAATCCATTCTCCTGGAGACGCGCCACTCTATTTGCCGAAGTGTTGTTGACACACGCGCCAACTCCGCGCGTGTTTAGAAGAAAAAGTGAAAGGGAACGCAAATCAAGAGTACCGCGGCACAATAAAGACGTTTCATCACCGGCCGGAGGTGAAAAAATGGTTCCGCGGCTAGGAAAAAGTGGGCACGGTTCTTCATGCGTGCAGTAAGTTCCAGTTTCAAGCGCGTACTCACATTCCTGCATCACTATATCACTGCGTGCGATGTACCGTTTAGCGATAATGATCGCAGCAACCGTGGTTACGCTCTTTGCGCTATTTCGCTGGAAATAAGCGGTGCCCCTCTCGTGTCGAAACAGTTCCTTTCGGTCATCACTTTCCAATACGTTTCAGACTCGCTCTTGTTATTTTTTATCGAGATTTCTCTAACAGGATCGCGGTTCAACAAACGATCGCGCGTTACCGCAATAACTGGTTGTACGTTCATCAACGTGTAATTTGTTACGCGATTTCGCGTCGGGCGTCGAGTAAAAACGTGACCGAACGCACACGCGAGCGAGCGCGGACGATCGAGTGACTCTCCCGTATGAATGAAGGGTTGTCGCGTAAAAACCCGGCGAAAATCTAATTTCCCGTGGACCGCCGACAACTTCTATCGGTATTAATGAAATAGTTCGGCGCGCGTAAATTAATTGTCGCGCGACACGCAAAGCAGGGAAGAAGGTACGCGGTGCGTAGCGGCGCTCGCCGCGGGAATCGCGCTGTTGGCGGAAATAATAGCGCGCCGTGATTTCGCGATAACATTGCAACGGGTGCAATCGGCGCGAGTGTGTACAGTGGGAAGCTCCTGACGTAACGCGACGGCGGATTTCCACGTACGTATCGAAGGAAAAAGGGGAAGAGAAAGAAAAAAAAAACACGACGCTCGACGTGGCGTGAACGTGAAAGGACCTCCTTATTCGTTCTCCTCGTGACACTCGACGGAAGGCACAATGGAGATTGATGCAAGCGCCAAGTCACGATTCTTTAAATTCTAAAACGAAAAACACACCGCTCCAGATTGCGTTGCGCAACAAAGCCAGACGCGTCCACGCCGAATCGCAGCATTCGCCGATTTCTCCGAAATGTCTCGCGGCTCGGCGATTTCTGCAGAACGAGGAAGCGTAGAATCCGCGGACAGATTCTCTTTCTCCTAGAGTTACCGATCTATAAATCCTAGAAATCATGTTGTACACACTCGCACGACATGACTGGCATGTTTGTTCAATTAATTGCTCCATTTACGCACGGAAGTCCTACACTTTTGTAACCGCTCTCTGCACAGGTTCAACCATTCCTCCAAAAAATTGGGAACATCGACACGTACAAATTTGTAAGTGAAGAAATGCTTGGTTGTATTATCTAGAAAAAGGATGCCTTCACTAAAAATTTTCACGATACAGAAAATCCTTGATCTAAGAACAACCCTCGGGTCCGTGCTGTTTCATAGATCGTGTGGTTCTACTTCTTTGTGTAGAACGTCGAGAGGAGGGATCGTTTTGCCGCAAAACATCCATCTTTAGCTTCCCTCTGCAACATCTTTATTTCTGCGCTTCACTTCCCGAGTAGTCTGTTACTTTTTGATGAGAGATCTTCGTAAACTTCGCGATACGGACCAATGCACTTTCGCGGAATTCTCCCTCGCGTTTTGTGTTTCTTGCGAGGGCAGTGCGCCGTATTATGCGAAAGTTTTCCGAATTCTTGAGGGGGCACGGTCGGTTTTAAAAAGTGAGCAAAAACATTGTAGAAAATGAAATTTCCAATCTAGATGCTGGGAAGGTAATCTTTGGTGATCGAGAGATTGTATAAGGTGTCGGATATATTGTCGGAAGCGTTAGTCACAGACGATTATAGCTTTCTAAGAGTTATTTACGAGCAACCTATGGCCGCCTTTCAGCGGCACGGCCACGAGATTTTTTCCTCGTCGATGTCAGGATTAAAGTATAAACGTGAAGCAGCGGACCGGGAAAATAATGTGTTCGTTTAAAGAAAGGTTTACGTCACAATCGGAGGAACGTAATCCGCGGTATGCAATCAACATACATATTTGACCGTACCCGTACGAGGGGGACATTGTATGTATTTGCATGGTTCCCTTTTATACCCGAACGGCATCCGCACGCGGGCCGCGACTAATCGAAAAAATCTCTCTCCCTCTTACGCGAACTTCCTAGACCATTAAATATGATTACCCGGCTTGCTGCATGTTAAATAACGGGATTTGCTAACCAACCGTCCGCGTGTCCCGCGACCCGGTACGAAAGTATCGGTTAGCACGCCTTTAAAACTCGCCTGGTCTCGAAGAGATAAACCCGGCTAATGGTTATTTCTTAACGACTTGGCAAGCATTAAATGGCGGCCAGCCGCCCTTGCCTCGTCGCAGTTTATAAACCACCCCCTTAAAAAGGTGTACATAAAATCACCCGTTCCTCCGCCATACGCTACGCTCCATGAAAAATCCAATCTTCCCGGTCAATAGTTTGTTGTTCACCGGTGCCTATCTCTGTTGTTCTATTTTGTTACCGTCAAAAGGTGAAACGCGATTGGTGCGACTTACCTAATGTTACAGTGTAATACTTTCGAAGTTTGTTCACCTGTGACCAATCGTACTACACAAAAATGTAGCCGTACCTGTTTTGGAAACTGTGCCATATAGTATTTACACGGTCGTTCGAATCGTTATCCTCATTACGTAGGCGTTGATAGAGGGGATTATGTTTTTCTACATTGCTCGAGCAATTTGCCATGAAAACATAGCACTATTTGGATTACGAATTAAGGCGTATATTCGTCGAGAATGAATATATTAACACTTTGGACGCCATGTCAGTCTTACACGACTGACACAATTATTTTACTAAATTTGAAAATCAATTTTTACTACGATCTACTAAATTAAATTTTATTAGGATTTACATGGTGTGAGAATGATACAAAAATTATTGTCATTTCAAGACTTTATCTTTTCTTTTCTCGTATTATTAAATTTTGTGTGAGTTTTATGAGCATTTATGTGGCACTCAATGTGTTAATAACCTGGATAATGGTGCTGATACTTAAGTTACCACTACGTCAATGGCTCAGTTACTAATTAAGATACTGAGTTGGGTATAGCACTTGCCGACATGAGCACAGTAGCGGGGTTAGCGGTTCGAGTCTGCTTACATTTTTCAAAAATATTTAAAGACACGTTCCACTTTGTTAACCTTTCAATCGGAATGTCGTGTGAAACGTATCGTCAACATTCGAAACAGGATTAAACAAATATGGATATTGCCCAATTCTTCTGAATTCGATTTCTACACTATGTAGCTTCAAATTGGAGAAAGACGAACTCTTCTGATTGTTTAGTTTAATCATGACACTAACACTAGGACTACCAAGCCCGTCAAAGTGACAATTGGAACTACAGAAATGTCTTTTTGAGGAAATTTTTAGGATACTTCTTTATTCAAGTATTTACATATAACCAAAAAATCGTATGAAATCAGAATAAAATTCAATATCGGTATAGAACTGCACAATCTAATAGTTCGCGAGGGGCCAAGAAACTCGAGCTCGGGTATATCGGTGTGAACCACTACTAATTCAATTACAAAACTTCTTTATTTTTCATGATTTTTTTATGGGACTTTCACCAACTTATTTGTGGCATTTTTCTGATTAAAATGGCACTGAACACGATATAATTTGAACTGAGTCGATGTAGAAGCGGCTACCCCGGTATTAGTACATTAAAGAAAACATTAAAAAACATTAAAGAAAAAGTAGCTCTGTTGAGTGCATTAGTTGATTGTTTCATTCGATAACCTGCCACCTTTCGGCCACCTTTCGGCGCGTTAATCTATAATATTGCTTCACTTCAAACAATGTCGCCAAAAAATGAATACATGACATTAGACCGCAGAAATTCGAGGCAAAGTTCGAGGCAAATCCTGTTTACTGCTCGGTGTCCTCGACACTATAATATCTTATGCGATCTAGCCTGTGATTCGCGAAGGTGAACAACTGATAGCCGATGCAGTTCCACGATCGATAGGCGGAAACGTGAAACGCGATTGTGCCGCATCGATGCGCTTTCCCTTGATCGTTGAACAAGGTCGATAGACTGGATATTCGCGCAGGGTATTCGTCAATGGTCTCGAAATTGTCGTAAGCGAGTCTCCTCGTTGCCGGCGAATTCGCTGAAATAAGCAGGCAGGCGAACTCACCTGGTCACGATAAGCTGCTAGAATTCCAGGAGGTGCGCGAGCACGTCGAGCGGCTCGAGTGTTGCGGGGTTTCCAACGGGGTTTCCGCGGAACCCACTTTCCTAGATTTTAAAATCCGTTTATCCGTCCCGGAGTCACTTTCAGTTTCTATCTGGCATCAGATAAGCGCGCCGCGAAACTAGGCTACGTGGAAAAAGAGTACTTGCTTCGCGGTTACGTGAAGTTGCAATTTTAATACGCGCTCGAGAGCCGAGAGTTTCCTTAGCTTACGAGCAAAAATATCTCGGGGAAAATGTTCATCGGATTCGAATCGGTGATTTTCGACGCAGTTTCTACACTCGCAAGCAAATTTTAAGGATACCGGACAGTGTCGAAATCGCTCGAGAAAATCGATGCACTCGAGAGACGCACGTTCTCGTAACGTCCAGGTTTTCGCGAGCCGGAGCGGTTTCCTTCCTTCTTTTCTTTTCCCTTTCTCGACCCGCAATCTGTGCATGGTACCATTCGCTTTAACGACCGCGCGAACGATACGCGTCTCTTTCACCGGGACACTTCGCTTACGGTAGATCAGGTGTATCAGCTAACGTAACATTAATCGGTGAAAGTGCCGCCGCGGCGATTCCTTGCGATTCACGTAACCGTTATAACACGGTTTTCCTTCTCTCGGGCAATCTCGTGCGAGTTATGTAATCGGTGTGCGTTATGTATAAAAAATATCGCTTTATTTATTTGTAAAAAAAAGGGAGGAAAACATTATTATAATACAATTCGAAGTTGGGATCACGTTGAATACAATGTTGGTGCGTGCGACCGACGTTCGTCGCGAGCAAGGATGTTCGCTTGACCGGTTGATGTCCATGTTGTCGCTTGGGACCGGTTCCACAGAAATCAGCTGTCGATCGGCGATCATCGAACGAGTCATTGAGAAGGTCAAAGACTCCCAACCTCGCCTAGGCTCTCTCGGCTAGCCTTTGCCTCAAAGGTGCTCGTAACTGCCGAGTTCATGTCCGCCACCAAAACCGCCGCCACCAAAACCGCCGCCACCGAAACCACCTCCACCGAATCCTCCGTGGCCGTGCTCCTTCAACAGAATTGGCACAGGCTCCTTCACGACCACGGGCACTTTAACGGGATAGGGCACTGGCTTCGCCACTGAGATCGGCACCTTGATAGGTACCTTGACCGGGTACGGCACCTTTACCGGTACCTTGACAGGGACCTTCACGGGGTAAGGTACTGGCTTCTCGACCGGATAGGGGACGTGCTTCTCGACGGTGACCGGGTAAGGTTGTGGCACATGGACAGGGTACGGTCTGTCGATCGGTACTTTGATCGGAACTTTGACAGGATAGGGCACGTGTTTCTCGACCTCGACTGGATACGGCTCCGGCACGTGGACGGTCTTCGTGACCGTGACTGCCTTGATGTGCTCCGCCGATATGCTCTCTTGGCTGCCCAAACCGCCGCCCAAACCGCCTCCGATACCTCCTCCGAAACCTCCTCCAAAACCGCCTCCGAAACCGTGGTCCCCGAGGCTCAGCTCCAAACCGCGTTTCGGTTTCGACTCGCGTGGCGGCGCCTTCGACTCTGTCTTTTTCGCCTCCTCTGCCGCAACCGACAGCACCAGGCCGCAGACGAGCAAGATCTAGAAAAGAATTATTCAAGCGTTAGAACTGACTAGAATAATCATTAATAATTTCGAATACGCGTTCTCTCTAAATGAATGCCAGTAGTTGCAACACGAGTGACAGATATTCTGATTCGAGCTCTTTCTAAAAACGATCGCGAGCTCGAATTTTCGCCGGTTAGGCCGGTCTGGCTTGCGTTGCTCGACTACCGAGAGACGGGAGAGTTCAAGTGGCTGGCCCGACTGCAGCTACTCACTTTCAGCTTCTCTGTGCTGTTCATGTTGGTCGACAGTGAGCACACTGATTCCTCGATGGCCTACCCCCGCTTTTATAGGGGACGCAACGGCCAGTCCAGGCAGGGAACTCGAGCGTGCCGATGAAATCGTTGCGGAGTAGGAAGTTGAGAGGAGGAAAGGAAGAGAACGACGCCATGGACGACGCTCTCCTACGTCGGCTTTTGTCAGTCAACATTTAGCAAGTTGTTTCGTGTTTCGTTCAATTTCTTGCTTAATGCTGCCGAAGCTTTTAGAGCCGCGGCACAGATCCTCCGAAGAGTCTCGGAATCTTTCGTTTCTACTTCGCGTAGATCCTGTCTTAATCTTTTTGATAGTCAACCTATACATAAGTATATTATTTCCCCTGTGACGCGAACAATGTAGTGTATTTTGTGCCAACCAATAGTAAGCCTCTCTGAAATCATCTAATATGGCTCTTTCGCCATCATTGCTGTACGTTGCAACCCAAGTACAATAACATAACTTGTACATTAATGAATTCAGAAGGGTTGGTGAACCTTCAGAATTTACACGAAACATTCCTTTTTGAGTGAAATAATCACTTTCCAATGTCTGGTGCGTATTTACCTTCAGCAGTTCGTGCCATCCAAAGAAACTTATTGATATCGTCACTAATAGCGAACAGTGTAGTGTACTTATAAATTGAAAATCTGCTCGTTTGAATTTACACGAGTCAACCTCACTCCTGTAATTCACTTGTCAGTGCCTAGAGTTCGATGAAGCTACCGAACTATCGCGTATTTCCGCACGAAATTTTGGAAGAGATCTACAGAATAATTAGCTTAGAAAAAGCGAGGAAATTATTGTAATTGCGGTTCAGTTCGTCGAATACGTATTCGCAGGGATTCCGCGTCGATCGCGTTCGAACTTTCTCGTTACTTACCGGCGTTCTTCGAGTCGTCAAGTTTTCAATTACAGGATGAACCGGCGGAGCGAACTGGCGCAACTAATACGGATTCAACTCCACCGCCTCTTTTTAATCCGATTAGTGTTCACAATACGTTTCTACATCTCTGTACTCACACCCCGCTCTTCATTAATATTAAGAGCTTAATTAAAGCGGGAACCGAAGAGTTAGGAGTTCGCCGGGCGTCCCTAGTAAAGTTACATCTTCCCTGTCTTTGCACCTTCTTTGCCCGCCGTCGTATCGCGAACAGAATAACTTCGACTTTCCGCTGACAAGCATGCCTGTGCCCTGGGCGCGTTTCGTCTCGAACTTTTTCCATCAAAATAAAAGGTTCGACGGGGTCAGTTTCCCATGTGAAGGGTTTCCCAGCCGGTATCGTGCGACGATTTTTCCCAAGCCGTACCGCGCGCGTAACTGTTTCGAAACGGTCTCGCGGATGATCATCAATTTCTAACGACGCGGGGCGTACATATCTGTGAAAATGAAGCGAACTAGATCCTCGAAGGAGAAGAGCCAATGGAATCGGTGGAAACAGTTACCATTCGATACCGCACACCTATTCGCGGTTGATTCGCAACGCGGCTCGAGGCACACCGATTTTTGGTTATCAACCCGGTAGCTCCCGCGGGTGCAGTTAATCTCGGAATGACTTTGTACCTTGATCTCGCCTGTTGGAAGGCATTAGAATATCCCCGCGTATCCGTGGTTTATCAGGCTTATCGGCGGGAATACATTTCCATATATCTGAATTTGAATCTCCATATTTGAATCTGAAAATATTGATTTGATTCTGGGCTCAGCCGAGCCGACCGCGCCGCGTTTCGACGAGCCGAGTCAGCTTCGATTAGCTTCGATCCGGTTCGATCGGGTTCGCTGCGAAACGCGATTGGAAGATGTTTCGCGATAGTTTCTATCTCGCCTTCCGCCGCACTGCTATCGAATCGTTTTCGGTGATGAATTTCACCGAAACTTCTTGCGCAGGCCGCAATCCTCGCGGACTCGGACGATCTCTACGCGGCGACAGAGACTGTCGAAAACGCAAACTAATTCGCAGCACTTGGCCACACGTTATTCATTGCAGTTCGTACGATGTCGCAGTTTGCTGCCGATCTTTATGCACATCCGAACTGTTCTTGATTATTTTCGAAAAATCAAGTTCGATTTATCAACTAGACAATTTTGTTCGTTACTGTACACGATTTCTTGTATTTTAACAATTTTGTCGTGACTTTTGAGTGAATTTATTCCCACCATACTATATATAATTATAAACGGAGAGACTTATTATAAATCGCGATATGGGATCGCTAATAACTAGACTGCGGATCTTTATGCAAAATAAAAATTTCTTATCTGAATTGGAACAAACTGAAGTGAAATCCCTATTATGTTTAATAATTTTTATAATATTTTTGCTATTTCCAAATAAAATCCGCAGTATACTAATAACCCACACAACTGGTTGATGTGCGATGCTAAACAATTAATTTTAAGGAAAATTTATATAATATAACTAGATATATAGGTTCGCGCAAAGAAACTGATCATTCTGAAACAGATTTACAGCTGTTTATCTCCATTTTTGAAGCTTCCGTACAAAATTTTCGCCAGCTTCCAGGTTCATTAATTTATTTTCGAAGTGGTGAATAATATCAATCGAGTCCACGTTTTGCAGTATTGCGCTTCTGCGCGACAGACGTCCGTAATGGGAATTGCGAGTCCCGCATCCTTCGTCGGGGCTGGTCGAATATCGGGCAAGGAAAAATCTGTATCGCGGAGTGTAATGACGCGTATTAATTGGATGAAACATGGCTCACGGAGTGCCAGGCAATTGCGCGAGCTCCCGTGACAAGAATCTATTTGTTTGTGGAGGCAGCAGTTTCATTCATTGAATTTGAAGCTAATAACACGCATCGACGCCACTACGTGGCCAATTTTCGTGCGACCAATTGTAATTCTACGCCGGCGGCAATCTGTTTCGTGCAACAATTATGTTACCGTTCACCGACCCCTCCCCGTCGGGCAATTAAAACACGCGGAAAGCGCTAAGATCCACGAAATACGTGATCCGTGCGATCTTATGTCATTCCGCTATTACACTCTGCTATTTTTTTCCTTAGGTAACGATTTAATCCAGATTACGATTGAAATGTACAACACGATTCGATCCGCGGTTCCGATTAGCATGCTTTCCACGCGGGAACGTTTTTAATTGAGAAATCACTTGATATTGAGCGAAATCTTTCCTTTTTTTGCGGCAGACTCGTATTATTACGTAGGCACGCGGAACTTCGTTAGGCAGCAGAGATTGTGCTACACGTGGGACGTACTTAATACGATTTTCAGTCGTATTGTTCGCGTACTTCACGTTTCCTATTATGGTATCGTCATTTACAATACTTCGCTTACGTAATTACCCGACCACCGTCTTTTCTGTTGCAGTACATGAATATAGGTAAGAGCGTTAGTGTTTTCAATAAAGAATGTTGGGTAATTTAATAATACAAGGAACGGATGGTTAGGAAATGACTAAAATGAAAAGGAAAATGTGCTAAAAAGTAACACAACCCTTACACATTTGTTATAAACTGTATATAATAATTTAACATAAATATACATTTAATATCAATAACTTCTACTACCACCATTAGTAGACTAGACTAGACTGCGGATCTTTATACGAAATAAAAATTTTCTTCGTCAATTACAAGACGCATATAAACATTTCTTTATACCTTTGACAATTTTAATAACTTAAAAATTGCATATGGACCTTATTAAATCACATCCATTTATTTAAATCCACCCATTTTTGTCATAAATGCATAAAATCCGCAGTCTACTGATGACACAAATCGTCCCAAATCTTTGATCTTCGAGATCGCGTGGTCGCAGTGTTTCTCGACGGATCCCATGATCGTTTTCGGCGGAAACCGCAGCGAACGGTGATTTTTGGCTGAGTTTAAACAAAATCGAACGGCCGCGGAACTTTGTATTCGTGTGCGACAGTTACGGAAATGCAGCCTAAGAGCACGAAGTAAATCCTCGCGGTCGGCGAGCGTGGAGGCAGACGGTACGAGCGGAATTTTCGCAAAGTCTGCATTTCTGCTTCACCAACCGCAAACGTAACCTTATGCAATAATGGGAAAGGCTTTCGAGTCGGCCGTGCCGCGGCTCTCATGAATATATGGATGGATGTTCTCGCTCAAGGTGTTTATCAAGCCGTTTTCTAGTTACGCCCTTTCCTTTCTCGTCCTTTTCGCGCCCTCCTTTTCACCGAGCAAATATAATTCGCGTTCTAGGACCACGCCAGGAAGAGGTCCCACCGTTTCCCTTTCATCTTCAACCTATTGCCACCCACACCACTCGTATTTGTTATCCATGTGAACGATCATTGACTCGCTTTTAGCTGATACCACTCCTCGCCGGGAACTCGATCGGAAACCTTGATTTATCATTAGACAGTGGATTTCATCCATTTATGACGAAAATTAATTGGTGTCATTTAACACAGTAAAAATATTAGAAGAACTTAAAATCAAGAAAGAAAATTAATTTCTATTTCACTCCAGTTTATTGTCATTCAGTTATAATATTATATAGATTTTATTACGTAAAATAACTTATGAATGTTGTTATTATGAATTATATAGTTACCAATAGACTGCGAAAAGTTATTGTTTTCTATCGAGAGTATGAAAAAATTCCTACTGGATATATGGTGATCTTTTTGCGGTACGTTCTAATATTTGACAGAGGTATTGCAGCCCTGGTGAACGAGAGAGGTTAGATAAAAACGATGGAAATTATATAACGAATAAAAAGTATTTTAGAAAAGACTAGCTTATAATTAGACTGTGTATTTTATGCGTTTATGAGAAAAACGAATAGGCACAATAAAAAATTTGTAGGCGATCAACTTGGGCAGTTATTATTTTATATAAAGATCCTTATATTTTTATATTCGTATTCTTTTCATACAAGGATTGAACTTGCTAAGTGACAGCTACTAGAAATAAATTTTCTTTCCTGTGGTCGACACGTGAACGATTGCTACACAAAATGCTTTTAGTCTATTCGATCAAATTCTCCCCCGGGATTGTAAATGTTTGTTAAAAAAATTACAGGTACCGAAGAATAAGGTGTACATGATTGAAAAAAATGACTTTCTAATGAAGCCTCATTAAAATTCAATGTCTAATTTTTCTATCGAGTTTCGTATTTTTCTGGCTGAACCTAATTATGTTTGCGGCGGCAGGATTGTGTTGTTCACGATGCAAGTTATGGGCAAAGATAGATGTTTATCGCCGCGAAGAATGCAACATTTTTCGCGCGCAATATTCTCGTTAATAGCAGGCGTCCAATGGTTGTAACGAAAGTGGTTCCTGGTTAGAGCCCATCGCATTAATTTCGTGGACAGGAGAAAAACATTGGCCAGCTTGGCGCCGAGTGAGAGCCGCCGTTTAATGTCAAAGTATCTGTTAAATGATTATGAAACGGGTCCTGATAAAAAGTTTCTATGCGTCAGGCCATCGCATCGCCGGAAATTATCGATGAACGAGTCCAACGGTGGCTGCGTTTATTCATTACCAGGGGAGAACGGAGCGTCGCGCGTCGAAGCGACGCGACGCGACGCGACGTGGCCCGTTATTTTTCGTTTCATAATTTAAAGCCGGCCTGCCGCGCCGGGGGATTATAACATTCTCACGTTTTGTCGTGCGGCCGAATCTGTGTGCAGTATGCATTGATTATTAGCGCATTTAAATGCGCGATACGCAGCTGCAATTTATCATTATACGACTAACAAAAGTGGTACAAAAATAACGCGCTTTGCGAACGGTTGCGTCAAGGTGTCGCAACGTTTTCAAATCTGAATCATTCGCCGCGTCGCACAGTGGGCCAGAATGACGAATTAAACTGTTCACGCCTATCTCAGCATTATTTCAAAACTTGAAGACCACATTAAATAGATCGTTATTGAATAAACAATATGTAGTGATAAATAGATAATCAAGGTGACCTCAATTTTTATTAAAAAAAAATTCTTTGAATTTTTTATATTGATTACTTTTGATATTATATTATATCGATTACTTTTTGTAGGAAACATTTTTTTATTACACCACCGGGAATGTCTGAAAAATCGTGTGAATAATGAATAATAATTGAAAACTGACTTTCAGGCTTTTTTTCAAAGAAGAGTGATCCATAATTTTTGAATCAATCAATTTTATTACGATTAAGTAATGAAACAACAAAAATTACTGTCTCGTTTAAAAAATTAAAGTATTCAAACCAAAGTAAGTATTATATTTTGGAAAGTTACTGACCATAATCAATTAACTATACGGATGTGTGGCTTATAATTATATTTATCTATTAATAAAGAAAAATGTATACAACAATTCTTATTAACAAAAATAATAAAAACGAAAAAAACTAAATTTCAATTTGTTCGTATTTCATATTTGGGTATGTACCTGCATTAAAATGTTCAAGAAAATACATTAATATTATAAGCAGAAAAGTGAACAGAAAATAATATTTTTTAATATATTATTTGAACAAATTGTGACATTTTAGATTTGTCTTCGTAAGTGCATTCCCCAGAAAAAGACACACAACTTTACCCATTCATCTAACAGGTCATTAAGTATGAAACTTGTCAAATGTGTATAAAATTTGTTTTATTTGTCAAGTTTCATACTTAATGACCTGATATCTTTAATAGTTTCCAAGATATTTGTGGAAATTGTTTTCTACCCTCAAATTAGAGGGCTGTATACAGCTGGATTCTTCCCTTTGTGAGAGCTAGTAGAAAATTCAACGTTTATTACAACGAGAATTTTTAATAACTTTAATCAATATTGATTTTTGAGCCCATATATGAACAGCTAGCGCGTCGACCTAGTCCACTGTGCGTCGTGCCAATTTGAAAGCGGCTTTAATCTCGCTTCTTTTTTCAAGTCGCAACAAATGCCGTCGGGTTAATGAGCTTAGAATAAATGATCGAGTTATTTTTTAAACATATTGATTTTACGTATCCAATGGAATTACGACTCGAATGAAAATATATCATCCTTTTTTCATTTCTGATATATATAGCTCAATAATCTGACTATATTTTGATATATCGTTACAGTCATATTTTATCGATGTACAGCGAGCATGTGTGTGTGGCAGGCTGCCATTTTCCGCTGCCATCGTTCATTTGCAATACTGCGATTTAATATCGGTGATGCATGAATTTATTTTTGCATATTTGAGCTTCACTTGGTTATTAATTATTCTAATATTGTTAAGTAATGTATGCACATATTATAGTAATTGCAACGTACATTTGTTAACTTCGAATTGAATTCAGTGAGTTATGTGTTGTCGGTATTTACCGGTAAGCGAGGAGACGTTTAAAAGCAGAGGTTGCTGATTAACATACAAACAAAATGTTATTTGCATCGGAATGACGGCGTGAGTTAAATGTGCTTAAATTTTCTATAAAATTCAATACAATTTCATCACTGTACGTACGTATACTTTAATAATTATTGATTACAGTTAATGTAATCAAGTTTTCATTACTTTAGTAAAAAGGTTCATATTGATCTCAAAAAAAATAGGTTTAAAAATATGCATATACATATACAATATATATATATATATATACACATATATTTATAAATAAATAAAAATTATTAAAAGAATAAATTCAATCAGTTTAGTAAAAAGTTTCATATTGATCTCAAAAAAAATAAGTTTAAAAATATGCATATACATATACAATATATATATGTATATATACACATATATTTATAAATAAATAAAAATTACTAAAAGAATAAATTCAATCTTGTTATCATTATAAAGCAATATGTATTTGTTTCTTACAATTCTCTCGAAAAATGTTTATCTTGAATAAAGATCCACAATGATGGAGCAAGACCCGAAGATCTATCCCGCTGAAACCGATCAATACGAATTGAAATCAGCACGACGCAGGACATAGAAGATCAAAGCCATTCGATAAATGTAAGACAGCACTTCTCGTAACAAAGTGTCGCAAACCCTATTTAATTAAAGGATACACCTTTTTATCACCTGGCGTACAGTGCCAATAATAATAGTGCTGTTCGCCGTTTCGTTTCCTCTTTCCCAAACTCAAGACACCGTTCTCGACCGTAAACAGTCGGCATTAGAAACGCAGGACGGTGATTACAGCCGCCGCGCGGCGACAATGGTGTCGCCCACCGTGACGTTCAACAATTTCCTTGGCGTATCACGGGCCTATCTTTTAATTAACTGAGCATTGAGCATGATGCCGGGAGTCAGTCAATTAAGCCCCGCAGTTAACTCGTAGCTGGCGCGCGCGCGCGTGCGTGTCCGGCCAAGAGACAAGAGAGAAGAGAAGAAAGACAAGAAAAAGTTTGACATTTTGCCGAAAAATGAACTTATTGACATGTACAAAGTTGCTTCCTATTGATTGCTTCCTAAATATCCATCTACCTCGAAAATGAAGAAATTAATTTATAATACAAATTGTAATCATGACGAACATTTAAAGTTGGACATTTTGAAAATAGTATGTTTCGCAGGGAAAGGTAAACTGTTTAATATTTTTTCTCTGCTCTTGTTAAAATGAAAAGAATTCCTTTGCGATAAAAAATTTACACTGGCAATTAAAAATTAATTTAAATAATGTATTAAAAAATAATGCACAGTGAAGGCACGGAAGTTGTTAAAATTCCTCATCTTTGATACGGTATATCTTCCCAGTTCCCAATAGTCCCGATTACAGATTGTACTATTTTCAGTACTCTTTTCCCTATATAGTTATGCACGATTTACGTCCGCCCACACAAGTCATTACTGTTTAAAGCGTATGCATCTCCGCGTCGGTGCATCCCTTTTGATGCGTGACGGATTATTTTTCAGACTTAAACATATCTTGATCGTTTTGAAATGAACCAGGACTTACTGAAGAAAGGACCACGAATCGATCACTTTAAAAAGAGGTCGAAAAATGCATAGACTTTATTGACCGCCATCATTTTATAGAATTAGGATTCACTATCTGCCCGAAAGATAGAATAAACGTGTAAACGCTGCTGGAGTCTAAAATTTTCACATTAACCCCTTGCTTTACAATATCGTGTCTGACACGTGATGAAGATCCTGAACACATTCTGATAAACATGTATGTGAATAATTTCCTTTAAACCAAAATAAAATTCAATTTTGGTTTTTGAGGAAATTACGATCTACAAAAAAAGTTCTAGTCACTGAAACCGTAAAATAAATCGTAAGGCAAGGGGTTAAAGGCGGTAGACTCGTTCCCAAGATTGCAAGGATGCGGAATTCGCAATCTCATTTCTCGATAATACAAAAATGGGATTTTTCGGTAGTGAAAAACGCTAGATAAAAGATCAATCTAGAGCGCTATCGCCCTCAAAATTCATATTTTTTCATTTAGGAGGCGTAATTTTCATTTTTTGGCAGCATGTAGCTATGAACATGGCTACATGCGCAGTTGTATGCTTCCGAATAATGCAAATTACGCCTCGTGAGCGAAAAAATAGAACTTTTGAGGGCGATAGAGCGCCCTAGATCGATCTTTTATCCAGCGTTTTTGGCTACTGAGAACCCTCATTTTTGTATTATTGAGAAATGAGAACGCAAATTCCGCACCCTTGCAACCCTACTTCCTTAACTTTGGACATTAACTTTTGCTGCGAAAAGGCCGAGGATTAATTTGTACGGCTAATAATATTGTCAGATATCCGGAGGCGCGGTCTCGCGTTACACACGTGGTGTACGTGTGGGTTCCATTCTCTTCCTGGGGATAACGACCGGGCGATTTTCACCGGTTCGGTTACGTGCGTTACCAAAAACTTTCCTGTCGTGAGGCACTTTTGATCGCGTAATGGGCGGCGAACGGTTATCCAGCTGCATTGCACCGGCCGAGTTTTGTAACGCGGCCCCCGGTGAAAGAAGGAAAGTACCGGAGATGCGTAACCGGTCATCGATCAATATCGCTATGATATTACTCTGCTAATTGTATCTCGCGAATCGATCGAACGCGCCCGTTCCTCCGTTACGTGATCCGTGCACCTTGCCAAAAATATTGTATTGGCGCGACTCAAGGTTTTTTTCCCTCGCAGGAAAGTCCGTTCGCCAACATTTCGTTGTACTTTCGATCCAGTTAACAGTCTCGAGATCGATTTAATTCGCCGAAATTTCTGCATCGTCGCCACTCTGAAAACGAAAGTCACGAATCGCCAGATTCTCCTGATTTACGCAATTTTTCGGACAGTTTTATGACAGGAGATGTAAAAGTATCACATTAATAAACGTTTTATATGTATAAGAAGATTTTTGTAGGATTTTTATTCGACTTTCTCAGTGATACTTATTATGGTAACATATTTTTTATATAAGTTGAAGAAAGCGCGGGCCAATGCTAACATACTTAAGATGGAATGCGCCACAGGTCACAGATGAAATCACGCGTGATGCAGGTATGAAATTTGAATAACCAGTTGGGCTTGAGCATCGTCTTCTCATGGGTCGTTAAATAAATCAATACACATAGCTTGTTTATCCATATTTATGCAATTAAAAGTGTCTTTGTACAGAGGAAGTTACTATTGATGTCTAATAAATACGTTACATGAAAATTTTTACTATCTACAAATACTATTTAGTCTTAATCTTTTCGCAATACAACATTACATTATGGTGGACATAATAGTAGACATAACAGTCAAGTTTTATGCATTTATGACATCTGTAACTTTAGATATGCGAGACTGCGCGTAAATCGATCCTCACACTAATTTTTCATTTTATGAACTGTAAAATATTTAATATCTATACGATTGGATTGCAATTTGCAAATACGAGATTGCGTGTACATATTAACGTGCCTCACACCCATTTCTCATTTTTCTACGATTGGATTGCAATCTGATTTACTTGTTAAAAATGTGATATTAGAAATAAAATGCAACTGATCCATTTATCAGAAGGTTGGTCGTATGGACCTCCCGAGTTTAAAAGTAGAACAACTAGTACACACTTGTACATTGTAAGTTGACGACGTTAATTATTCATCTCTCCGTCAAATTGATTTTTCATCATTCTGCCAATTTGACAGCAATCCGACGAGAGATAGTAACTGCAATCAATACTAAGTGGCTGAGGGCGCAAAGATCGGCGGTCTACGAGCGATTGGTAGCGACCGATTGTAAGGCAGAAAACAGGAACAACAATGCAATGAGAGAACCGCTTCCTCCTAGCAGCGGCGATTCGAAATTTCTTCCTTACCGCGGAGAGAGATCAGAGAAACATTACCGCGTCGTGGAGAGCGAGCGTGATTGCATAAGGGGCTGGTAAGGAGTCTCGATCGGAATTATGTCCGGTATAGTTTTACGAGGCAAGGAGCGGGCGTCGGAATCGAAGCCGAGCGTGCCGGGTCGCTCCTTCCGAAGTGAAAGAAAAAGAAACGACGAAGAAGACTGGCCTCGCGTGATCATTGCACGCGAAATCGCTAGGCTCCTCCTCGATCGGCGGGTGAACGGTTCTCGATCGTCGAATCGCAAAACGTTTCGCGAAACGCATGGAAGCGTTACGCACACGGGGATCCGGGGATCCGGTAGTGATCGGACAGGGGGCCCAAGTCATACGGTAGCCCGTGGGAACACGGCTTAACGCCTTCGCCACGGTGAGGTAGCACAATCGGTCCACTTTAATGCCGGCGGACGAGTAGTATTTTCCGGGGAGTGGGCCACTAGCGGCGAAAGTGCCGGTATATATGCCAGTGATTGGCACGATGTAACTTCAGTGTGCACCTCCGAACGATACCATGAGCACTCCGCAGGTGAGCTCGCGGTCCTCCACCTAAACGCACAAGCGACACCAGCTAGAACTTTTTTTTTATCGAAGGGACAGTTACGTAAACTGCCGGAGAAAGTTCCCCAGAACATAGCTATTTCGAGTTCGCTTCAACCGGGGGTAGAAGATCATTTTCATGATCTTGCACTGTACAGAGATCGTAAGTTGCCGGGGATCCATAAACAGAACTAGCCAAGATGGCTAGGCTGCTACCCGATCTCCTCTAGATATCATCCATTAGATTGTTTGCAATAATCCATTAATACAGTTTGTAGATGCTCGGCAACGTACAATCTTTGGACTATCAATTTTGTCTTTCCCTTTCGCTACGCGCTTTCTCCGGTAGTAGCCTGTTTTCGAAAGAGGGTGTAAGACCACCTACTTCTAGTAGTTACATGTTACAAGTTCCTCGAGTGTCTTTCGAGAATAAGCTTAGGTGAACTTTCGCTAACGACGTTTTTGTCTCCAGAAACTTTTAATACTCGCCCTGGTGGCGACAAGCCTTGCCGCGGAGACGAAGGAATCTAAGCCAGTCACGGATACAAAAGAGAAGAGCAAACGAGGCTTAGAGTTGAGTTTAGGAGGCGGCGATTTCGGAGGTTTTCATGGGAGCTACGGTGGTGGCGGCGGAGGTTTGAGTCTTGGAGGAGGACATGGTCTGAGCCTTGGAGGAGGAGGCGGTGGACATGGTCTGAGCCTTGGAGGAGGAGGCGGTGGACATGGTCTGAGCCTTGGAGGAGGAGGAGGCGGTGGACATGGTCTGAGCCTTGGAGGCGGCGGAGGAGGATTGAGTCTTGGAGGAGGACTCGGCGGAGGACTTGGGGGAGGAGGCGGTGGAGGAGGTGGCAGGATAACTGGCATCACGATCCATCAGGAGAAGCAAATTCGCGTCCCGCAGCCGTACCCGGTCGAGAAGAACATACCCGTACCCTACCCGGTCCCGGTCAAGATCCCCGTGGAGCGTCCAATACCGGTGCACGTACCCAAACCTTATCCAGTTCCAGTAGAGAAAACAATCCCCGTGCCAGTGGAGAAACCGGTCCCAGTGCCGTACAGTGTGCCCGTCAAAGTGCCTGTGTCGGTTCCATACCCGGTTAGCGTGCCAGTAAAGATACCCATCCCCATCGAGAAGGAGGTTCCTTACCCAGTCAAGGTCCCTGTCGTAGTCAAGGAGTCCTACCCCGTTTATGTTAGCAGTGGCCATGGTGGAGGCGGCGGTGGTGGTCTTGGAAGTGGTTTCGGAGGCGGATATGGTGGTGGATTCGGCGGTGGACACGAGCTGTCCTTGAGCCTGCACCACTGATTAGGATCAACTTCAACATGGGTTCCCATCCATACCCAATCATTTTGTATATAATGATATATTTTTTTATGGAAAATAAATATTAAATTATTAAGTGCTATTGTACTATCACGTGTTACTTTCTATTCTTTATCCCTTTGCACTCGGAGCAATTTTAACTCGAAAATTATACATTTCGTCCTCGCTAGAATATTTCCATTCCCTATGATTTTTTAAATTTTATAAATAAGGAATTGGTATAACATCTCATGTACAGTACCTAAATGTTTAGTAATTAAGTAGATACCGACATATTTAATATTGTAAACAATATTTTGAATAATGCTACAGCAATTTTTAGTGGCGTTTCAGAGTCATCATTCGAGTGCTAAGGGTTAAAGTTCTATCGTTAGAAATGTCTATTATTTGTTAGGTAGTTTTCGACTCTCTTCTATAGCGAACCTTTCTGGAAAAATCTATTTGACTCGGAATGCCCGTCGTAAATTGAGTTATAATTCCCTTCCTTGCCGTTTTTTTGCTTCCTCCGGGTTGTTTGTACGTGTTATGTGGTGCCGCCACGCAACGAAGAATGATTGCAATTTCTCTTGAACGCGGTTATAATATTTCCGCTAGAACTCTTTTGCGCAATCATAGTCGTTGAACGCTTTTAAAGGGATTATATAGTAAAATCATACAGAAATAGAATTCTATTCTCAGATTAATTTTGAGAAAAAGGAATTCAGCACACGCCTTTTCTTTTATCTTCATACAAAATGAAACTGATTTAGAACAATTCTAAAGAACAGAACTTGAATGAAAAATGTTTTCATTCTTTTAATAACAGTAAATAACTTGACAAAATAAGAACAATATTCTAAAAATCATGTAAACCACCGTTTTGTGCCGCCTATTTACTTTTTGATAAATGCATAAAATTCGCTGTTATTAGGTATTTAATACAATGGACAAAGTACGAAGATTTTTACAGACATCTTCTGCAACAATTACCAATAAAACAATGAACATAAATTTGTTACAGCATCGTTCCTTTCGTTGCTGTTGTTTGCTGTCACACCGTGCCCATTAAAACTCTCTTAATGAAGGACATGATACACCGACGCGCGTTGACGTAACTTCTAAAATGTATTATGTTACACGGTATAACTGCTACAACTGTTTTCGACCGGTAAACAGAGTTGTTATAGAATCGTCGAGTATTATTAATTAGCGACGGATGCGTGCAGATTGTTTCTCTAATTACGAGTGAATTACGAAATCGTATAGTCGCGGGCTACGGAGAGCGTCGGGACAGTCGTGAATTATCGCGTCGAGAACCGATTTGTTGCATGAAATTTTTATGTCCTGGATTAGGTTTCTCCTGTATACGCGCTTTCGATCTGGAGAACGATCGCTTTTACATTACTCACGAAATGCAGGATAAATACGTGGGTGGTTCTCGAGGAAGATGGAACGTGCGAGGCGTTGTGACGTACCCGTCATTTTACCGACGTCATCGTCGCTACCAACATCCGGCGCGGTTTAAACCACGCGATTTAGTATCACGGTTCGTTAACCGCGCGCTTCTTGTCTGCGCGTGGAGGATCGATTTCTCGATGCACGGTTAACCAGAAACTGTCTTACGTGAACAGAGAAACTGCAGTCCAACGTGAGCACGAGGTTATGCCTCGCGTGTTGCGGAAACAGGGTAAAGGTCAGGCAACTTCTCTTCGGCATCTGTGCTCAGAGCCTGCGACGCGCCGCGCCGTGTTATTCGGGTCGCCTTTAAAAAGACTGTTCCCCGAAATGTGTTGCATTTGTATAGGGTAACTGTACCGATTACTACGATATCATCCTTCGATCGTACTCTATTTTATTAGGTTGACAACTAAGTTCGCGACCTCCACATTTTCTCAAAGTCATTTATATATATATATATTTTTAAGCACGAGTATTTTATATCAAATTTATCGTAAAATTCAAAGCTTTCCAATGATATACAGTTCAAAAGGAATGGTCACCGAACGAAGTTATAATGATACAATAAAAGAATTACGAAACAAAAAGTCGCGAATTTAGTTTCCAATAACATTATTCCTAATTTATCATGAAATAATAATATGTGTAAACATTTTATGGAAGAATTATGTGTTCTGAATACAAAAAAAATTGTTGGTCCTCAAAATCTAACACAATATAGGAAAGTATTAAAAAGTAAAATCGATAACATTTTGTACCCATTACTGCGGATTATAATTCGAAATATACGGGCGTACGGAAACAAACTACGTATCTAGGCATTAATTAAAATAAATCCTGAGTACAGCAACAAACAATTTTTTTATTTATTACATTTTAAATGAATAAACCTTTCATTAATTTTAACACCGTAGTATAATATCACATGACTAACTAAATACATTCTTTTAGCAAATATTTGAGTAATATTTATTATTTTTGATTTGAAGCTGTTTTAATTATTTCTTTGATTAGATATTTTCCAACATATCTGAGACATTTTTCTGTTTAAAACGAGATCAAACACGATATAATTTCCATCATATGCAAATGATCCTGAATTTCCTGAATGAACAATTCTTTATATGCTGACAAAATTTGGCACTTTAAACCTGGGGCACCCAGTAAGAACAATATGCTAGTGTTCACAGTTGTGAGATATTCAACGTGTTACATTATTTTATGCTGCAGGAAGATTACTTGTCGCGTACGGGTCCGTTCTGGTTGCGAAATGTACATTGTCTGTTTGAAATCTTTCACGATGTGAAAGTGCTAATTTACGCGAATCGATTCACCGTGCAAATATTCTTTCGAATTGAACGGTGTCCCTAAAATGACCCCAACAAACGTGGACCGTTCTACCATTAGGATCAACTTTCATTCTTTTTTTCGCTCGGTTTTGCGCGTTCCGTAACGCTCTTAACGTATCCGTTCCGGTCCACTTCAATAAACATCGACGTCGTTCGCATAATTTTGATCGATTTGAGTGTAGTAAGATCACGAGATATATGTAGTATGTAATCTAACATCGTTGCGGCGCAACCCGACCGGCGCAATTCAGCAATTCCGCGCCACGACAGCAGAAATAATCGTTGAAACGAGCGCAAACGTAATCTGACTTTGACGAAGCTTACAAGATTCAAGCCGAGAGATGTGTTTTGCTCGCGGCTAAGGAATATCTCCGTTCCAAATGATCCTCTCCATCCTTCTGATCTCATAATAGGCAACGAAAACATTACATACGCATCTGTATTTCGAGCGAAATGAAATTACGTTACTTCGAAACGCAAAGGAGGAATGATGAGTTATACATGGTACAGTACTAACAAATATTATGGAACGCAGGTGTTCTGAAACCAGAATGAGGAATCCTTTAGTCTGAAAGGTCGACGGTTTACGGGGACAGTGTCGCCAGATTAAGACTTGTCTCCCACTCTACCGTACCCCTTCCTCGATGCCATTCCCCCATTCTCCGGTGGCGAGCATCCCCACGCTTTCGCGACGGACCGGCCACGTGACATGATGTGCGTATCCAATTCGCGTTGTAATGGCAGAGAGAGGGTAACTGTATTCCCCTCAATTTCCCCTGTCTGTCGACAGTGCACGGGGATTCAGTTCATTTAGCACTAATTGTGTTTTAGGATTAACATTTCCTTGCACCGAAGCATTTAATCAACGAGATGATGCCAGTCTTACATAGCGATACAGAACTATTCTAGATTGTACAAGTTAGCTATTTAATTATGAAAATAGGGGACCGTCGTCTGATGGGTCGTCAATGCTTGCGGGATCAGTTAGTTTAACATTACTGGGGTCAAGGGTTGTTTGAAACAAAGCTTTTGGCTAGTCAATGTCAGGTGAGAATATTCGTGCGACAGAACTCGTGCAACTACTATGGAACTTTGTTACGAAAATAGGGGTTCTGCGTCTGACAGGCCTCCAATGAATGTGGATTCAGCTAGTATAGCACTACTGGGGTTTTAGGGTCAAGGTCTCTTTGAAACGTAGCCTTCAGAGTGCCAATTGAAGAGGTACTGGGAGCAGTGCCGATATACATAGAATAGAATACGAAGTGAATTTCACATTTAACTTTAATTTTGGATACTACAGATCATATTGTTAAAAAACTGGCTTACATTATCAAACTCAATCTCTGTCTACTGCTGATGTCAAACGAACGCAACCATGAGTGAGAGTGTTTGAAAGTCATTGCGTTGTTCTTTTCCTCCTCTTTTGCACGGTCGCGGTTGTCTGCTGCGCCCATTTAGTTTCGCGTAGTAATTGCTGTGATTTTTATTTCCCCGGCTCAGGAATCGCTCAGCGAAAGGCATGAAAACAGAGAAAAAGGAGATAATGTTACCGAAGCGAAAGGAACGCAAAGGACGATGGTTTCGGAATGGGAATCGCACATTCGATCGCGTATCAATCTCCCTTTCTATGCTTCCTCCTTCCTTATCGCGGTTAATGAGACTACCAGCGGAAGCTTACTGTAAAATCGGCGTACCATGAACAGGTTTGTTTACATAACTTCTGTGGAACAGTTATTACTACAGATATAAACATTTCTTTGCTCTCGGTCTCCGCTCCTTTCTCTTCTGTTCTTCGCTCTTCCGTCGAGATCCATTTCCATCGATACTTCCCTCTCTCTATTTGACGCGTGTGTGTGTATCTTTACGGTTCCCTGACGTCATAGATGAATAAATATTTGTAATGTAGAAAAAATGTAAATATAATAAATTTCATATTCTGGTTATTGGGTTTAATGCATTTATGGCATGTGAACAGATGCAGAAACTGTCGCTGCAATATTGTTGAACTACTAAAATTATTGAAGAATGAGAAACATTCTTAAGTGGCTCTCGGTCTTCGCTCCTTGTTCTTTGCTCTTCCGTCGATATTTCTCCCTCTATTTGACGTGTATTTTTATATTGGGTTGGCAAAAAAGTAATTTCGGTCTTTTCAGGTGAAATGAAACCGAATTTCTTTATTCAAACGATGAACTTTAATCAATAAAATATTTTCTTATTTATTCTTTTTTTGCA